>JANAVB010038615.1:4086378-4575602 GCA_029216955.1 Iris pallida | reverse complement strand
CCCAATTCCTCTTCGAAACCCTAAAAATCCAGCAATGGCGGCGAATTTTCTTGGTCAGTAGACCCCGAAACCCTAATTTTCTCTCTTGGTCTTGATCTGTGGTTGTTGCTGCTGTTGTTAATGTGGGGGAGACGATGGCAGGAGAGGAGGAGCGCAAGGCCCAGAAGAGCTACTGGATGGAGCATTCCAAGGATCTGACCGTCGAAGCGATGATGCTCGACTCCCGTGCCTCCGATCTCGACAAGGAAGAGAGGCCCGAGGTTTGTTTCGCCAGGTCAATTGGATTATATTTTTTTTTTGGTTTTTTTTTTTTTTTTAGATTTTCAAACTAAATTTTGGTTTTTTTTTTCCGTTTAATTTGAACTTTGAGTAGATTCATTGTCTACCTAGACTAGACGAGACGTCGGCATATGACATTATGTTATATGCCAAGTGTAAAAGCCTTCGCAAATTTATCATGTTATCAATGTAGCATCAGATTCAATGAGGAAATGTTATTATCATTATTATACAGCGCGCGTGCACACACGCACAACTGCAAGTGCCATTTAGGTGTGTTCCGTGTGGTTGGTTGGTTGCAAGTGAAGTGAACGTGCCGCTTTTTTGTTGCACTTCCACTACTTCTGCGTTTGATGCGGGATGGAACTGGGATTAATAAAAAAATGTTCATTTTTAGTATGTGACAAGTGAACAAATTTACACTTTAATTAATTTCACTTGCATAGTACCAAACAGTTAAAAGTGATAGAAGCGACACTCCTAATGGGACAAAAAATGTAACCAAACAAGAAATCTTGAATACTTAGCTTCAAAAATTTGTGGACTTTTATGAAGTCGTTTTTTCCCACTTCACTCCACTTGTTTGCAACAAAACACGCCCTTAGGAAGTTTAATTTTGTGTGCTAATATTTTTTTTGAGCACCAATTGGTTCTGTGTTGGAATAGGTTGATTTCTTTCAAAATGCATCAAGTTTATATACTAAGACACACACGGCAACATTTAGGTCCTCTCTCTTCTTCCGCCATACAAAGGAAAAACCGTGTTGGAACTAGGGCTGGTATTGGTCGCTTTACCGGTGAGCTAGCCAAAGAAGCTGGCCAAGTTCTAGCTATGGATTTCATCGAGAGTGTGATTAAGAAGGTACTTCACTACCCCCTCCCAACCCGCTTTTTTCCCCTTTTTTCCTTAATGCATAAAAATTTGTTTATCCTGAAACTAATTATTGTTATCACTATCTCTTCTCGGTCATGACTATTCTCTTCTTGATACTTTGCATACTTTTGTTGTGTTATGCAGAATGAGAATATAAATGGACATCATAAGAATACTAGCTTCACATGTGCTGATGTAACATCTCCAGACTTGAAAATTGAAGCAGAATCTGTGGATTTAATTTTCTCAAACTGGTTATTGATGTATCTTTCAGATACTGAGGTAAGTTATTTCTTACTATTGGTAGTAGCCATGTTAATGTTGAGTGATCTTATCACCAACTAACCAGCAATTGTGCTATATCATAATTTAGGAAAATTCTCTACAAGAATTAAGAAATTTATACTTCTCAAAGATTTAATTTGGCTGCCTGACATAATTTTTTCCTTCAACTTAAATGGATAATTTAATAAAAAGAGCTTGAACTATATGGGTTTTAGAGGAGTTATTGATCTTAAAATAATGTATTTACTGAATGATTTGACCGAAGAATTTGACCAAATATTGTAATGTCATGCAAGTATGATGTTTGGTAGTAAAGCTGATGATGGTAGAGCACTGTACATCCGGTGCTTCAATATTGTAGCAGAACACAACCATTTGATATTGTGATAACACTTAAAACTGTCACCGTAGGTTGCATATGCATATAATCTTGTAGTTTACATGTCATATTGGTTAATAAGATTTATAGCATGTTGTTTATTTGTAGCCCTTGCCCCTTGTTGCTTTCATGTTGGTTAACAAATTTACAAGTGCATGTTGCTTATTGATAACCTTTGGCTTATGTTTAGGCGTCATTTATTAGGCATTGGACAGTGAAAATGTGGTGATTCATTCACCTACAGGATTAGACAAAATGGATTTATGTAGCTTGAGACGCTTACACTCATAATATAAATGAATTTCACTAATATCAGTTTTTTGCGCATGCATTTGAAATCTTTGTCCGAGGTCTGTCTACTTTGTCAAAGATCCTTTATACTTTTTCCAGATTTCCCATTTTATTGATGCTCCATGATGGAGCTATTGTGCGCAATGGGGATTAGAATGGCAGCTCGACGAAGTAAATTTATGAAACTGAATATTAGCATTGTTTTCATAAGATTTGGCTTTGCTTGCTGCTAATAAAATGAATTGTTATCCTAAATTACTAATATTGAAATATATTTCAACTTGTTAATGATTTACCATGTGGAAATTGGACCATAAAACCTGATGGTGAATAGGATATAATTTTACTTCTAGTATTTTTTGTTACATTCTCAGTCTCCTTTTTGTCTTTTGATAAAGGTTGAAAATGTGGCAGCAAGGATGGTAAATTGGTTAAAAGTTGGTGGGTTTATATTCTTTAGAGAGTCTTGTTTCCATCGTTCTGGAGATTCTAAGAGGAAAGTCAACCCCACACATTACCGTGAACCAAGGTTCTATACAAAGGTACTGCACTTGTCACACTTCATTGGTACAATTTTGGTTGGGAATCTTGGGATTTCTTACTAGATTACCATGTTGTCTTTTCTTCATTTTCTCAATTAAACTTTTTAACAGCATAAGGTCATAATCTAAGTTATTTGATGATTTTAGAAAAGCTTACATTGCCGATTTCTTGGTGCCCTAGGTATATCATAAGGCTTAATCCGCGAGACAGGGCTCTGATGGATCCATTTGAAGGTTTCCTTGTTGGAGGTTTAAAGCAAGACCTCGTATTCTATCTTTTACAGCTTAAGAAGTCGACCATGCCTATGGCTTGTAGAAAGTTCTCTCCTGGTTTCTTCAGGACTCGGGAGTTCATAAGAAGACTCTTATAGCCAATTCTTTATTAGAAATTGGTTTATCAGTTCGACTTTATAAAAAGGATATTAAATAATTACTCTTGAAGGGGGCATTCCTAGGAAGCTGGTGCCTGAATGGGTTGAATTTGGCTTCTCTCTACTTTAGAAGCCGGATCAACATGATTCAAAGCAAGGTTAAAAAAGCGACCGATACCGATGTGTTTATCGTATCGGATCAGAATTGAGGGTACCCCATTTGAAACATTCATAAAATCACGGCATCGACCCGGTAATATTGGTTGAAGGCCGGAGATCAGTCAATACCGGCCGAAATCTACAAAATATGAGCCAATGCCAATTGTTACCAGTCGAAATTTTACAAAATACCGGCTGATACCAACTGATACTGCCAAAATCTGCAAAAAACAACTGGTAAGCCTCGGAAACGGTCTCGGCACGGACTTATGAAAAACAATTTAGTTGATACAGTGAGGAAGATATTCTCCAACCATGGCTGATGTCCTCTGATTTGCATTCATAGAAAAAGAATTGAGAAAGATCCCTAGTAAACCAAAAGAAGAAAACAAAAAAGGAGAAAATTGAGAGAAGTTGGAGAGAGGGAGTTGGGAATTTAGGAACTCATTGTGGTAATTCTATTAGCCATGCACCAGTTGTCCTTTCTTATTGCATGCACTAGTCTTTATTTCTTTCCTTCTCTTTTCCCAGTACTTGGTATGGGCTCCTATGCTGCATTAAGATCGCCACCGTCTTTATGTAGCACAATGCTTTCTTTGCTTTCCAATACATGAACCAACTTCTTTTAACTTGTCAATGGTTATGCATTAATTGGTGAAAAATGAGTTTCTATTCGGTGCATCCATGTCTGACCAACTTATATTACGGTGCACATCTCAAAGTTTGAGGGATATTTTCTCGTAATTGTCGCCACGTGGCAACCTAATCGTGACATGCATTCACGTCAATTCCCACGTTCTGCAGAAGCCCTATGCGCATAAGAACATAAAACAATAAATTTTCAGTTTCTATGCGCGCATAGACATTATAGTGTGAATGACTATAAATAGCTGGGACATGTGCTTCCCAACGAGGCTAACGGACATACGCACACACGAAGAATTGAACGATTTTTCGTGTCAGAGCCTATTTGCTGCCAAATCTGCCAGTGAGCCAAAGTTAGCAAGTTTCCTTCAATCTTCACATCAGTTCGTCAACGGAGTAAAGAAGTCGACTGCAGACTTAATCTCCATCGCTCCCACTCCCCATTTCTTCTTTTGTACTTAGAATTCCTTTGCATTTAGGATTCTTTTGTACCCTTAAAAGTTTTACATAAAAAGTCCATACACTTTTTGTTATGGAAAACATATGGTTCATATTCTTATGGAGATGTATTGTAAAAATACATTAGTAATTTTCATTGCAAGTAGCCTCGTATTTCATGAATGCACTAAGTATATTGAGGTGGATTGTCATTTTGTTCGTGATTTATTGGTGAATAAACATGTCACTCCAAATGTTCGCTCTGAGGATCAATTCGGTGATATCCTCACCAAACCACTCGCTCATACTCCATTTTCTTATTTATGTAGCAAGTTGCACATGTCGGATCTCAATGCTCCATCTTGAGGGGGGATGTTAGAGTTACAAGTCTTACTTTTTTTATGTGGATACAGTCAAGTAGTTGTAGGTGCAGCTATACTCAGGGTTTTAGGTCCTTGCACTCTCAACTCACGCACGATTTTTTCAAATTCATAACTGTCCACTACACAGCTGCATATGGATGAGGAGAGCAAGAACATGTTGAAACATAATCCTCTACTGCATATGCTTTGACTGCGTAATGTCAATAATCGTAATAATTAATTATGCTGACGTAAGTGCTGACATGTTTTGTATAACCGTCATCTGCACATGTTAAGAAGTTGGTCGACTTTTAATGCAATGTCAGACTGAACTACGCTGCTAGACTATATGTATCTAAGTGTTTGCCGCATAGTGCCAAAATCTACTGTCTTTGGCTGAAGAATGTCGCATAGCGATCAGCCTGCATAACCTATTGTCTGTATTTGAAGAATCATCGTCTTCGACGCATATCTTCTAGCGCGTAATTCATGGGCTTCTTTACAAAATACTAAAGTCCAGTGTATTTGGTATTTGGCGCATAGAGAGGTGGAGCATGGACTCGAATTTCCATGCTTCTATAAGACCCCCTTTAAAGTTTTCGAAACTTAAACAGGTTTGAAACACTTGATAGAAGCATGGAAGAAGAATCAACTCTGTGCATGCTTCATGTATGAAGGGTTTTAGTGCATAACATGTAGGCGCATAGGATCACTACCAAGATGTTAGATCCCTGATTTTTCTCGATTTCTAAATTGTTAGAAAATATTTTGAAATCCCGGAGCAATGTCGGCGCATAAGCACGAAAATCGAGGTGTTTGTTTCACACTTGACTGTAGCTTGTAAAACAAATCAAGGCGTATGAGTCATCGCTGTAAATGCGCGATTAATCGCATACACAATTGAAACGTTACTGGCACACGATATTTCGGAGATCGAGGCATAGACATTATAGTGTGAATGAGTATAAATAGCTGGGACATGTGCTTCCCAACGAGGCTAACGGACATACGCACACACGAAGAATTGAACGATTTTTCGTGTCAGAGCCTATTTGCTGCCAAATCTGCCAGTGAGCCAAAGTTAGCAAGTTTCCTTCAATCTTCACATCAGTTTGTCAACGGAGTAAAGAAGTCGACTGCAGACTTAATCTCCATCGCTCCCACTCCCCATTTCTTCTTTTGTACTTAGAATTCCTTTGCATTTAGGATTCTTTTGTACCCTTAAAAGTTTTACATAAAAAGTCCATACACTTTTTGTTATGGAAAACATATGGTTCATATTCTTATGGAGATGTATTGTAAAAATACATTAGTAATTTTCATTGCAAGTAGCCTCGTATTTCATGAATGCACTAAGTATATTGAGGTGGATTGTCATTTTGTTCGTGATTTATTGGTGAATAAACATGTCACTCCAAATATTCGCTCTGAGGATCAATTCGGTGATATCCTCACCAAACCACTCGCTCATACTCCATTTTCTTATTTATGTAGCAAGTTGCACATGTCGGATCTCAATGCTCCATCTTGAGGGGGGATGTTAGAGTTACAAGTCTTACTTTTTTTATGTGGATACAGTCAAGTAGTTGTAGGTGCAGCTATACTCAGGGTTTTAGGTCCTTGCACTCTCAACTCACACACGATTTTTTCAAATTCATAACTGTCCACTGCACAGCTGCATATGGATGAGGAGAGCAAGAACATGTTGAAACTAATCCTCTACTGCATATGCTTTGACTGCATAATGTCAATAATCGTAATAATTATGCTGACGTAAGTGCTGACATGTTTTGTATAGCCGTCATCTGCACATGTTAAGGAGTTGGTCGACTTCTAATGCAATGTCAGACTGAACTACGCTGCTAGACTATATGTATCTAAGTGTTTGCCGCATAGTGCCAAAATCTACTGTCTTTGGCTGAAGAATGTCGCATAGCGATCAGCATGCATAACCTATTGTCTGTATTTGAAGAATCATCGTCTTCGACGCATATCTTCTAGCGCGTAATTCATGGGCTTCTTTACAAAATACTAAAGTCCAGTGTATTTGGTATTTGGCGCATAGAGAGGTGGAGCATGGACTCGAATTTCCATGCTTCTATAAGACCCCCTTTAAAGTTTTCGAAACTTAAACAGGTTTGAAACACTTGATAGAAGCATGGAAGAAGAATCAACTCTGTGCATACTTCATGTATGAAGGGTTTTAGTGCATAACATGTAGGCGCATAGGATCACTACCAAGATGTTAGATCCCTGATTTTTCTCGATTTCTAAATTGTTAGAAAATATTTTGAAATCCCGGAGCAATGTCGGCGCATAAGCACGAAAATCGAGGTGTTTGTTTCACACTTGACTGTAGCTTGTAACACAAATCAAGGCGTATGAGTCATCGCTGTAAATGCGCGATTAATCGCATACACAATTGAAACGTTACTGGCACACGATATTTCGGAGATCGAGGCGTGACCTCCATTTAGAACACTGCACAATCTAAACAAAATGAAATTGCATCGTATGTAATCCTAGAATATCATTGTGTAACAAGTAATAACACTTACAGTAAATCTTTCTAAGCATAGAAATAGTTTATTCTACAAAATTTCCATTATATATATATATATATATATATATATATATATATAATTTTTCTCTAGTGAGTGTTGTAGCCTATGTAGCATTATCTACGGGATAGTTACGGGATTTCTAAAAAAACATATGTAGTATTTCTCTCTATTTAAAGATATATTATTTTACATTTGTTTTTTAAGATAGATTATGTTTAAAGATATATTTGTTTTTTAAAGATAGATTATTTTAAATGTAGATTATTTTTAAAAAAGATTATTTATAAAAAATATTAATTATTTTTTATTATAATTAGGCTTAATTGCACTTTGCTACCCTCAACTATTACCATTTTTCAACTTTGTACCCTAAACTATTTTTTGTAACAATTTGGTACCCAGATGTTATTTTGGACTAAAATGCCCCTACCCCTACCCCTAACCCTCCCCCTCGCACCTCCGCCCGCCCGCCCCCCCTGCTCACGGTCCGCCCCCCCCCCCCCCCCCCCCCCCCCCCCGCTAGCTCCGCCCCCCCCCCCCCCACCCCCCCCCTCTCTCCTCCTCCCCCCGCGCCCCCCCTCCTCTCCCCTAGGCCGCGGCAGCACGTGAGGCTGGGGAGGGCGGGGCGGGAGGCGGCAGGGGGTGGCCGAAGCTAGCAGGGGGGGGTGGGGGGCGGTGGGGGCGGAGCTAGCAGGGGGGGGGGTGGCGGCCAGAGCTAGCAGGGGGGTGGCCGGAGTGGGGAAGGGGGTGGAGGGAAGGAAAGGGAAGGGCATTTTCGGAATTTTTGAAAAATTAGGTATCAAGTTGAAAAAAAATAATAGTTGAGGTACCAATTTGTTACGAAAAAAGTTTATGGTATCAAGTTGAAAAGGCGGAATAGTTGAGGGTAGCAAAGTGCAATTAAGCCTAAATATTAAAACAAATATTAAATTAACATTAAACAAATATTAACAATAATATTAATAATAGTATTAAACTAATATTAATATTAACATTAACATTAACACCAAATTAATGTTAACATTTTCATTAATATTGAAATTCATTAATATTTACATTAAATTAATACTAATATTACTCATAACATTAATTTTAGTTTTAATTTCGTTTTAGGTTTAGTTTTTGTTTTAAAATTTAAGATTTTAAATTTATGATTTTAAATTTAAATTTAAATGTTAATGTTAATGTTCAAAAAATAAGATATCTTTTAAAAATAGAGATTTAGTTTTTTTTGTTCCAAGAGAAAGACTACGTATGTTTATCAGAATTCCCATAACTATTCCGTAGAGAATGCTCCATAGATAGGCTACAACGCTCACTATATATATATATATATATATATATGATTGCTAATATGTTTTAATATACAATTATATAATATAAGATTTAGAATGAGTAGGCATTATAATTACTAGTAAAAAATAGTATGATTCATTGCCATGGTTCTTAGGGACCAGCTAATGATCATTAATGGTGTAACTTAATCTATATAGGACCCACATGTTTATCACATAGGTTTACACCTATTATTAGAGGCCATTATGAAAGTTGTTCATTTATTAGGCTGTGTACTTAGTAAATTTGGGTGTGGCAATAGCCGGACTTAAAAAAGAAACTACAAACATGACCTAGTTGGCTGACTTATCGTACTCTTTTGTTGTGAATTCCAGTACTTCAGGTATATTGTTATTCTTCCAATTTCAAAATATCAGGGGACAAAATCCAATATGCCTCAAATCCCAAGTACAAATGTGGTTCATATTTATAGAACTAATTTTACCAAAAGACCTAGTGGGCGTAAGAAGACGATCATATTTACAAAGTAGTCTGAGAAGTGCATCTCCTACTGTTATTCTATGTTTGTGCCTGCCTCAACCTCACTTTTGAAGTAATTAACCTTAACAGCGATTTCATGCATAGTTTAGCTGGTTTAGTTACTCTTATTTTCATATCTTGCTTTTAGAATATAATATATATTCCTTGTTTTTAGAATATGATATATATATATATATACACACCACACACACACACACACACACCCACCCACCTTGTTTTAAGCTTGTTTAGTTACTTTCATACTTTGGCTTTGCTCAAGGCATTTTAGAAAATAATTTATATTCCTTGTCTTTGTATATAGAAATATCAACCCATTTCTAAGAAGTCTGTTTATTGGGATTGCATAATTTGACTTTAACAAGAATTTTTTTGCTCAATAAAGCAGTCTTTACTTAAATTAATCATCCTAACACAATTTCCCTACTGTAGGTATTTAAGGAATGTCATACCTTTGATGGTCATGGAAATTCATTTGAACTTTCTCTAGTTACTTGCAAGTGCATTACAGCTTATGTGAGGAACAAGAAAAATCAGAATCAGGTTCTCTCTCTCTCTCTCTCTTTTTTGTGTGTGTGATACTCTTAATACTTTTGGGTGCGTGGATGGGGGGCAGACGGTGGGGGGGGGGGGTGCGGTATCTTTATGACTCTAACCTTTTTTCCTCATCAGTTTTACCAATGCGGTTTGACACATCATGCAGATTTGCTGGCTATGGCAGAAGGTCAAATCAACTGACGACAGGGGCTTTCAGCGTTTCTTGGACAATGTCCAGTATAAGACCAGTGGCATATTACGCTATGAACGTGTTTTTGGAGAAGGTTTTGTGAGCACCGGTGGAATTGGTATGATCATTTTTTAACCTGTTTGTTTTTATCCTTGAACTAGAATAGTGATGAAGTACATGTTTGGTGAAAGCAGAGTGCAGCTGCTTTTATGTTTTATTTCGCAATCCACTTTGAGCAATTGCAATAAGTTAATTTAAAATGGCTAAACTTTCACTGATATTGATTTTTTTTTTCAGTTACAATAAGTACCTCTATGAATTCTTGTGACAATTTCACTCCTGTCCAGTAATAAATTTCTAAAATAGGTTGGTACTGTCATAGCACAGTGATAAAGTCTGATTGCAGTTGTGGAAAAGACCTGATTTTAAAATCTCCTTATATCTAGAAGCATAAGGCCTGGTAATAGATTGCATTCTTTTGGTAAAGACAAATTTGAGGGTAAATGAAAATACTACTTTTCCTAGATGTTTACTCGAAAGCTACAACTTAAAAACTTGGCATTGCCACTAATGATGAAGTCTACTTTTTAACTGAAGGAAAAGTATATTTGAGTGCTGTAAAAAAATGGGTGGAAAGTAGATAACCAAGGCTTTAAAATTCCGTTGGTAACAGCCATTTCTAGATTTTAATTACACCATTGCCCCAAAACTATCATGAAAATCGCTCTCAGACGATATTGCTGAGTATCCGCTGCATACTTGTCATCCAATTTCCTGAAAACTTATCCTAAGTTGACTGCAATAAAGTTAAAACTAGAAGGGAAGAAATATTGCAATTCAATAATAGGATAACATAATCGATATCTTTTTTTGTCAGAAGGGGATGGATGATACTGAATTGGTAGGTGGTACCGCGGACAACATTAGGCAGTAACTGTAACAACCATTCACCATGTTTTAGCATACATGTCCAAATTTATTAGGAATTTGGACAAATTTGGGTTCTGGAGCATAGGAGACAAATGTCATGATGCATGAAAAAGGAGTAGGAATAGAGAAGAAGTAAATCTTATTTAGGAGTAGAGAAAAAGGAGCAGGGGCCGACACTAGTGGGGGTTTAGGTCCCCATCTAAATTGCTGGAAGGTGGCCATAGCTTGTCCGAAGTTGGGAGAAGAAGGGAATTCAGCAGTCTGTTGATGTAGTGTTATTATTTTATTCTCTTCAGAATTTTTTTAGCAACAAGGTTGCATTGAAGGACACTGAGGACGCAAAGAAGGTTGTAGGCAGAATGATTGTCAAGGTAGTAGTCCGCACTATCAGTTTGTGATGAACACCACAGTAGCTACTTGAGCTCGAGCAAAAGTTCAAACTCCCTATGAGATTTCTAACATATTTTAGACATGGAAATTAATGATGTTCAATGACTTAACTTATTTTCATAAATACTAGGATGGGGATGCACAATCATGCAGTGGATAGAATACTACAAATGGGAGATGCGTTACAAACTTACTCTTGTATTTTTATAATAAAATGATTTTCCTTAAATCCTTGAACACTTAATAATATAAGGACGAGAACTATATATTTTAGTGGATGGATGAATGTTGTAAAGCAGATTGGAGAGTACATCAGTCATTCGAATAATTAAGGACCGTTAACGTCCCTGCCACTGTCAAAACTTCAATGTTGTGATGAGGGTTGAGAGTTATGTTGTTTATACTATACCAATACGACCTTGCTGGTTGAGTGCCCAGTTGTGAGTTATGAAGTGGATCGATTTTTTTTAATCCGCTTAAATTGACATACCATATTTGATTTTTTTTGAAGTCCCTTCTCTTGCACCAAAACTCAGTTATGATGATGGTCGAGGTTATATATTTAGCAAACCAATGGTGAACAAGGGAGCTAATTGCAAGACGGATGGAAAGTTGAATACACGTCAGGAAGTTTTCTATTACGCATGCATGTTGAAGATATGAGAGGACCCATTCGTTGAACCAATGCCTTAAGCCACTTAGCTATACCTCCAAGTTGTTGATTGGAATTGGGGGTGCTGGGAAAAAGCAAGAAAGAAATTGAAGAATCTATTTGTTAAGCATATAAAAGCAAAATGGAGGGGTCGCATTCAGAACATTTTGATAGAAGTAGCATGTTGCTTCAACCCGGCCTATAAAATTATATCTCAAATAATTAAAAGTCTTTCATTTTTCTTCGAAGCTCTTTCCAACGCTCGCAGTATCGGTATCAGAATTGATATCAGATCCTTCCTATGACTTCTTATGAGTACGAGGATCGGCAACATTGGCAGTTTTGGATCGGATTGACTGGGAAAGAGACGCCAACATCAGTATCGGTAGCGGTCGGTATCTGATCGGGACATGCCAAACCGTATTGGTATTGGCCGATACTGCAAACTAGGGTTCTTTCTCCTTTCTCTCATGGGCCTTATATCAACCTATATATGTTGCACGGACACAAGCAAAATGGTTTTCGTATCGTGTCCGTACCCATGCCCATACTCCTATTCATGCAACATAGGTAACTACCTTTGTACCTATTTGAAAATATCCATGTCCCGTGCCCGTATCCGTGCCCGTATCCGTGCCCGTACTCGTGCAACATAGTTCCTCTTCTCCTTGTCCTCAATACAACATAGTTCCTCTTCTCCTTCTCCTTTGTACCTATTTGAAAATATCCATATCCCGTGCCCGTATCCGTGCCCGTACTCGTGCAACATAGTTCCTCTTCTCCTTGTCCTCAATACTGACTACAGAATCTGAATTTATTGGAGTTCCCACGTGTCAACTCCTCTTGTTATCTCAACTATTTTTTTTTATATTTTTTCTCCAGAGCAAGCAACCTCAGATATATTGTTCTTCTTCAAAAGTTGATCAGTTCTTAACTGTATGACATAAAAGTTAATCATATACTATGTTTTCAATGTAATTAACAATACTGACCATCTAATCAGAGTATCATGTAGCCAAGGACTATTCAAGGCCCTTTTGTTGATCTTCTAGTTCTTTACTTGCTTTATGTTTTTTGTTTCTCTTCAACTATTCTCAGCATTATCTTTTGTGTCCAGACACTACAAAGGAGTTTGTGGCCAAGCTGGATCTCAAGCCAGGACAGAGAGTTCTTGATGTGGGATGTGGCATTGGGGGAGGTGACTTTTATATGGCTGAAAATTTCGATGTCGATGTGGTCGGTATTGATCTATCCATAAATATGGTTTCCTTTGCTCTTGAACGTGCCATTGGACGCAAGTGCTCAGTAGAGTTCGAGGTTGTTGACTGTACAACAAAAATATCCCAGATAACACATTTGATGTGATCTACAGCCGGGATACAATTCTTCACATACAAGTATGTGTCAGTACTTTGCACTAGTTTTTTTTAAGCTTGTCTCAGTATGGTCACTTAGTAGTGCATATCATTTTGATCCAGGAGCAGAGCTGGGACTCTATTCCAGGTGGGACACTATGGTTTATTAATGTATCAAACAAGAAATACATAAAAGTTACATAAAAATAACAATAATGGATTGAAAATTATAGTTGAACTTACTTCATCGTAGTATCTATGTTTAAAATAATCATACAATTATAGATGTCCTAGACAAGTCTTCGTATTCATATTCTGCATTATGCGTATGTACAAGATATGCTAAATATCAAACATTAAAAAAGAAATTTTGAGTGGCACCCCACTTTATTTTACCATATTTAAGGTGCACTCCACAAGTTTGCACAAATGTAAGTTACCCCCACTTTGGACGGTAACGGTCAAAAAAAAAATTTCTTAGACCAAAATGCCCTTGCTCCTTCCTCTTTCTTCTTTCCTCTTCCCCCTCCTCTCGCCTCCACGAACGTCGGCTCCCCCCGAACCTCCCTTCCCCGTACTCGAACCTCCTCGAACCTCCGCTCTCCAGGTCCACCTTCGCGATGCCGCGACACCTCGGCCACGGCTTCGCGATCGCCAGGTAGGCGAACCGGGTTTTCCTCCCGAGCCGGGCCTGGTTCACTTGCCCCACCTCCAGGTCCATCCCCTCCACAGGTGGAAGCAGAAGCATCCGGCCGGCGCGTCAATCCACCGGATCCTCGACTCGTCGCGGTCGTACCGTGGCAGCACCCCGAACCTCGGCACCTTCTTCCGGTCGCACCGGACGGGCGAGCCGCCTGTCACCATCCTCGACAGGTCGAATACCACCTGCTGGTCGGGGATCACCGCGTAGTTCTCCGTGATCGCGAAGTCGTGGATCATCGTCGGCTGGCCGAGCGTGATGGGGACGTTCGGGGACTTCTCCCCATCCGGGTCGACGTGGAAGTACTTCAGGTAGGGCCTCGCGAGGACGCTGTAGCCGAGGGCGAACATCATCCTGGTCGCCAGGTCAAGCTTCGGTGCGCGATCATGGAGGAGCCGAGCTGGCCACCGAAGTCGAAGCGGCCGGCGGTCTCGACGTCGCCGTCTGGCGTGACTAACGTGGTAAGGCAGGTCCTCCTCCGACATGGCGAGGAGGCGGCTGCCGAAGAACACGAGGCACTCGGTGTCGAGAGGGGAGAAGGAGGAGGCGTCGATGGCGGTTTGGCCGAGTTTGGCGGCGGCGGAGTAGCCGTGGGAGAAGAACTTGGCGCCGACGAGCTTGCGGTTGCAGGGGATGGAAGGATCACAGCTTCCTCTCCAGGAGGAGGGGACCGAAGGGAGGCCGGCGTCGTCGAAGCTGGAGCGGGAGTCGGGGTAGATGCCGGTGTCGAGCACGCCGATGATGGTGTCGGACGCGTAGTCGGAGCGGGACCAGAGGCCGGAGGAGGAGTTGGAGAGGCGGAGGAATGAGGGGGTGTGGGTGGTGTGGGGATGTCGGACCCCGTCGCGGCAGACGGAGAGGATGTGCGGGTCGCGGCGGAGGTGGAGGGGGGCGCTGGGGTAGGCCGGGGCGTGGGCGGCAGCCGGCGGAGGCACGCGCGCAGCGGGGATGTCATGGAGAGGGGGCTCGGGTAGAGAAGAGGGCATTTTCGTTTAAAAAAAAATGGGTCAAAGGAGTTGACCGTTAAAGGACGGAATCCGTCAAAAGTGGGGGTAACTTACATTTGTACAAACTTGGGGGTGCACCTTAAATATGGTAAAATAAAGTGGGGTGCCACTCAAAATTTCTCTTAAAAAAATCAATGTGAAGTGCCACATAAAGAATTCTCCGAACTTTTAGAACGGGATTTCCTTTCTACATAAATTTATTAGGCCGAAGTAAGTAGAAAAAGATATAGAAGATGAACCAACCGAAGCAAATATGAAAAATTGGAGAGATTTGTGAGAAGATTTTAAGTTACAAACCTGATATGAATTGGTGGAATTAAAACCATGTACTACTAGCATGTGGACCCACCGATAAGATCCTTGATTACCCTTGATTAATAGCACAAATAAGAATTGTTTATTATTCTTAATTAATGCACCAATAATTCGGTGTTTAAAAGGATTTCTCTATGTGGATCACGGGAGATATTTTCATCTCTTCCGTAATATATTGCGATTGTAATTTTTTAAAAAAACAAGGATAAATAACTCTATGTAAGGTTGGGTGAAAAAACCACACTTTGAGATTTAATTGCGGGTGAATTTGGGGTTTTTCTTCAGAAGGGGCAACATATTATTTAGCAACACATCTTTATTAACATTATAGTTCCGGTGGCCACGTGCCCCACTTCCCTCTGGCTTTCTGTTGATCTGACTGCTTCTTTCTCATATTATGAACCACATGGGTAGATGATTGCATGCGTATGGATATCCAATTTATAATCATAAGTGCTTATTGTTTAATATTGAATTAATTATTTGTAGCAAGTGCCAAGTTAATGGATTTGTTGTTATGGTCAAAAGTAGCGGAAAGTTCATGCCTTGTAATGCTGTTTTCCATATCAAAATTTCACTTGGCCCATTGTTCCAGCATTAGTACTTGATGCACTGACATTTATTCTGATTTGAACTAAAATTTTCAGAACTATAGCGAATGTCATAAGGTCGCTTGAAAGTTATCGGGGATTAATAGGACAAATGGTCGTATATAGAAAATTGTGTCATTTTACAGTATCTTGTTTTTGCAGATGGTTGCTGCAGATGATGAAGGCTTAAAGCCAAGTAATGCTGAAGAAATCATATATATGATACTTTTTTTTTGGCCAAAGTCATCATGAAAATCTAAATTTGTACTAATTTAATGAGCAACTAAGGATGGCAATTATGTCTTAGTTATATAGAAAAATGAAATGGATAGTATGTCTAATAGTTTAAGTTGAGATTGCAGTATACATAGTGGAAGGCTGCAGAAAGTGTTATTTGGAAATTTTGTATTTTGGGGCGCCAACTAGGAAGCTGATTTCTTATCCAAAAATATTGAAGCGATAGATGTGTGATAAATTGGAGATGGCAGTGGGGTGAAACTTCAGTATTGCCTGTTGATATGACTTTGAGATCTTGGGCTGAGTAAGCATGTTTATTGCCTCAGGAATTGGGTGGTAGAGAATGTCAAACACATGGGACACTGAGAAAGTAAGGCTGCTTGTATGGAATGGAAGACAGCATTTGAGCTGGGCTCGCTGGAATGGAATTGATGCGAATGACAATAGTGCATCTACCCCTACTTACTGTTGCAGTGCATAGATCATTATATCAACCACCACTTGATTGTATATCGCAATCCGTTAGACATCTCTTGTAGTTCAATAAGTATTACTTTTATCAGATGAAAGTATTATATTCTTTAAGACTTTGGGCAAACCTTTCATGAAATGGCGCGTTAGTTCATGAAGAAGTATCCATATGAAACTACTATCAGCACCCATACTTAGTACTTAAATATTGGAGGTGGGTACCTGTACCTCACCCATACATAATCTATCTTGCATAGATTTTTCTTATGGGAAGCTATTGTTATGTACTTGAATCATTGTTTATTTCTATCCTGCTCACTAATTCGCTTGTGATTGTGTCAATCGACATTTGTCTAACTGGACGGACGGTGTTAGTATTTTTAACTGATACTGATGTTGTCAACAAAATTTTTTGATACTAAAGAAGTTTGATACAGCCTCCTAGTGAAAGTTTTGGTCTTCTCGTCAGTTCAGCTTTTCCAGCAACCTACTTGTAGTTAATTTGTTTCTGTAAGATAGTATGAGATGTCTCTATGGTCCTTGATTGTGCATTTATCTTTCCATGATATACCATCTATGATTCTTTCATGCATCCAAGGATTTATCTCATTTTTATACCTCTCTATTACAAAGAGAATCATAAGCGGAACTCAATTAGGTATTGTTGATCCGAGGAACAACATGAAATTGTTGGCTTATTTTTTTAACTCAGATAAAGTTGGTCAAATTACTTATCAGTTTAAATGATCTAGTTGGTCATTTTCAATTGTGCTCTTGGCAATGTTGTTTCAGGACAAACCAATTCTTTTCAAGAACTTCCTCAAGGGTTGAAGCCAGGAGGGAAGGTTCTCATCAGTGATTACTGCATGAAATCTGGAAAACCATCTGAAGAGTTTTCCGAGTATATTAAACAAAGAGGTTATGATCTACATGATGTGGATGCTTATGGCCAGGTTCAGTTATATGACCTTTTCAATTAAGCGGAATAGTATTTTGACATCACTGTCCAATTTTTATCAATTTCTTGATAGAATTTTTTACTCTTTTCATGACCTTTCAGATGCTAAAAGATGCTGGCTTTCATGAGGTTGTTGCGGAAGACAGGACGAATCAGGTACTGTCAACTTCTTTCTCGTGTGTGCACTACATGCATCTCTCGGTGCAAGCCCAACTTTTATTTGTAATTTTGCTCCAGTTCGTAGATGTTCTGCAAAGGGAGTTAGACGTCGTGGAGAAGGAAAGAATCCTTTGTCGCTGACTTCTCACAGGTGCTGGCTCTTGATTTTCGAACATTTTATGTTTCCATACATATCGAATGAATCTCCTTACCATCCGAATTTTTTTTATCTTACTCAGGAGACTACGTTGAAATTGTCAATGGCTGGAAGGCGAAGCTGAAGCGGACTTCTACAGGCGAGCAGAGGTGGGGTCTGTTCATCGCCAAGAAGAAGTGAAATCGGAATAGAGAACTTATTATGTATGCTTCCTTTTGTCGACTACCATATAGTAATGCTTCTTAGGGTGTGAGACTTTTATTTAAATTTGCTTTAATTCAGTTAACTCTGCTTTCTGGATTCTTTTGCAATTCATGTATGTGGAGTTATGAACATATGAATTCCTTTTCTGGATTTTGAAACAGCCAATGTATTCAGCTGGTTGTTGATAACTATTAGGTGCCAAACTATGATAATCAGTTTTCTGTCTGTTGGTATTATTTCACTATCATATATGCTATTGGTTCTTATGAATCCCAGAACCTATCTCATTTAGATTTATTATGCATCTTTGGGGATTGTCGGATCATTTATATATTTAGGTCATAAATTGAGCCATTCGTCACTCACTGATGAGTGAGAGTCGTCCCGACAGATGAGAGCCTCATATATCTTATCTGGTTGTGGACTCTTGTTGGGTGTGATTTTGGAAAGTTTGGTAGGCAGCCATTGTCATGGACATGGCATTTGATGTTGAAACTAACCTATATGATATGAGCACCCATGCCAACCGTGGCCATTGCTACCACTAAGAAGTCTTTACGTGGTGCCCAAGTCGGGATGGGTTCTACTGTTTCAAAAAGTGTCCCAAATCTATTGCAAGTAATTCTTGCATAAAGATGTCTTCGGGTGCCCAAGTCGGGATGGGATATGCCGTTTCAAAATATAGTGTCCCAGATCTATTGTCAGTAGTTCTCGCATAAAGATGTGGGTTCTGCCAGTTGTGTCTATACTCGGGCCTCGTTTGGTTACCATAATTTGAGCTTAGGAAAGAAAGTGATTTCTTCCTGTGTTTGGAAGCCAAAATAAAGAAGTTTGAAAGAAAAAAATGATTCTCAAGAGGTAGAAAAATAGGGGAAAGTAAAAAATGAGTAATAAATGATTTCCAAGAGGTAGTAAAAATAGAGGGGGAAATGAGTAATAAATTTCCAAAAGAATCATTTTTTTTTCTCAACTTTTCTGCATTTATTACAAATTTTTTGACTAAAATATTCCTGTTCAGAAATATTATTTATCATTTTTGTACGTAATACCTTTTAGACAAAAAAATTTTGAGTAATAAATTTCTCATTAGTATGAGAGTATTATTGAAAAATTGATTTAATTTGTTTTCTTTCTTTACAATATCAAACACTATAATTGAAAGTAAAAATTATATTACTGACTATAATTTCGGTCTTCTCAAACATGATAAATTTTTGATAGTAATTATAATTTTTTAAATAAAAAAAATTATTTTATTTCCGCGAACCAAACAAGGTCGTGGAGTTGGAGGAGATGACAACACAATTCAAGTAATTAATGTGATGTATAGGTAGGTAACTATATTACTCGCCAACTCTGTTCGTGAGTCACGAATATATTATATCATATGTACCTGCTACTGTACTTATAATAATATATTCGTGACTATATTACTCGCCGACTCAGACTGTTCGTGAGTCCGAGTCCCGAGACTTTTAGCGATTAAAAATAATTGAACTGTACTCCCGGACCATATCCAATGCTACTGTCCACGAATATATTATTATATATCCAACTGCTAATGATATTTTAGTTGAGTCGGGTACTCGGGTATAGGGGTGAGCATTACTCTATTTTGAACCGAAAATCGAACAAATAAGAGATTCGGTTCGGTTTTAAAAAAATTAGTTCGCTTTAGTTTTGAAAACACTAAATTTTTTTATTCGGTTTCGATATCGGTTTTGGATTTCGGTTTCATCCAAAACCAAAACCGAATAAAAAATTTTTAGTTATATATATATATATATATATATATATATATATATATATATATATATATATATATATATAAACTAAAAATTTTTTATTCGGTTTTTGGTTTTGGATCGAAACCGAAATCCAAAACCGATATCGAAACCGAATAAAAAAATTTAGTGTTTTCAAAACTAAAGCCGAACTAATTTTTTTTAAAACCGAACCGAATCTCTTATTTGTTCGATTTTCGGTTCAAAATAGAGTAATGCTCACCCCTATACCCGAGTACCCGACTCAACTAAAATTATCATTAGCAGTTGGTATATAATAATATATTCGTGGACAGTAGCATTGGATATGGTCCGGGAGTACAGTTCAATTATTTTTTAATCGCTAAAAGTCTCGGGACTCGTGACTCACGAACAGTCTGAGTCGGCGAGTAATATAGTCACGAATATATATTTAAGTACAGTAGCAGGTACATGATATAATAATATATTCGTGACTCACGAACAGAGTTGGCGAGTAATATAGTTACCTACCTATATACATCACATTAATTACTTGAATTGTGTTGTCATCTCCTCCAACTCCACGACCTTGTTTGGTTCGCGGAAATAAAATAATTTTTTTTATTTAAAAAATTATAATTACTATCAAAAAATTTATCATGTTTGAGAAGACCGAAATTATAGTCAGTAATATAATTTTTACTTTCAATTATAGTGTTTGATATTTGTAAAGAAAGAAAACAAAATTAAATCAATTTTTCAATAATACTCTCATACTAATGAGAAATTTATTACTCAAAAATTTTTTTGTCTAAAAGGTATTACGTACAAAAATGATAAATAATATTTCTGAACAGGAATATTTTAGTCAAAAAATTTGTAATAAATGCAGAAAAGTTGAGAAAAAAAAAATGATTCTTTTGGAAATTTATTACTCAATTTCCCCCTCTATTTTTCTACCTCTTGGAAATCATTTATTACTCATTTTTTACTTTCCCCCCTATTTTTCTACCTCTTGAGAATCATTTTTTTCTTTCAAACTTCTTTATTTTGGCTTCCAAACACAGGAAAGAAATCACTTTCTTTCCTAAGCTCAAATTATGGTAACCAAACGAGGCCCGAGTATAGACACAACTGGCAGAACCCACATCTTTATGCGAGAACTACTGACAATAGATCTGGGACACTATATTTTGAAACGGCATATCCCATCCCGACTTGGGCACCCGAAGACATCTTTATGCAAGAATTACTTGCAATAGATTTGGGACACTATTTTGAAACAGTAGAACCCATCCCGACTTGGGCACCACGTAAAGACTTCTTAGTGGTAGCAATGGCCACGGTTGGCATGGGTGCTCATATCATATAGGTTAGTTTCAACATCAAATGCCATGTCCATGACAATGGCTGCCTACCAAACTTTCCAAAATCACACCCAACAAGAGTCCACAACCAGATAAGATATATGAGGCTCTCATCTGTCGGGACGACTCTCACTCATCAGTGAGTGACGAATGGCTCAATTTATGACCTAAATATATAAAATGATCCGACAATCCCCAAAGATGCATAATAAAATCTAAATGAGATAGGTTCTGGGATTCATAAAGAACCAATAGCATATATGATAGTGAAATAATACCAACAGACAGAAAACTTGATTATCATAGTTTGGCACCTAATAGTTATCAACAACCAGCTGAAGTACATTGGCTGTTTCAAAATCCAGAAAAGGAATTCATATGTTCATAACTCCACATACAAGTGAATTGCAAAAGAATATCCAGAAAGCAGAGTTAACTGAATTAAAAGCAAATTTAAATAAAAGTCTCAACACCCTAAGAAGCATTACTAGATGGTAGTCGACAAAAGGAAGCATACATAAATAAGTTCTCTATTCCGATTTCACTTCTTCTTGGCGATGAACAGACCCCACCTCTGCTCGCCTGTAGAAGTCCGCTTCAGCTTCGCCTTCCAGCCATTGACAATTTCAACGTAGTCTTCCTGAGTAAGATAAAAAAATTCGGATGGTAAGGAGATTCATTCGACATATGTATGGAAACATAAAATGTTCGAAAATCAAGAGCCAGCACCTGTGAGAAGTCAGCGACAAAGGATTCTTTATCCTTCTCCACGACGTCTAACTCCCTTTGCAGAACATCTACGAACTGGAGCAAAAATTACAAATAAAGTTGGGCTTGCACCGAGAGATGCATGTAGTGCACACACGAGAAAGAAGTTGACAGTACCTGATTCGTCCTGTCTTCCGCAACAACCTCATGAAAGCCAGCATCTTTTAGCATCTGAAAGGTCATGAAAAGAGTAAAAAATTCTATCAAGAAATTGATAAAAATTGGACAGTGATGTCAAAATACTATTCCGCTTAATTGAAAAGGTCATATAAACTGAACCTGGCCATAAGCATCCACATCATGTAGATCATAACCTCTTTGTTTAATATACTCGGAAAACTCTTCAGATGGTTTTCCAGATTTCATGCAGTAATCACTGATGAGAACCTTCCCTCCTGGCTTCAACCACTTGAGGAAGTTCTTGAAAAGAATTGGTTTGTCCTGAAACACATTGCCAAGAGCACAATTGAAAATGACCAACTAGATCATTTAAACTGATAAGTAATTTGACCAACTATTATCTGAGTTAAAAAATAAGCCAACAATTTCATGTTGTTCCTCGGATCAACAATACCTAATTGAGTTCCGCTTATGATTCTCTTTGTAATAGAGAGGTATAAAAATGAGATAAATCCATTGGATGCATGAAAGAATCATAGATGGTATATCATGGAAAGATAAATGCACAATCAAGGACCATAGAGACATCTCATACTATCTTACAGAATACAAATTAACTACAAGTAGGTTGCTGGAAAAGCTGAACTGACGAGAAGACCAAAACTTTCACTAGGAGGCTGTATCAAACTTCTTTAGTATCAAAAAATTTTGTTGACAAACATCAGTATCAGTTAAAAATACTAACACCGTCCGTCCAAGTTGAGACAAGATGTCGATTGACACAATCACAAGCGAATTAGTGAGCAGGATAGAAATAAACAATGATTCAAGTACATAACAATAGCTTCCCATAAGAAAAATCTATGCAAGATAGATTATGTATATGGGTGAGGTACAGGTACCCACCTCCAATATTTAAGTACTAAGTATGGGTGCTGATAGTATGTTTCATATGGATACTTCTTCATGAACTAACGCGCCATTTCATGAAAGAGTTTGCCCAAAGTCTTAAAGAATATAATACTTTCATCTGATAAAAGTAATACTTATTGAACTACAAGAGATGTCTAACGGATTGCGATATACAATCAAGTGGTGGTTGATATAATGATATCTATGCAAGCTGCAACAGTAAGTAGGGGTAGATGCACTATTGTCATTCGCATCAAATTCCATTCCAGCGAGCCCAGCTCAAATGCTGTCTTTCCATTCCATACAAAGCAGCCTTACTTTCTCAGTGTCCCATGTGTTTTGACATTCTCTACCACCAAATGTCCTGAGGCAATAAACATGCTTACTCAGCCCAAGATCTCAAAGTCATATCAACAGGCAATACTGAAGTTTCACCCCACTGCCATCTCCAATTTATCACACATCTATCGCTTCAAATATTTTTGGATAAGAAATCAGCTTCCTAGTTGGCGCCCCAAAATACAAAATTTCCAAATAACACTTTCTGCAGCCTTCCACTATGTATACTGCAATCTCAACTTAAACTATTAGACATACTATCCATTTCATTTTTCTATATAACTAAGACATAATTGCCATCCTTAGTTGCTCATTAAATTAGTACAAATTTAGATTTTCATGATGACTTTGGCCAAAAAAAAAGTATCATATATATGATTTCTTCAGCATTACTTGGCTTTAAGCCTTCATCATCTGCAGCAACCATCTGCAAAAACAAGATACTGTAAAATGACACAATTTTCTATATACGACCATTTGTCCTATTAATCACCCAGATAACTTTCAAGCGACCTTATGACATTCGCTATATGTTCTGAAAATTTTAGTTCAAATCAGAATAAATGTCAGTGCATCAAGTACTAATGCTGGAACAATGGGCCAAGTGAAATTTTGATATGGAAAACAGCATTACAAGGCATGTGAACTTTCCGCCTACTTTTGACCATAACAACAAATCCATTAACTTGGCACTTGCTACAAATAAATTAATTCAATATTAAACAATAAGCACTTATGATTATAAATATGGATATCCATACGCATGCAATCATCTACCCATGTGGTTCATAATATAGAGAAAGAAGCAGTCAGATCAACAGAAAGCCAGAGGGAAGGTGGGGCACGTGGCCCACCTGGAACTATAAATGTTAATAAAGATGTGTGCATAAATAATATGTTGCCCCTTCTGAAGAAAACCCCAAATTCACCCGCAATTAAAATCTCTAAAGTGTGGTTTTTCACCCAACCTGTACATAGAGTTATTTATCCTTGTTTGATTTTAAAAAAATTACAATCGCAATATATTACGGAAGAGAGATGAAAATATCTCCCGTTGATCCACATAGAGAAATCCTTTTTAAACACCGAAATTATTGGTGCATTAATTAAGAATAATAAACAATTCTTATTTGTGCTATTAATCAAGGGTAATCAAGGATTCTTATCGGTGGGTCCACATGCTAGTAGTACATGGTTTTAATTCCACCAATTCATATCAGGTTTGTAACTTAAAATCTTTCTCACAAATCTCTCCAATTTTTTTCATATTTGCTTCGGTTGGTTCATCTTCTATATCTTTTCTACTTACTTCGGCCTAAATAAATTTATGTAGAAAGGAAATCCAGTTCTAAAAGTTCGGAGAATTATCTTATGTGCACTTCACATTGATTTTTTTAAGAGAAATTTTGAGTGGCACCCCACTTTATTTTACCATATTTAAGGTGCACCCCACAAGTTTGTACAAATGTAAGTTACCCCCCACTTTTGACGGATTCCGTCCTTTAACGGTCAACTCCTTTGACCCATTTTTTTTTACGAAAATGCCCTCTTCTCTACCCGAGCCCCCTCTCCATGACATCCCCGCTGCGCGCGTGCCTCCGCCGGCTGCCGCCCACGCCCCGGCCTACCCCAGCGCCCCCCTCCACCTCCGCCGCGACCCGCACATCCTCTCCGTCTGCCGCGACGGGGTCCGACATCCCCACACCACCCACACCCCCTCATTCCTCCGCCTCTCCAACTCCTCCTCCGGCCTCTGGTCCCGCTCCGACTACGCGTCCGACACCATCATCGGCGTGCTCGACACCGGCATCTACCCCGACTCCCGCTCCAGCTTCGACGACGCCGGCCTCCCTTCGGTCCCCTCCTCCTGGAGAGGAAGCTGTGATCCTTCCATCCCCTGCAACCGCAAGCTCGTCGGCGCCAAGTTCTTCTCCCACGGCTACTCCGCCGCCGCCAAACTCGGCCAAACCGCCATCGACGCCTCCTCCTTCTCCCCTCTCGACACCGAGTGCCTCGTGTTCTTCGGCAGCCGCCTCCTCGCCATGTCGGAGGAGGACCTGCCTTACCACGTTAGTCACGCCAGACGGCGACGTCGAGACCGCCGGCCGCTTCGACTTCGGTGGCCAGCTCGGCTCCTCCATGATCGCGCACCCGAAGCTTGACCTGGCGACCAGGATGATGTTCGCCCTCGGCTACAGCGTCCTCGCGAGGCCCTACCTGAAGTACTTCCACGTCGACCCGCGGATGGGGAGAAGTCCCCGAACGTCCCCATCACGCTCGGCCAGCCGACGATGATCCACGACTTCGCGATCACGGAGAACTACGCGGTGATCCCCGACCAGCAGGTGGTATTCGACCTGTCGAGGATGGTGACAGGCGGCTCGCCCGTCCGGTGCGACCGGAAGAAGGTGCCGAGGTTCGGGGTGCTGCCACGGTACGACCGCGACGAGTCGAGGATCCGGTGGATTGACGCGCCGGCCGGATGCTTCTGCTTCCACCTGTGGAGGGGATGGACCTGGAGGTGGGGCAAGTGAACCAGGCCCGGCTCGGGAGGAAAACCCGGTTCGCCTACCTGGCGATCGCGAAGCCGTGGCCGAGGTGTCGCGGCATCGCGAAGGTGGACCTGGAGAGCGGAGGTTCGAGGAGGTTCGAGTACGGGGAAGGGAGGTTCGGCGGGGAGCCGACGTTCGTGGAGGCGAGAGGAGGGGGAAGAGGAAAGAAGAAAGAGGAAGGAGCAAGGGCATTTTGGTCTAAGAAATTTTTTTTTTGACCGTTACCGTCCAAAGTGGGGGTAACTTACATTTGTGCAAACTTGTGGAGTGCACCTTAAATATGGTAAAATAAAGTGGGGTGCCACTCAAAATTTCTCTTTTTTAATGTTTGATATTTAGCATATCTTGTACATACGCATAATGCAGAATATGAATACGAAGACTTGTCTAGGACATCTATAATTGTATGATTATTTTAAACATAGATACTACGATGAAGTAAGTTCAACTATAATTTTCAATCCATTATTGTTATTTTTATGTAACTTTTATGTATTTCTTGTTTGATACATTATATAAACCATAGTGTCCCACCTGGAATAGAGTCCCAGCTCTGCTCCTGGATCAAAATGATATGCACTACTAAGTGACCATACTGAGACAAGCTTAAAAAAAACTAGTGCAAAGTACTGACACATACTTGTATGTGAAGAATTGTATCCCGGCTGTAGATCACATCAAATGTGTTATCTGGATATATTTTTGTTGTACAGTCAACAACCTCGAACTCTACTGAGCACTTGCGTCCAATGGCACGTTCAAGAGCAAAGGAAACCATATTTATGGATAGATCAATACCGACCACATCGACATCGAAATTTTCAGCCATATAAAAGTCACCTCCCCCAATGCCACATCCCACATCAAGAACTCTCTGTCCTGGCTTGAGATCCAGCTTGGCCACAAACTCCTTTGTAGTGTCTGGACACAAAAGATAATGCTGAGAATAGTTGAAGAGAAACAAAAAACATAAAGCAAGTAAAGAACTAGAAGATCAACAAAAGGGCCTTGAATAGTCCTTGGCTACATGATACTCTGATTAGATGGTCAGTATTGTTAATTACATTGAAAACATAGTATATGATTAACTTTTATGTCATACAGTTAAGAACTGATCAACTTTTGAAGAAGAACAATATATCTGAGGTTGCTTGCTCTGGAGAAAAAATATAAAAAAAAATAGTTGAGATAACAAGAGGAGTTGACACGTGGGAACTCCAATAAATTCAGATTCTGTAGTCAGTATTGAGGACAAGGAGAAGAGGAACTATGTTGCACGAGTACGGGCACGGATACGGGCACGGGATATGGATATTTTCAAATAGGTACAAAGGAGAAGGAGAAGAGGAACTATGTTGTATTGAGGACAAGGAGAAGAGGAACTATGTTGCACGAGTACGGGCACGGATACGGGCACGGATACGGGCACGGGACATGGATATTTTCAAATAGGTACAAAGGTAGTTACCTATGTTGCATGAATAGGAGTATGGGCATGGGTACGGACACGATACGAAAACCATTTTGCTTGTGTCCGTGCAACATATATAGGTTGATATAAGGCCCATGAGAGAAAGGAGAAAGAACCCTAGTTTGCAGTATCGGCCAATACCAATACGGTTTGGCATGTCCCGATCAGATACCGACCGCTACCGATACTGATGTTGGCGTCTCTTTCCCAGTCAATCCGATCCAAAACTGCCAATGTTGCCGATCCTCGTACTCATAAGAAGTCATAGGAAGGATCTGATATCAATTCTGATACCGATACTGCGAGCGTTGGAAAGAGCTTCGAAGAAAAATGAAAGACTTTTAATTATTTGAGATATAATTTTATAGGCCGGGTTGAAGCAACATGCTACTTCTATCAAAATGTTCTGAATGCGACCCCTCCATTTTGCTTTTATATGCTTAACAAATAGATTCTTCAATTTCTTTCTTGCTTTTTCCCAGCACCCCCAATTCCAATCAACAACTTGGAGGTATAGCTAAGTGGCTTAAGGCATTGGTTCAACGAATGGGTCCTCTCATATCTTCAACATGCATGCGTAATAGAAAACTTCCTGACGTGTATTCAACTTTCCATCCGTCTTGCAATTAGCTCCCTTGTTCACCATTGGTTTGCTAGAAATATATAACCTCGACCATCATCATAACTGAGTTTTGGTGCAAGAGAAGGGACTTCAAAAAAAAATCAAATATGGTATGTCAATTTAAGCGGATTAAAAAAAAATCGATCCACTTCATAACTCACAACTGGGCACTCAACCAGCAAGGTCGTATTGGTATAGTATAAACAACATAACTCTCAACCCTCATCACAACATTGAAGTTTTGACAGTGGCAGGGACGTTAACGGTCCTTAATTATTCGAATGACTGATGTACTCTCCAATCTGCTTTACAACATTCATCCATCCACTAAAATATATAGTTCTCGTCCTTATATTTATTAAGTGTTCAAGGATTTAAGGAAAATCATTTTATTATAAAAATACAAGAGTAAGTTTGTAACGCATCTCCCATTTGTAGTATTCTATCCACTGCATGATTGTGCATCCCCATCCTAGTATTTATGAAAAATAAGTTAAGTCATTGAACATCATTAATTTCCATGTCTAAAATATGTTAGAAATCTCATAGGGAGTTTGAACTTTTGCTCGAGCTCAAGTAGCTACTGTGGTGTTCATCACAAACTGATAGTGCGGACTACTACCTTGACAATCATTCTGCCTACAACCTTCTTTGCGTCCTCAGTGTCCTTCAATGCAACCTTGTTGCTAAAAAAAATTCTGAAGAGAATAATAAATAATAACACTACATCAACAGACTGCTGAATTCCCTTCTTCTCCCAACTTCGGACAAGCTATGGCCACCTTCCAGCAATTTAGATGGGGACCTAAACCCCCACTAGTGTCGGCCCCTGCTCCTTTTTCTCTACTCCTAAATAAGATTTACTTCTTCTCTATTCCTACCTCCTTTTTCATGCATCATGACATTTGTCTCCTATGCTCCAGAACCCAAATTTGTCCAAATTCCTAATAAATTTGGACATGTATGCTAGAAACATGGTGAATGGTTGTTACAGTTACTGCCTAATGTTGTCCGCGGTACCACCTACCAATTCAGTATCATCCATCCCCTTCTGACAAAAAAAGATATCGATTATGTTATCCTATTATTGAATTGCAATATTTCTTCCCTTCTAGTTTTAACTTTATTGCAGTCAACTTAGGATAAGTTTTCAGGAAATTGGATGACAAGTATGCAGCGGATACTCAGCAATATCGTCTGAGAGCGATTTTCATGATAGTTTTGGGGCAATGGTGTAATTAAAATCTAGAAATGGCTGTTACCAACGGAATTTTAAAGCCTTGGTTATCTACTTTCCACCCATTTTTTTACAGCACTCAAAATATACTTTTCCTTCAGTTAAAAAGTAGACTTCATCATTAGTGGCAATGCCAAGTTTTTAAGTTGTAGCTTTCGAGTAAACATCTAGGAAAAGTAGTATTTTCATTTACCCTCAAATTTGTCTTTACCAAAAGAATGCAATCTATTACCAGGCCTTATGCTTCTAGATATAAGGAGATTTTAAAATCAGGTCTTTTCCACAACTGCAATCAGACTTTATCACTGTGCTATGACAGTACCAACCTATTTTAGAAATTTATTACTGGACAGGAGTGAAATTGTCACAAGAATTCATAGAGGTACTTATTGTAACTGAAAAAAAAAATCAATATCAGTGAAAGTTTAGCCATTTTAAATTAACTTATTGCAATTGCTCAAAGTGGATTGCGAAAATAAAACATAAAAGCAGCTGCACTCTGCTTTCACCAAACATGTACTTCATCACTATTCTAGTTCAAGGATAAAAACAAACAGGTTAAAAAATGATCATACCAATTCCACCGGTGCTCACAAAACCTTCTCCAAAAACACGTTCATAGCGTAATATGCCACTGGTCTTATACTGGACATTGTCCAAGAAACGCTGAAAGCCCCTGTCGTCAGTTGATTTGACCTTCTGCCATAGCCAGCAAATCTGCATGATGTGTCAAACCGCATTGGTAAAACTGATGAGGAAAAAAGGTTAGAGTCATAAAGATACCGCACCCCCCCCCCCCCCACCGTCTGCCCCCCATCCACGCACCCAAAAGTATTAAGAGTATCACACACACAAACAGAGAGAGAGAGAGAGAGAGAGAGAACCTGATTCTGATTTTTCTTGTTCCTCACATAAGCTGTAATGCACTTGCAAGTAACTAGAGAAAGTTCAAATGAATTTCCATGACCATCAAAGGTATGACATTCCTTAAATACCTACAGTAGGGAAATTGTGTTAGGATGATTAATTTAAGTAAAGACTGCTTTATTGAGCAAAAAAATTCTTGTTAAAGTCAAATTATGCAATCCCAAATAAACAGACTTCTTAGAAATGGGTTGATATTTCTATATACAAAGACAAGGAATATAAATTATTTTCTAAAATGCCTTGAGCAAAGCAAAGTATGAAAGTAACTAAACAAGCTTAAAACAAGGTGGGTGGGTGTGTGTGTGTGTGTGTGTGTGTGTGTGTATATATATATATATATATCATATTCTAAAAACAAGGAATATATATTATATTCTAAAAGCAAGATATGAAAATAAGAGTAACTAAACCAGCTAAAACTATGCATGAAATCGCTGTTAAGGTTAATTACTTCAAAAGTGAGGTTGAGGCAGGCACAAACATAGAATAACAGTAGGAGATGCACTTCTCAGACTACTTTGTAAATATGATCGTCTTCTTACGCCCACTAGGTCTTTTGGTAAAATTAGTTCTATAAATATGAACCACATTTGTACTTGGGATTTGAGGCATATTGGATTTTGTCCCCTGATATTTTGAAATTGGAAGAATAACAATATACCTGAAGTACTGGAATTCACAACAAAAGAGTACGATAAGTCAGCCAACTAGGTCATGTTTGTAGTTTCTTTTTTAAGTCCGGCTATTGCCACACCCAAATTTACTAAGTACACAGCCTAATAAATGAACAACTTTCATAATGGCCTCTAATAATAGGTGTAAACCTATGTGATAAACATGTGGGTCCTATATAGATTAAGTTACACCATTAATGATCATTAGCTGGTCCCTAAGAACCATGGCAATGAATCATACTATTTTTTACTAGTAATTATAATGCCTACTCATTCTAAATCTTATATTATATAATTGTATATTAAAACATATTAGCAAATCATATATATATATATATATATATATAGTGAGCGTTGTAGCCTATCTATGGAGCATTCTCTACGGAATAGTTATGGGAATTCTGATAAACATACGTAGTCTTTCTCTTGGAACAAAAAAAAACTAAATCTCTATTTTTAAAAGATATCTTATTTTTTGAACATTAACATTAACATTTAAATTTAAATTTAAAATCATAAATTTAAAATCTTAAATTTTAAAACAAAAACTAAACCTAAAACGAAATTAAAACTAAAATTAATGTTATGAGTAATATTAGTATTAATTTTAATGTAAATATTAATGAATTTCAATATTAATGAAAATGTTAACATTAATTTGGTGTTAATGTTAATGTTAATATTAATATTAGTTTAATACTATTATTAATATTATTGTTAATATTTGTTTAATGTTAATTTAATATTTGTTTTAATATTTAGGCTTAATTGCACTTTGCTACCCTCAACTATTCCGCCTTTTCAACTTGATACCATAAACTTTTTTTCGTAACAAATTGGTACCTCAACTATTATTTTTTTTCAACTTGATACCTAATTTTTCAAAAATTCCGAAAATGCCCTTCCCTCTTCCTTCCCTCCACCCCCTTCCCCACTCCGGCCACCCCCCCTGCTAGCTCTGGCCGCCCCACCCCCCCCCCTGCTAGCTCCGCCCCCACCGCCCCCCACCCCCCCCCTGCTAGCTTCGGCCACCCCCTGCCCCGCCTCCCGCCCCGCCCTCCCTCCCCAGCCCCCCCTCCTCACGTGCTGCCGCGGCCTAGGGGAGAGGCGGGGGCGGGCGGGCGGCCGGAGCGAGCAGGGGGGGTGGGGGGCGGGGGGGGCGGAGCTAGCAGGGGGGGGGGGGGCGGCCGGAGTGAGCAGGGGGGGCGGCCGGAGCGTGCAGAGGGGGAGGGTTAGGGGTAGGGGTAGGGGCATTTTAGTCCAAAATAACATCTGGGTACCAAATTGTTACAAAAAATAGTTTAGGGTACAAAGTTGAAAAATGGTAATAGTTGAGGGTAGCAAAGTGCAATTAAGCCTAATATTAATAATAAAAAATAATTAATATTTTTTATAAATAATCTATTTTTTAAAAATAATCTACATTTAAAAATAATCTATCTTTAAAAAACAAATATATCTTTAAACATAATCTATCTTAAAAAACAAATGTAAAAATAATATATCTTTAAATAGAGAGAAATACTACATATGTTTTTTTAGAAATCCCGTAACTATCCCGTAGATAATGCTACATAGGCTACAACACTCACTAGAGAAAAATTATATATATATATATATATATATATATATATATAATGGAAATTTTGTAGAATAAACTATTTCTATGCTTAGAAAGATTTACTGTAAGTGTTATTACTTGTTACACAATGATATTCTAGGATTACATACGATGCAATTTCATTTTGTTTAGATTGTGCAGTGTTCTAAATGGAGGTCACGCCTCGATCTCCGAAATATCGTGTGCCAGTAACGTTTCAATTGTGTATGCGATTAATCGCGCATTTACAGCGATGACTCATACGCCTTGATTTGTGTTACAAGCTACAGTCAAGTGTGAAACAAACACCTCGATTTTCGTGCTTATGCGCCGACATTGCTCCGGGATTTCAAAATATTTTCTAACAATTTAGAAATCGAGAAAAATCAGGGATCTAACATCTTGGTAGTGATCCTATGCGCCTACATGTTATGCACTAAAACCCTTCATACATGAAGTATGCACAGAGTTGATTCTTCTTCCATGCTTCTATCAAGTGTTTCAAACCTGTTTAAGTTTCGAAAACTTTAAAGGGGGTCTTATAGAAGCATGGAAATTCGAGTCCATGCTCCACCTCTCTATGCGCCAAATACCAAATACACTGGACTTTAGTATTTTGTAAAGAAGCCCATGAATTACGCGCTAGAAGATATGCGTCGAAGACGATGATTCTTCAAATACAGACAATAGGTTATGCATGCTGATCGCTATGCGACATTCTTCAGCCAAAGACAGTAGATTTTGGCACTATGCGGCAAACACTTAGATACATATAGTCTAGCAGCGTAGTTCAGTCTGACATTGCATTAGAAGTCGACCAACTCCTTAACATGTGCAGATGACGGCTATACAAAACATGTCAGCACTTACGTCAGCATAATTATTACGATTATTGACATTATGCAGTCAAAGCATATGCAGTAGAGGATTATGTTTCAACATGTTCTTGCTCTCCTCATCCATATGCAGCTGTGCAGTGGACAGTTATGAATTTGAAAAAATCGTGTGTGAGTTGAGAGTGCAAGGACCTAAAACCCTGAGTATAGCTGCACCTACAACTACTTGACTGTATCCACATAAAAAAAGTAAGACTTGTAACTCTAACATCCCCCCTCAAGATGGAGCATTGAGATCCGACATGTGCAACTTGCTACATAAATAAGAAAATGGAGTATGAGCGAGTGGTTTGGTGAGGATATCACCGAATTGATCCTCAGAGCGAATATTTGGAGTGACATGTTTATTCACCAATAAATCACGAACAAAATGACAATCCACCTCAATATACTTAGTGCATTCATGAAATACGAGGCTACTTGCAATGAAAATTACTAATGTATTTTTACAATACATCTCCATAAGAATATGAACCATATGTTTTCCATAACAAAAAGTGTATGGACTTTTTATGTAAAACTTTTAAGGGTACAAAAGAATCCTAAATGCAAAGGAATTCTAAGTACAAAAGAAGAAATGGGGAGTGGGAGCGATGGAGATTAAGTCTGCAGTCGACTTCTTTACTCCGTTGACAAACTGATGTGAAGATTGAAGGAAACTTGCTAACTTTGGCTCACTGGCAGATTTGGCAGCAAATAGGCTCTGACACGAAAAATCGTTCAATTCTTCGTGTGTGCGTATGTCCGTTAGCCTCGTTGGGAAGCACATGTCCCAGCTATTTATACTCATTCACACTATAATGTCTATGCCTCGATCTCCGAAATATCGTGTGCCAGTAACGTTTCAATTGTGTATGCGATTAATCGCGCATTTACAGCGATGACTCATACGCCTTGATTTGTTTTACAAGCTACAGTCAAGTGTGAAACAAACACCTCGATTTTCGTGCTTATGCGCCGACATTGCTCCGGGATTTCAAAATATTTTCTAACAATTTAGAAATCGAGAAAAATCAGGGATCTAACATCTTGGTAGTGATCCTATGCGCCTACATGTTATGCACTAAAACCCTTCATACATGAAGCATGCACAGAGTTGATTCTTCTTCCATGCTTCTATCAAGTGTTTCAAACCTGTTTAAGTTTCGAAAACTTTAAAGGGGGTCTTATAGAAGCATGGAAATTCGAGTCCATGCTCCACCTCTCTATGCGCCAAATACCAAATACACTGGACTTTAGTATTTTGTAAAGAAGCCCATGAATTACGCGCTAGAAGATATGCGTCGAAGACGATGATTCTTCAAATACAGACAATAGGTTATGCAGGCTGATCGCTATGCGACATTCTTCAGCCAAAGACAGTAGATTTTGGCACTATGCGGCAAACACTTAGATACATATAGTCTAGCAGCGTAGTTCAGTCTGACATTGCATTAAAAGTCGACCAACTTCTTAACATGTGCAGATGACGGTTATACAAAACATGTCAGCACTTACGTCAGCATAATTAATTATTACGATTATTGACATTACGCAGTCAAAGCATATGCAGTAGAGGATTATGTTTCAACATGTTCTTGCTCTCCTCATCCATATGCAGCTGTGTAGTGGACAGTTATGAATTTGAAAAAAATCGTGCGTGAGTTGAGAGTGCAAGGACCTAAAACCCTGAGTATAGCTGCACCTACAACTACTTGACTGTATCCACATAAAAAAAGTAAGACTTGTAACTCTAACATCCCCCCTCAAGATGGAGCATTGAGATCCGACATGTGCAACTTGCTACATAAATAAGAAAATGGAGTATGAGCGAGTGGTTTGGTGAGGATATCACCGAATTGATCCTCAGAGCGAACATTTGGAGTGACATGTTTATTCACCAATAAATCACGAACAAAATGACAATCCACCTCAATATACTTAGTGCATTCATGAAATACGAGGCTACTTGCAATGAAAATTACTAATGTATTTTTACAATACATCTCCATAAGAATATGAACCATATGTTTTCCATAACAAAAAGTGTATGGACTTTTTATGTAAAACTTTTAAGGGTACAAAAGAATCCTAAATGCAAAGGAATTCTAAGTACAAAAGAAGAAATGGGGAGTGGGAGCGATGGAGATTAAGTCTGCAGTCGACTTCTTTACTCCGTTGACGAACTGATGTGAAGATTGAAGGAAACTTGCTAACTTTGGCTCACTGGCAGATTTGGCAGCAAATAGGCTCTGACACGAAAAATCGTTCAATTCTTCGTGTGTGCGTATGTCCGTTAGCCTCGTTGGGAAGCACATGTCCCAGCTATTTATAGTCATTCACACTATAATGTCTATGCGCGCATAGAAACTGAAAATTTATTGTTTTATGTTCTTATGCGCATAGGGCTTCTGCAGAACGTGGGAATTGACGTGAATGCATGTCACGATTAGGTTGCCACGTGGCGACAATTACGAGAAAATATCCCTCAAACTTTGAGATGTGCACCGTAATATAAGTTGGTCAGACATGGATGCACCGAATAGAAACTCATTTTTCACCAATTAATGCATAACCATTGACAAGTTAAAAGAAGTTGGTTCATGTATTGGAAAGCAAAGAAAGCATTGTGCTACATAAAGACGGTGGCGATCTTAATGCAGCATAGGAGCCCATACCAAGTACTGGGAAAAGAGAAGGAAAGAAATAAAGACTAGTGCATGCAATAAGAAAGGACAACTGGTGCATGGCTAATAGAATTACCACAATGAGTTCCTAAATTCCCAACTCCCTCTCTCCAACTTCTCTCAATTTTCTCCTTTTTTGTTTTCTTCTTTTGGTTTACTAGGGATCTTTCTCAATTCTTTTTCTATGAATGCAAATCAGAGGACATCAGCCATGGTTGGAGAATATCTTCCTCACTGTATCAACTAAATTGTTTTTCATAAGTCCGTGCCGAGACCGTTTCCGAGGCTTACCAGTTGTTTTTTGCAGATTTTGGCAGTATCAGTTGGTATCAGCCGGTATTTTGTAAAATTTCGACTGGTAACAATTGGCATTGGCTCATATTTTGTAGATTTCGGCCGGTATTGACTGATCTCCGGCCTTCAACCAATATTACCGGGTCGATGCCGTGATTTTATGAATGTTTCAAATGGGGTACCCTCAATTCTGATCCGATACGATAAACACATCGGTATCGGTCGCTATTTTTAACCTTGCTTTGAATCATGTTGATCCGGCTTCTAAAGTAGAGAGAAGCCAAATTCAACCCATTCAGGCACCAGCTTCCTAGGAATGCCCCCTTCAAGAGTAATTATTTAATATCCTTTTTTATAAAGTCGAACTGATAAACCAATTTCTAATAAAGAATTGGCTATAAGAGTCTTCTTATGAACTCCCGAGTCCTGAAGAAACCAGGAGAGAACTTTCTACAAGCCATAGGCATGGTCGACTTCTTAAGCTGTAAAAGATAGAATACGAGGTCTTGCTTTAAACCTCCAACAAGGAAACCTTCAAATGGATCCATCAGAGCCCTGTCTCGCGGATTAAGCCTTATGATATACCTAGGGCACCAAGAAATCGGCAATGTAAGCTTTTCTAAAATCATCAAATAACTTAGATTATGACCTTATGCTGTTAAAAAGTTTAATTGAGAAAATGAAGAAAAGACAACATGGTAATCTAGTAAGAAATCCCAAGATTCCCAACCAAAATTGTACCAATGAAGTGTGACAAGTGCAGTACCTTTGTATAGAACCTTGGTTCACGGTAATGTGTGGGGTTGACTTTCCTCTTAGAATCTCCAGAACGATGGAAACAAGACTCTCTAAAGAATATAAACCCACCAACTTTTAACCAATTTACCATCCTTGCTGCCACATTTTCAACCTTTATCAAAAGACAAAAAGGAGACTGAGAATGTAACAAAAAATACTAGAAGTAAAATTATATCCTATTCACCATCAGGTTTTATGGTCCAATTTCCACATGGTAAATCATTAACAAGTTGAAATATATTTCAATATTAGTAATTTAGGATAACAATTCATTTTATTAGCAGCAAGCAAAGCCAAATCTTATGAAAACAATGCTAATATTCAGTTTCATAAATTTACTTCGTCGAGCTGCCATTCTAATCCCCATTGCGCACAATAGCTCCATCATGGAGCATCAATAAAATGGGAAATCTGGAAAAAGTATAAAGGATCTTTGACAAAGTAGACAGACCTCGGACAAAGATTTCAAATGCATGCGCAAAAAACTGATATTAGTGAAATTCATTTATATTATATGAGTGTAAGCGTCTCAAGCTACATAAATCCATTTTGTCTAATCCTGTAGGTGAATGAATCACCACATTTTCACTGTCCAATGCCTAATAAATGACGCCTAAACATAAGCCAAAGGTTATCAATAAGCAACATGCACTTGTAAATTTGTTAACCAACATGAAAGCAACAAGGGGCAAGGGCTACAAATAAACAACATGCTATAAATCTTATTAACCAATATGACATGTAAACTACAAGATTATATGCATATGCAACCTACGGTGACAGTTTTAAGTGTTATCACAATATCAAATGGTTGTGTTCTGCTACAATATTGAAGCACCGGATGTACAGTGCTCTACCATCATCAGCTTTACTACCAAACATCATACTTGCATGACATTACAAATATTTGGTCAAATTCTTCGGTCAAATCATTCAGTAAATACATTATTTTAAGATCAATAACTCCTCTAAAACCCATATAGTTCAAGCTCTTTTATTAAATTATCCATTTAAGTTGAAGGAAAAAATTATGTCAGGCAGCCAAATTAAATCTTTGAGAAGTATAAATTTCTTAATTCTTGTAGAGAATTTTCCTAAATTATGATATAGCACAATTGCTGGTTAGTTGGTGATAAGATCACTCAACATTAACATGGCTACTACCAATAGTAAGAAATAACTTACCTCAGTATCTGAAAGATACATCAATAACCAGTTTGAGAAAATTAAATCCACAGATTCTGCTTCAATTTTCAAGTCTGGAGATGTTACATCAGCACATGTGAAGCTAGTATTCTTATGATGTCCATTTATATTCTCATTCTGCATAACACAACAAAAGTATGCAAAGTATCAAGAAGAGAATAGTCATGACCGAGAAGAGATAGTGATAACAATAATTAGTTTCAGGATAAACAAATTTTTATGCATTAAGGAAAAAAGGGGAAAAAAGCGGGTTGGGAGGGGGGTAGTGAAGTACCTTCTTAATCACACTCTCGATGAAATCCATAGCTAGAACTTGGCCAGCTTCTTTGGCTAGCTCACCGGTAAAGCGACCAATACCAGCCCCTAGTTCCAACACGGTTTTTCCTTTGTATGGCGGAAGAAGAGAGAGGACCTAAATGTTGCCGTGTGTGTCTTAGTATATAAACTTGATGCATTTTGAAAGAAATCAACCTATTCCAACACAGAACCAATTGGTGCTCAAAAAAAATATTAGCACACAAAATTAAACTTCCTAAGGGCGTGTTTTGTTGCAAACAAGTGGAGTGAAGTGGGAAAAAACGACTTCATAAAAGTCCACAAATTTTTGAAGCTAAGTATTCAAGATTTCTTGTTTGGTTACATTTTTTTGTCCCATTAGGAGTGTCGCTTCTATCACTTTTAACTGTTTGGTACTATGCAAGTGAAATTAATTAAAGTGTAAATTTGTTCACTTGTCACATACTAAAAATGAACATTTTTTTATTTAATCCCAGTTCCATCCCGCATCAAACGCAGAAGTAGTGGAAGTGCAACAAAAAAGCGGCACGTTCACTTCACTTGCAACCAACCAACCACACGGAACACACCTAAATGGCACTTGCAGTTGTGCGTGTGTGCACGCGCGCTGTATAATAATGATAATAACATTTCCTCATTGAATCTGATGCTACATTGATAACATGATAAATTTGCGAAGGCTTTTACACTTGGCATATAACATAATGTCATATGCCGACGTCTCGTCTAGTCTAGGTAGACAATGAATCTACTCAAAGTTCAAATTAAACGGAAAAAAAAAAACCAAAATTTAGTTTGAAAATCTAAAAAAAAAAAAAAAAACCAAAAAAAAAAATATAATCCAATTGACCTGGCGAAACAAACCTCGGGCCTCTCTTCCTTGTCGAGATCGGAGGCACGGGAGTCGAGCATCATCGCTTCGACGGTCAGATCCTTGGAATGCTCCATCCAGTAGCTCTTCTGGGCCTTGCGCTCCTCCTCTCCTGCCATCGTCTCCCCCACATTAACAACAGCAGCAACAACCACAGATCAAGACCAAGAGAAGAAAATTAGGGTTTCGGGGTCTACTGACCAAGAAAATTCGCCGCCATTGCTGGATTTTTAGGGTTTCGAAGAGGAATTGGGGTTTTGGGAAGAGGAAGGGATTATGACCCCTCGATGGCGATGCGAGACCTGGAGAAACTCCTGGAGCGACGGTTGTGAGATCTCCCCTTCTGCTTCATAAAAGACTTGTTTCTTTCCGCAAACAGAGACAGCGAGTGAACGGATAAATGGGGATCTGAAGGGAAGCAGCAGCCTCGTTATGTAGAAGATCTGGAGGGAAAACGTCGTCTTTTTTTTCTTTCCTTTTTTGTTTTTTGCATTTTTAATACCCCTGACAATTTTGTAATTACTTACGTACCCTTTTTATTTTAATTTGTATTAGACTTTGGTCTAAGTGTGGGCTAATTAGTGTTTAGACATTGGATTTTATACCAGCATGTCCAAGTACAAAGTTTGGACCGTGGATATTTATTTCTCGTCTATTCTTTTCTATTATAACCTCCCTCCCTCCCCATGCGTGGGTAGGGATCGACATTGGACCGGACCGGACCGTCCTAGTCCATAAAGTACGGGCTCAGACCGTGCATGGGCCGAGTTGTTTTGCCCTAAAGAAATTTCGGACCGGGTCGAGCCGGACTTAATTATTATTTATAAAGCCCAAGCCAGCCACAAGATTCGGACTTTTCGGGCCAAGTCGGATCGGGTCGGACTAGTTATATAAAAATTGATAATTTGTATGTTTTACTCTTTTAAAATACAAAAAAAAAAAACTTTGCTTCAAGACACAGAGAGACTAGCTGCTTCATAAGCTGTTTGCTTCAATATCATTAAGATGTTGAAACAGTTTGGTGTTGTTGACACTTGATCTTGGGCCATCTCTCCTTGATCTAAGATGTTTCAACAGTTTAGTGTTGTTGACATTTGAGAAGCACGTAATGACTTAAAGGAAGAGAAATTTGTTTCAAGACAGAGAGAAATTTGATCTAAATCAACACACACAAGCTTAATGATCTTGAAGCAAACACACACAAGCTTGCAAGATGTTAAAGTAAATGCAAGTTAAACCAACACACATAAGTTTATTAATCGGGCAAGTCTCGAGCCGGACTCGGATGGACGGATACATAGCCCAAGTCCGGCCCTATACTAATATGGACCGGATCGGACTACCCTAATGATCGGGCTCTATCGGACTTTGGCCCATCGGACCGAGCGGACTTTTCGGACGCCCATGGACTTCGGGCCAAATGATGATCCCTAAGTGAGGGTATAATGGAAAAGATAAAACAAAATATAAAAATTTAGGGTCTAAACTTTTCAATTGGACATGATAGGGCTTAAACTCTAAGATGGTACAAAATTCAGGGTCTAAACTCTAATTAGCCCAAAAAATATTCAAAAATTAGTGATTTGGTCATGAAGATGTCTAGCTTAGGATTTGGGCTCTAAAATGACTCAGGTTGATCCGTGTTAACCATCAAAAATATGTTAGTAAATATTTTATAGTTAGTTAGACTTAGGATTCCAGAAATATTATTGTCATTTAATTTATTTATTAATATATTTTGGATGGGTCAACCATCATCTCTTAATCAAAATTCTAAGTTTAACATCTTCATGATCCATACGTATTTTTTTAATATTTCTGGAACCCAAAGTTTAATTAACAAAAAAAATTCAATGATTGAGGGCATCGGTTTAAAACGCAGTGCCACGTGCCCCCCCCCCCCCCCCCCCCCCCCCCCAACCATTGGTCGGGACCGAGTGGCCCACGTTAGCAGGGGGCTGGATGTTAGATTTTTTTTTTTAAATCATCATGAAAAATGGAATAACAAAATAATAAAAAACGTTAGAAATACCGGTCTACGGGGAAGTAATGCACGAAGCACTGCCCTAAGAGATTTTCGAGGTTTATGTGCAGACATCATCTCGAATCCTCCTAGTGGGTAAAACCCCCTTGCTACCGGCTTTCCGTCACCGCACACGGTTTCGGAAGAACGACCCGAACTTAGCTCTTGTCCAGAGTAGGAGAGAATGAAATAGAAAAGTAAAAATCATATGGTAGTGATTTGTGGAGGAAGAGAAGGAGGAGAATCATGTGGTTGCTACTCTCAAAAAGGTGTGTCTTCAACAAGACAAAGTATGCATTATATAGACAACCCTTAACCTATAGAATTAATATAATTTATTAGGATTAAACAACCAATAAAATGGATAATAAAAGGTAATAGTTAATAGGAATTAACATCAATACAATAAAAGTCATTGAAAGTTGATTTTTTTATAAATTCATACAACACTGGACGTGTGGGCCCATGGTCCCGACTCCCGAGCAATGGGGGGGGAGGGACATCTGGCATTGTTTTTTAAACCGCAGTCCCCCTCGATTTGAGAAAACATTTTCTTTTATTTTTATATTTCAACATGTCCGCACGATCCTTAATAGTGCTAGTTGTGGAAACTCTTAGGGGCTCAAGTTTTGGAGAAATATGATGCATAGTGTCCATATAAAAGCTGGTCATTCAAATTTGGGTTGAATCATATTAAAATTGAGGACAACATTTAACTAATTGTCACTACTTTATAAGGATGGGGTAGAGTCCATTTTTGTTAACCAACCAAACCTACTAATAAGGATGTTCGTCCTTCCACTCAAAAGTTATCACGTGTCAAAGTAGTGGTAAAAAATGTTTACCAAACCAATCCCAAAGTGATTTTAGGTTCGATGAAAATGACATTTAGTAACCTTCGAGTGAAAATGTGAACAGCCTCACTAGTTTTGGTGGATGAACAAAAAAAAAAGACTCAAACGAGTATTATATTTATTAACATCTTCATTTTCTATAAGTTTGAATTCTAAGACCTGTTTCATGATGTAAATGGACTCGAAGACACAAAAGGAAGAATATATGAATTAGCGTCCCCTTCGGCTCAAATAATGTAATTCGAATGTTTGGTATGCGAATACTGTATAGCTAACAATTCTATACTTATGAAAATTAATTTTTTTGGAGTTAGATTTCCTAAAAAATTGTATTCCATGTTTGGTGAATATATATTTTTTTTGGGAAAAATAAAAATAAAAATAAAAATAAAAATAAAAATAAAAATAAAAATAAATCATTCATAAAAAATAAAAAAATGAAAAAACAAAAACTTTTTTAAAAAATGAGAAAACGAGGGAAAAAAACCCCAAAAAAACTTAAAGAATGAAAAAAGAACCTAAAAAACTGAAAACAAAAACACAAGTCATTCCTAAAAAAATGAAAAAAAAAAATAATAACGAGAAAAGTAAAAAAAAAAAAAAAGAACAAAATACTGGGAAAAAAAAATAGAAAAAAAAATACTGAAAAAATTACATGACAAAAAATACCCACTTATTCTCAAGAGAGATTGGATTCTGATATTTTGTAAACAAATTATTTATCCGGGTATTCTTAATTTCCGAAAATATATTTCTATAACATAAACCAAACATGAAAATAGATTCTCATCCTAAATTTGTCCAGAAATAAAAAAAATCTAACGTATCAAACGCTCCATGAAGGAGAGGAGAATCAATGAATTAAAACGCTAAAATATTGTAACTAAGAAAAAGAAAGTTTGAGCTACTATCAAGTGATATACTATGGAATTCCAACTCAAAAGGCTAGAATCAAATTAGAAGGAACAAAAAAAAAGCAAGAGTTATCCAAAACTTTCATTTGCTCTTTCTCCATGACTGAGAGAAGCTTGAAGCCAACGACTATTTGCAGGACTAATATAAATACTCAGCTTTCTATGACTACTGGTAATGGATGCAAAGTCGATTAGATTTGGGAAATCAGCCTGCATATCCTCTAAATTCTACTCTCATCATTAGTTTGACAGTCATCAAATATTTTCAAGTGTTCTCTAAGCAGAAGAGTTACCAAATTACCATTGCATCGAAAAAGACTGATACCCATCTATTGTTACTGCGTTACATAGGTTTTGCCCAAAAAGTATTGCTGCATCTACAATTTATAAAGATAATTGACGCACTTGATACTGTGGACAAGTCAGAATCTGGCAAGCTTCACATATGAAAATGTTTACAAGGTTTAAAATCTATATGAGCACAACGTGCCTGTGCTATATACATCTGTTTTGGCTGAGTTAAAAGCAGTAATTAAAGCCAACTTAGACGCATTTTTATACATATTCTCGATAACATCAGCAAACTCTCACCGTAACCAGGATCAGCACATACTCGACCTCTTTACAGCCAAACAGAATGGAATATCACTATCACTAGGAAAGCTCAACATACACGTATTATTTCCAAATAATAATGGCAGGCAAGTGAAAAATTACAAGATGATTGGATGGTCAGTTTGACAGCTACAGAAGGGTGCTTCCGAAAGGATTGTTCTGATGCTGAGTGTGGTTTACGGGGAATGCCCCCAACCCTGTAGTTTCACCGAAGGGATTTGCTGCAGCTCCTCCACCAAACATATGATCCTGGTAAGGAGGTGGGCTTGGCTGATTAAAGGGATTTGGCGACGGCCCTATCGCTGCTTGCTGCTGATACATTGCTGCCATCTGAACAGAAGTTGGAGCCGCTACTTGGTTTGAGATGGCAAAGGGATCAGCCATCATGAATGGATTGGGAGGTGGTGCCCCATAGTATTGCTGCTGCTGCTGCTGTCTGTATGCTGCCTCGTCGTATAAACTATCTAATGTCAATTTATCAAAGCCACCGCCCTGCAGCAGTAAACAGAACGAAATTCTTTACTTATATTGCAAGGGCACATTCTTATCTGATAGATGGACAAAAAGAAATCACTATAATATTACAGTACAGAGAAAAGACACCTGCCGTCTAACTCCAGCCAAAATTTACGCAAAGAAATGAAGAGCATGGATGCGAGGATTGAGAAATTCCTAATGCAAGTTTAGCACATGGCAGAAGCAGCAAATTCTACGATTTGGTGGAACATTAGATTCTTACTAAAACTTCTCTTTAGAATCTCTCCTGCTCTTTCTAGTCATTTCGTGAGCCAAAGAGAAACCCAATAGTAAGTCATGTTTGGTACATGTGAATTGGAATTGAATCAAAAGTGAGAATCATGGAACTGAAATTCAAATTCCATGCATTTGGTTGCATTTTGCAATTCAGTGAATAAAAATCTCAATTCCTTCTGAGTTCCATGTGTTTGGTTACCTTGATTTCTAGAAACAGTTAGCTTTTAGCTGAGATGCAAAGTTACATCCCCAACTTGAATTCTATATAATAGGTACTAGCTTACCAGTTGAAAGGAGTTGCATTTAGGAAAAAGTAATAACAGAATACATTATTTGCCAAAGTGACTCCTATATCACAACAAGGTCATGTTAAAAACAAATGAAGCTATTCAAGGAAATGAAGTAGTACAACAGTCAGAAATATTTTTTTAATCATAATAGAATTCTCTAAAGGTTGTGTTTGATTGAGCTTTTTTTTCCATGGAAAATATTTCCATCACAAATTTTCCACGGTAGTGTTTGATAGCGTATATTTTCCATGGAATTACTTTCATAAATCTATCATTTTCCATATTTTCCTACAAAATGGTGGAAAATAAAACTGGCCCAACCCATAGGAAAATATCAATTTCCATGGAAAATAACTATTTTCATGTAAAATAACGACAATCAAACACCCAAATTAATTCTGTAGAATGTTCTCCATGGAATTTTTTCCTAGTAAAATAATTCCATGGAATTAATTTATTTTTTCACATATTTTCCACCTTGTAATCAAACACACCCTAAATAGAAACAAAAGAAACATTTCAACTTAAACTAGCTAAAACATAAAATCGATTCTCAAGAAATGAGAAAGTGTAATATCTGCATGTTAAAAACGTTGTATTTGACTTCTATGTTACCCGGACTCTCCACTTTAAGGAGAAGTACCCGTGTCAACCCGATAGGACATGGGTATGGGTATGGCATCCGTATCTGATCCTCCATCGTGACAATCGGATCATTCATGGTGAGAATCGAAAGACTGGTAGTGAATTAGATAGTTTATTTTAATGTGGTAGTGATGTAGATAGCTTATTTTAATATGGTAGACTGGTAGTAAAGTAGTAGGGGAGCTGAAGGGACGGTCCCACAGGGACTTATTCAACTAGTTCGGTAAAGTTTATTAGTTATTATAATTACAGGTTGTCTTTTTATGAAACCTTAATCATATTCCCGTACCCGTATCAAAAAATTGGATCCTTTTTAGCCGAGTCCGTGTGTCCTTCAATTATGAGTTTGAAGGACCCGACTCTTGGATATGTACCCGTACGTGACACATGTACCCAAGTCCAAGTAACATAGTTTGACTTGTCTGTTTTGGTAGCACTTAAGAGAATCACATGATATATTTCAATTCTTACCATTTTCTCCACCACATCAGAAGCAGTATGGCATTCTCCATTTTGTCTGTCCACATGTTTCTATAATATTGGCACAGTTCTAGAGTTTTAAACTATAAAATCATCTTCTCTTAGAAGGAATTAGATAACTCTTCACATGGTGTTATGCTCATTCTCTTATATTTGTTACCATGAGTTACCGACATGCAAAAGTCTTGGTGAGTGCTATCATTGCTTAGTGTTAAATTACAACGTGCTTTGGTTCTGCAAAATATAAATTTTATTTTGCTTGTCCTCATTATTATTTATGGATATTTCAAAGGAACCAGGGATTTCCATTTTGGGTTGTTTCACAAGACCATGTTCCTAATTGGCTTATGAGTCGACATACATACGATGGATTACTGAATACTGAACTCAGTTTCTCTTAGAAGGTATTGGAGAGTTCTTCAACATGGTGCTAAGTACTCAGATGATCTCTCTTTTATTTGTTCCCATCAGTTATAGACATGAGATGCACTTGATGATTGTTATCCTTTCTTTAAGTTTTGGTTTGTTACAAATATTATTCTGTTTTTCATTACCTTTATGAAAGCAGCCAACAATGTTCATTTTGAGTTGTTTCACTAGACTTTATTCCAGTTTTTCTTATTAAGCCTATTAAGCCTAAGTTAGGGATTGGTTATCATGGCTTCTTAATCTTTTTGAAAAGCAACCAAAAAGCTATTTGGCAGCTTAACAAAATATTTTTTGAAAAGTTGGTTCGATTTTGTAGCTACTTTTGAAAGCAGGTGGGAGACTGCTTCCAAAAGTTGCTTCTGCTGCTGCTCCTGAAACAAGGCCTAAGTCATCTGATGCAGACATGTATACTACTTTTTAACTGTTACGCCAATGATCTCAATGTAATGTTTCCTTTGTTATCCAACAAAGAGCAAGAAAGAAACACTAGAGAGATCAAACTGTAAAAGAGTATTTAGCATAATATAGAGGTCAATGGAACTACCAGTTGGCTTTCAGTTGCAGGTGCGTTGATGGTACTGGGAGTAGTAACAAGGGCAAGTTCCCATCCTGATGGATCGAATCCCTTCTCTTGCATCACAGCAGAACCAGTTGACTCATTACCTGATAGGTTTAGGATATAACCAGTGTGTCATCCATACAAACAATATTAAATTTAAATGCAAATACTACACAATTGGCTGGAAACAACCAAGTGACAGAGAGAAAATTAAAGGGAAAGAAATAACACTCAGCATACTCGATGGGACTATGGCAAGAGCTAATGCATTGCTTTCCTCTATTGCTGATGCATCCTGATTTACTGTATATAATCCCTGCAAAATTGGAAAGACAATTAATATATGTAAGAAAGTAAGGTTATTTCTCCTGTTTGGTCTTACTAGGAGATCTTCATCTTCTGCCTTTGGAGGAGGAGGAGGTGCAACTTCAACAACAGAAGGTGCTGGTTGTGGTTCATCAAGGGAAGGTTTTTCTTCAAAAGTTGTTTTTTCTATCTCAACTGGTGCAGGATCTTCTTCTGGTTTATACGTCAAAAGCAGTCTCTCAGGGAATTCCTGGTTCAAGAATTGAAATTTAATATTATTGTCTCAAGCATGCATTAACAGAAAGATGATATTAGAGCATAATTAATGATAACGCTGAGTTTGTCATTAGGGGAAAGATATCATAACTTCATCCCAATTTGTGCAACAAGAATTAAGGTCCCTGTCAAGAATCAAAATTTCTCGTGTGCACCCATCTTTTCGATAGTTCTAGCTATAAGAACATAACTCGTCGAAAACAAAGTATCAGTCATCAAGGGGAAAAAAAATTGTTTATCAAAGTGTAAACGACCCTGCCAATAGCCCACTGAACCAAACTAGCAGCAGGTCAAATGACTATTAAGGCAAAAGAAATATCATATTAAGGAAAGACTACTAAAGAGACACATTAATAGAAAAATGTATATTTCGAGTTAATTCCGTGTCTGCAGATTTTACTTAGTTCCCTGGTGTCCACAGTGAAGGTAGCAGCACAAAACATGCAGAAATAGGAAATTACTATGATTACGATGCTGTCATGAAATAACTTCATCACTTTCTAGCCCCTAAAGCATTCAAATGCCACAGCAGTAAAGCCTAAAAACTAAAAAAAAAAAAAGATAAAGCATACACAGAAGAAGACAAAAAAAATTCTCACTTTCTTCCTTGACATACACCTATAAATAAACCTCATAGGCTCATACTATATCAATATGTACTTCAAAGGTTCAAAATGGGAAAACTTGTGCAGTTGGATTAATAACTAACCAATGGTTCTCTAGGAACAGAAACCACCCGTGGGGCCTCTCTTATGTACTCTTCCATTGTCGCGAGAAAGGATTGTGGAGGCTGAAAATGTGCAACAAAATTAAATGATTAAGACCAAATTATGAACTCTACATCTCGAAAGGAACAAGGCAAATAAAGCCATGAAGAGTATCAGTACTACCTCTCTCAAGTTAGGAAACTGGAAATTCCTAGCAAGTTCTAATCCCCGACAAACTTCATAGAAATCTGATAGACTTCCAGCCTGCAAGATTACCAGAGTCAGATTTCCTCGGCAACCAGACACAAGTACCTTCTGAGCCCTCTAATCTTAATAACAGTATTTCAACTGTCTACCACCACCATCGTGAAAATTTCCAAATGAAAGGAGTAAACAATCAGAAGATGCAAGGCATACACCTTACCTGTTGACCAGCCCTTTTGTAAATTTCAAGGGCTTTAAAAGCTTCATGTCTTGGCATATCGAAAAACTGCAGTATATGAAGAAAAATTAAATTAAGTACAATGTGAAGATGTCTCATGCGTCAACCTGGAAGATCATGCTTTGATACCTTGTCAACAAGATTGATGATGCCATCATTAATAGCACAATAAATCCTGAAACTTTCTTTCAAGACCTGCGCACGTATGAACCAAACAGATGGTTAGATACATAACACATTTTAGGAATACACAAAGGATGACAGTAGCAATGCTCAAAAAGAAGACAAAACTCTGGAGGAAAACAAGAATTCATATTGGACAATTGAGAAGCGCAGATGTTTAATAATCTAGGTAAGCAAGGTCTTAAGTTTAATGGAGGTAAATGATTAACAATATTGGACATCTTGGATAATATAGGTAAATTATTAATAATGTAGGAAAAAGAGTAGGCGTAGATAAGTTTAAGTGTATTACGAGAGAAGACAAACAACTATTCATAAAAGGAAAGGAAATAGAAAGGTGGGCTTAAATTCTACAAGTTGTTAAAAGAAGCAAGTAGGAGAATTGAATTTAAAGACAAATGATCAATACATGTTAGGAAATGCTACAGCTGTAAAATTAAAGCTACTGAATAAAGGGGGCTTTAAGGAAAGTAAAAAGGGGAAAGTTGTTGGACCTGATTTTATTACCACTGAGGTTAGGAACTGTTTCAGAGACAAGTTATGTCCATAAACTTGTTGAAAATAAAGATCAAGGAAATGCCTGATGGATGGTGAACCTATGCAGTTAAAACGGCAACTAGTCTATTCGAACTGTAGAACCATCTGAATTTTCACAAAATTGGGCAAAAATGGCCCTTAAAAAGTGCAGACTTTTGCCCAATTTTTGCAGTTTTTTACAAAAATGGAGCGGCCTAAACATTTGTGTTTCTGTTTTGGGTACGGTTTGACGCTGGAAGCACAGATGTGAGCCTTTTGGGCAAAAATGGCCCTTAAAAAGTGCCGAGTTTTGCACTAAACATTTGATATTATTGGATATTATTGTGTAGAATTAGTACGAGTATTAAAAATAACATGATCTGCTTTTTAATGTTTTTGACGACTAGTCCCGACTAGTCAAAAAGCGGTACTCGACCGCTTTGCTACCGCTTTAACTACATAGCGGCGAACAAACACTTCTACAGATGTTTATAAAAATAGAGATTCAGAAATTGTGGCAATTAAAAACAAAGACCATTTGAAATAAATGTTTTATTGTCGTAGTACCTCTCAGAGAACAGGTATTAATAGTTTATGCAATATATAGCATACAAATTATGACTATTAGAAACAATAAGCTTACCAGAGCTAGTGCATACTGTACAACATAATTGCTAAGAGCAGCTCCTTCTGGCTGTAAAAAAAATTAAGCAATATATATCAGTACTGAAATCAGATAAGCTAAAAGGTATGTCCTATTTAAAACCCTTTGAACTTTACTAGGATACAATCCTTCTGACACTATTTTATCAAGACTTACGCCGTTCAAGTTTTCACAGTTTCACGGTTTGGTTTGGTCAATGAATCACGTGTTCAAGCATCACATTTAGATGGTTTGATCAACCAACCCCTCCCTTACCCCCGCTATTTAGCTGGTCTGATCATGTGATTTGTTTACCTAATACTTAACCGACCCTTATGCCCAATCCCTTCCAAACTTCTCCAATCATTTCATTTTCCCTTTATGAGCTAGAACCATCATTTTCCCTCCTTGATAAAGACCACCAGATGGTTTCCAATGGAAAGAGTGAAGGGCTCAGCATATCACACAGGAATTAGTCTGTTAAGAGGGGCTTTCTGTTTTTTCCTAATTTAAAAAAGAGTAAGTTCAAAAACTGTCAGTTATCACGGGACAAAGAAAACTAGAATGATGCATATAAAACTTATGAAGTTGCATTAGTTATTACACGGCATCCAATAAGACGATAAAGCAACTGCTGTAAAGCCGGTAACTGGTCCAACAAATCTTCAGTATCCAACTCCCTGGTTCGGCTGTGGCCCTGCAGCGAAACAAACAGCTTTTATTTCTAGATGAATTATAAAGCCAGAAACTGAAAATTTCAAACGCCGGAGAAAAGAAAAACCAGATTTAGAATCTGGCATAAGCACAATTATTCAAACCTTTTCAGGTCCTTGAGCAGGTGTTTTCAAACGCTCAGCTTCAACATCATATTTCAAGACCTTGAAACATTCCAATCTTTCCTCCAAGAACAAACCATAAGTCCTAACCCATGCAGAACAATCCCAAGCTGCAAAGAAACAAATACTAAATTAAACACTTTACCAAACATGCTAAGGTAACCATAGTGTACACAAAGGTTGTCTTTCCAATAGCAAGTGAAGATGTATTGACCAATAGGACTTGAATCATCCTTGAAGTTCGATAATTGAAGAATGCGTCCCCTTTGTGCAAAATTTAGAAGCTCTTCACGAAATGTAGGGTCCCCATCCCTCAAAGCCCTATGTATGACTATCAGGGTCTTCAGTGCCACCTATAGAAGACATAAACAGGAGAAACTGTCAATCAAAGGAAGGTGATACTTCACCTACAGTATAGACATGGACATAAATAGAGAAGCAAAAATGCCATTGAGCTGGCAAATTAACTTCTAAAACTACAATAATGGCATTCAGTTTGTCCATATGAGAACTTGAGATCCTTGAATGTGCAAATTACACATAACTAAATGACTGAGTTGTTTGAGTGACGTGAAAATTATAATAAATTGTGAACATTTATTTCCCCTTCAGTTAACAAACCTTGAAGTTAAGTTGCTTCGACACAGATGAGGGCTAATATTTACTTGCTAATATAAGATTCCAGCGACCTAATTGGAACCTGTCCCTCATCTCATATGATTCCAGTCACCTAATTGGAAACTGTCACTCATCTCATATGATTCCAATCACCTAATTGGAAACTGTCACTTATATCAGATTTGACGAGAATGAAAAGTACTTAATCGCTTCATGCAGTGCACGGGTAGCAAAATTAGCAGGGCTATTCTTGTCATGGGTGAGATTACTATACATCATGACTGACCTCTAATTGGTAAATTTAGTTCATTGGAGACTTCGGATTAGCAAGAATTTACAACTTAACCAATAGCACAAAATTTCATCCTTGAACTGCTACAGTTCATTTATAGCAAGCTGGTCGTGTTCCAGTAAAGCTATTACATATTTGTTCCACCATTTGTAACAGGATACGGCATTTGTTATTGGTTGTTGCTTAAGTTCCCTCTCCAACTTTCGAGTAGTCACAATCTGAAATGAGGCATTGCTCAAGCTACGACTTTATGTTGGCTCCCAGCTCTCGATCCTGCTTTCTCGAGAAGAATCACATAGTTTCTTTGGGAAGATCCTATGTGATCTCTCCGAGGGTTCTCAATTAGTAAGCTCCAAGTACCTAAGGCTCTCTCCACCATGAAAACAACTATAACTCATCTTTCATCTTTGAAGAGACTTGAGGAGCTCACACTTTGGCTTTGCATCAGTTTATCAAAATTGGTGACCATGACCCCCAAATTATTATTGGACACAACTAGAGATCCCCTTTAGTAACACGATTAGTATTGACCAAGTTATGTGAATCCCCCTAGTCACTCAACACCTGGCCTCTTTCGAAGGATCCATTAAGTGTCATGCTTTGAGGCATATGCAATTAAAGCGGTAGCAAAGCGGCCGATATCGCATTTGCCTAGTCAGAACTAGTCGTCAAAAAGTGATAAAAAAGTGAATCTCATTATTTTAATACTAGTACTAATTCTAATAATAATATCCAATGATATAATTAGATTCTTGGAGCTCCTCACGTTCATCAACTTCCCTCAAGACAATAGGATCGTAAGACTTGTTCCTCTTTGTGGACCGCTGCTTCAGCTTTTTGTTGGATTGAATGAAAACAAGATCATTCAATTTTTGTTGCAAAAGACGATTCCTCTTCTTAGCACTGAAATCATAGAACATATAATATGTATATCTCACATTGTCGAATGCACTACATTTTTGTAAAAAGCAGCAAATATGGGACAAAAATCGGCATAAATCAGCGCTTTTTTAAGGGACGGATTTTACCCAATTTTTGTGAAAATTCAGTAGGTTTTACATCTCATGGCGACCAGTCGCCGCTTTAACTGCATAGTTTGAGGCAATATCATTGCCTGGAAAGAAATTTCAGGAGGCTTTTCAGAACTGTCCTGAACCACTTATCATGATGACTGAGACTAAAGCAACATTATCTTATAAAATAAGAACAAGGAGAAACCTTTACATCGAGAGGATTCATAACAAGGATGGAAAGAATGTATCTGAGATGAAGCTTTAGCAAAAAAATAAAAATAAAGAATAAGGAAGTTGTTCATATTGAATGCAAGGGAAAACCCAAAAGAGATCTTTTTCTATTTAAGATCCTTCATCGTGATAGCGAGGTGGAAAAGGATATTAGTTCATAAAAGTAAAGCAAGATGACTGAAGTGTGGAGACTGCTTCAGCGATGAGTTTGTGATCTTAAAATACCTCTGAAATCTGACAGAAAATTACTCATACAATCATATAGCCATGCTTTACAGATCATGATGTTAGGAATGTAGGAGATCGAGAAACATGTCCATAAAATAAGCTTAACACTAATGGAGAATGATAAGATGGATGACATGGAGTTTGTGATCTTAAAATACCTATGAAATATGACAGAAAATTACTCAAAGACAATTATTCAGCCATGCTTTGCAGCTCAGGATGTTAGGAATGCTAGGAGATTGAGAAACATGTCAAAAAATAAGCTTAATTCTAATGGAGAATATAAGATGGATGAGCCTCAATACATCAAAGTAAAGACAATAAGAGATTAGCTCATGAAAGTAGGAGATTGTGCCAACTGAGGACAAGATAAAAGGAAATCATTTAAGATAGTTTGGAAATAATAGAGGTAAAACCTAAAGTTACTTTGATAGAAGTCATGAAAAAGAATAGGTTTTAGGTGATGTTAGAGAGACGAGAGATATGGGCCAGAAGAAGTTGCTATAGTGAGTATATCTGAAGCCTAACAAGTGGGCCAGAGTTGTGTGTCAGCCGCTAGAGATGACAAGTAGGCCAGAAGAATTGCCACGTCACCAGAGAATGGTGACTTCAACAGCTGCTGACGAGTGGGCCATACTGCTGGCATAAAGAGGTTGACCATTGTCCAGGGACAGCAAGAACCTACTGTTGAGAGTAGCCCACGATAATAAATAAGATGAGTTGGGAACTTATTGGTAGACGAGAGGATATTGTTAACTTCGCTTCCTCATGCTAATAGTCTCCCTTCCAGCTTCTAGCTAACTGCACTTCCTCAGGCTAGTAGCCTTTCTTCCTAAGGCTAATAGCCACTCTTCCAGCTTCTAGCCTCGCTTCCTTAATCCTTAGGCTATTAGCCTCGCCAAACGAGACTAACATAGCAGTTGATCCCACAAGTGGGATTATAAGGGACACTACACCCCAAGCGGGATTATAAGACTCCTAGTGGTGCTGTAAATAGCCCCGAGGGGCTAAATGGGGGTGTTCTTCTCCCTTTGGACACAGAAAGACCCCAAGAGGTTTCTCTTTCTCGGATTGGAGCATTCCTCCACAAAACTATTGTATTGGTCTTCGACCCTGGATCTTCCTTCTTCATGGATGGGGGTTATTCATCGTCATTAGTCTTGCGGCTTCTTATTAGCTCCACGAGCACCCCATTTGATAGCCCTCCTGAGCAACCCCAATCCTCTCCAAGCATTCGCGTGCTAAGCAAGGCTCTTCTCTCCCAAATCGAAGAGAATCCTCAAAATCCTTTCTTGGACAGTTCATAGACCTTTGGGCTTCATCGGATAGGATTGGTCTCAAGCAACCAGTGTTCTAAATGGCGGCCGTCTATGCCGCCTAGGTGGCCTCTCTCCGCACCGCTTTTCGGTAGGCGATGGAGTAGGCGGCTAATGGAGGTTGGCGACATAGGCGGAGGTGAGGTGGCGGAGGCGGGTGCCTAGGTGGAGTAATACCTAATAAGATAGTTTGGTCAAAAAGGTTTTGTAAACATTATGGACATATGGTTCACTTTACAAAACTAAAACTTTATAAATCTTCGTTCTACATCTTAGTTATGCATGGTACATCCTTAAAATATGCATATTATGCAAAAAACAATGAAAAAATAGTAAAAAATGTTCAAAATGTATCGACCGTCTAGGCGACGCCTAGGCAGTGCCTAAGCGGCCTGGCGGTAGGCGAACTCTCTCCGCCGCGCACCCGCCTACTGCCGTTTAGAACCTTGCAAGCAACCCCAATCCTCCACAGTTTCTTAGCCAAAGTGGGTCTTCTTCCTCGAGCAAAATAGATCCTTATTAGCTCTCAAGAGGTTCTCGCTTCATATTACCTTTGGCCCTCTTCGGAGAAGATCGGTCCCAAGTTTCCCGGTCGCATCCAAGTACAGAAGCACCCAAAAGTCGGTCTCAAGCATCCCCGACCAGTTGGAGAGTTCTCTAGTGATCCCTCCATGTTTGCTTAGCCAAATAAAACTACTACGCCACATGCCACGTCCCGTACTACGCCGCTGGCTTACGTCAGATGTTACGTCAGGTGTCACATCATAAGACTATGGAAAGTCAAAAGAAGATACATGTCTTGTCAATTGTCATAGGATCATCACCGGTCGCGCGCTGACCGGACCTTATCGGCACCTCCCCCGAATATATTTCTTGTACAGATAGTTTGTAAAATATCTTTCGAGAGCATATTCATTGTAATTTTCTACATCAAGCGGCGTTCAATCTTTTGAGGTTAAACAGTTTGAAGTTACTAAAGCTTAGTTTGGCTAGTCCATTTCCAGAACGTGCGATTGCTTGAACGCCACATTTCTAGAAAGACCGGCATATGAAGTCCCAAACAAACACGCATCCATCCCAGATGAAACAAACGGACCCGTTGCATTTCCGCACCAAAACAAATGCCAAAGGAAACCTAATAGACCTATCCAAACTAGCGCTATGCCAAACCCCACGGAGCTATATAACCTTCCCCTTACCATTATCCATACAGAGACATACCACGAATCCGGTAATCGTGATCTTCGCATTTCTGACAACCCCTAATTCATTAGATCGCTTCTGTGCCATATGAAACTAAATATTTGTGTTTCAATTTCGGTCATGTCGATTTTTTTATCGCCGAATCAATTACCAAAAAAAACAAATTGGAGATAGTAAAATCGGTACCGTCCAGTTATGGGTCTTGGCCAGACGCCTCGAGAGGGCATGGATGCAGTAGGCGACATCGGCACGCGGCCGGTTTATAGACGTGGCCGCCAAGATTTCTGCCAAACCCAGAAAAAAAAAAAAAAATCATCACAAAACGCACAATTAATCACCACAAAAAACCCTAAAAATAGGGGGGGGGGGGGGGGGGGGAGGGGGAGGGGGGGAGGGGGGGGAGCAAACCGAAATTGACACGTACTCCTGAGATGCCTTTCTTTCGGTGGGCACTCGACGTGATTCGTCGCTTTGACGATCGCCACGTCCAATTCCTTCAATTAGGAAAAAGCACATATCGATCAGATCTTGAAGAAGAAGAGAAAGAAGAAGGGATAAAAAAAAAACTTTTTGAAGGATTTGTTCCGAAATTGACGCCGAAAATAGAGAGAGAGAAATTGAAGGGGACCTTGAAATCGCTGTTGAGACTGGCGAGGCCGACTGTGGTGGAGTCCTTGAGCGCGCCGTACGCTTTCCGCAGGCTCTGCTGCATCGTTGCCATCTCCGCCGCCGCTAATTTCTACCGATTTTTTTTTTCTTCAACAAAATGCAGTTTTCTTTTTCTCTTTCTTTTTCTTTTCTTTTTCCTCTCTTGCTTTCCTCTTTTGTTGTTCGCTCGAGAGGAATGATGAAAGTTGGGGAGTACGGCTGGACTGTTTGGACGGTGATAAAACACTCAAGTCTATGGTGAGCAAATACTGACAGATACCAAAAAATCGATCGAATATCGATTAAAAATATTCTGAAAAATTGAATCGTACCGATATTAAATTGACGAACCGACTAAAGATACTTGTATAGTATATACATTTTGAATGGAGGTGACATAGCAATACAGTCTCAATCACCAGGACAAGCTAAGATAGATAGCACGAAATAGAAAATATGATAGATGTAAAAACGAAAAATGAGTTCAACATCCAACACAGCTAGAGAGAAACAAACAACATCACAGAGTCACAAAATATAAATATAAACTACTACAGTCTAAAACAAAAGCTGGATCGCAGTCCAGGCAAGCCTAACTAAGCTAACTACTCTGGGAGTATAAAGTCTAGTGGCCCAACTATCAGGCCACAGTCCTGGCCTAAGTCTCCATCCGTGTCGACCCCATAGTAGGTCGAGCAGCCTGCCTCAGAAACATCTGTAATATGTCAACGATATCCTGTCAAAAAAATGAGCAAGTACAAACACTAACAACAGTTCCATATGAATTGACAAATTCTATAAGAGACAGTATAATGAAATATAAGACAAAGATATGTGAAAACTTTGGAGCCATTCGAAAGTCGACTTACAACCCGTAAACCAAACAAGGATCGGGGTTGTAATCCTTCTCCCGAACAGAACCTAGCCTCCAATCAAAGTATAGCATAAGAGCATGTAGAATATGTGAAATACAGGACAAATTTCACAGGAAATATATAACCAGATGTGAGTATTGAATATGACGACAATATACATATAGGATGACTTGGAAACTATTCAGAAGTCGAGTTACAACCCTTAAACCAAACAAGGACCGGGGTTGTAACCCTTCTTCCGAACAGAACTTAGCCTCCTATGATAAATAAATATAAAATATGACTTGAATTATTAAAGCGTTATGTGATCGGCTTGGGAAACATAATCAGGCTATCCACTTGGCCCGACAATCACACGAAAATTTTACGAAAGGGTCATGCCGGCCAACCTGGATAACAAGCACACGGATGAATCTGCTATACCCTACGTGAGGTGAGAGTGGTGCAAGCATAATAGTGACATGGGGCTTTGACCACATAACCCCTAATAATGTCTCCATTCTCGAATAGTATAATGGATCTGGACATGACACGTCATGACACGGGATTCCATAAGAGGGTAGCAAGTTTCCTTACGAATCAGTGTCTCTATAAGCACAGGGAATAAGACAGAAAATGTATCAATATACTACGAAAATATAGGAACAACATCCCATGTCATGATCCAACATATACTAGTCCGTAAACTATCGTGACTGGAAGTCGAGTAAGACACTACAACTGAATCGGATATAGCAGATATCAAGACAATGAAAACTATCAGTGAATGTACTTGCCTGTGGTCCTGAGCTGATAAGGTGAACAAACGCTCAGAGATATCACAGACCTACAGATGAGATACCATGAGTCCAAACAAGATTTAATAATGAAAGGAAAGCTAATCTAGTCATGATATGCAAGTCTAAGTCAAAACTAGGTCAAACTAAGTCACACCAAGCTAAACTAGGTCATACTAGGTCATACTGAGCCAATCTAGGTCACACTAGGACAACCAAGGTCAAACAAGGTCACATAAAGTCAATCCAAGTCAAACTAGGTCAATCTGGGTCAAAAGTTGACTTACAGTTGACCTTTGGTCAAAAAGTTAACTCTGGTCAACTCTGGTCAACACTGAGTCAACCCTGGGTCAACCCTAGGTCAAACTAGTCAAATGTTGACTAACAATTAACTTTTATTCTGGTTTGGTTTTGGGTCAATTCTAGGTCAAGCGTTGACTTGAAGTTGACTTTCGATCAAAAAGTCAACTCTTGGTCAACGGGGGTCAAGACTAGCCTAAACTACCCTCATCTAGTCATTACCTACCAAGACAACCTATTTCTAACCCTATATTAGAAGTCAAACTCAATATCTTAACAAGACCCCATTACCTACATTTACCCTTCACAAGGTAAATATCAATACCTTGCACATACCACTCTAACCTTGGAATACTAACCTAGGCTTCCTAGGATAGCTAGACACTAACCTATACTAACATTACCTACCATAAAATCCTAGTATCTAGGTCATCTAGTCCATCTTAGGACACATGTTGGTTATCCCAACATTACCTTATCCTTATAATAGTCTAACATCTAGCTAACCACTCACACACACCCATACCACTCTAAACAACATATGGGACTGAAATGATAATTGGGTGAATGCATATATGAATGGTGATATGAGTGGATATATATGAATAGGTTGAGTGTATGAATGAGTGAATGAATGGGAAGGATGAATGGATTGGTGAATGGTGGATATGGGGTGAATGAGTATTTGTGTGTAGTCTAAATGGATGCATGAATGTAGGTGGATGGATTTTATTGAATGAATAAATGAATGGGAGAATGATGGAATGAATGAAAGAATGAATGGATTAGTGATTTGGAGTGAATGAATGAAAGAAGAAAATGAAGGAAAGAATTGATGGGTGAATGGGGTGAACTAAGGGCTGATATGAGGCTGTCTATAGGCTGATCTATGGATGAATGGGATGCCCATTGGGCTGTCAAATTGGACTGTCCTATGGGGGCTGAAATGGGGCTAACATAGTTGTCCTATAGGGCTGTTTATTAGGCTGATTTGGGGGTCCTATAAGGCTGTTATATGGATGTTATATGGGGCCTGAAACGGGGTTGATATGGTTGCCTATGGGCTGTCCTACCTCCCCCAAAACCTGCTGCATAGCAGCTGAAATCAGCAGCCATAATGGAGACGAAATAGACAAATGGAGATACAACCATGGGGGTCATTCCTATGGGTCCAAAATAAACCTATATGCATGAAGGAAGGAAATGGAGAAGAGTTTATACCTCCCGGTAGATCGAATCTAGGAAAACCACTCCCGATACGACACCGACACGTAGAGATCTCCAAATGGACACGAACGAGTTCTGAAACCTCCCAAACTTGGCTAGCACCCTCTATCCATGGAGTAGAGAAGAAATGAAGAAGATTTGGTGGAAGAAGGAATTGATTTGGAGATGAAATCAATGGTGGTTGCTCTCAAAATTTGGAGAAGAACAAGAGAGAGAAAATGGAGTGGATAAATGACAATGAGGTTCATTCCTATCCCCCCCATGGCCGGCCATGATGGGCTTAGGTGTCCCCTATTGAAATGACTAAAAAGTCCCCCACTAATCTATTTAATTAAAATTAGGAAAGGGTTAAAGATTGAGGCCAAATTAGTCATGTTTAAGTCTCTAAACTAACCAACCCTATCCATAAATAATTAGTCTAACCCACTAACTAAAAATAATGTCATGTGGGCCATGCCTAACTAATGTGTGGGTCCCATTAGAGTCAAAACTATTTCGGGTCTCCGATACAAGTCGGATTGAGTTGAAATTCGAACTCGACTCAAATAACCCCAAAATAATATCATAAATAATAAAATAAATTTTAAAAATATTCAAAAATGAAAAATGACCAGAATACCCCTGTTCTTGAAAACTGGGGGTGACACAATGGAACAACAAAATCTGAGTTCCTCCATGAAGTAAGTTGTACTTGCCTAAGCCTCTCTCTGGTCGGTGGAGAGAGTTAATAGAGGAATGAGAAGAGTAAATGAAGAAGTGAATGAAGAAAGAGAATGGGTTGTTGGGATTAATAAATAATGGAGGGTGGTAGGTAGGGATTTGCATTTCAACCCAAACCGAAGCAACCAAGCCGAACCCAACCGAACCCGATGCATGCCAGAACCATGAAATGCTAGCTAACTCATGCCAATGCAGAACCCAAGGCTAGCCAATCAGGACAAGTCTATATACAGGTCCGAGATTACGTACACGTATAACAAAATACGTAATACGAACTATAGGTGTTACAACTCTACCCACCTTAAAAGAATTTCGGCATCGAAATTTAATTAAGAGGCCAGAGAGGCAAGAACAAGCTATACTAAGCAGTCTACCATGCAATCATTCATTCAAGCAAGGAATCGAGAGTATAAGGCATAAGAAGGACATTATACCTTATGAGTCAAACAGGTCGGGATATCGCGATCGAATATCATCCTCACGCTCCCATGTTGACTCACCCAAAGAGTGATGACCCCAAGCAACATGGACTAACTTGATAGTCTTGTTCTTGAGTATCTTCTCTCTCCGGTCCAATATGGATACGGGCCTCTCCTTATACGAAAGGTTGGTACCAACAACCAATTCCGAAAGATCAAGGACATAACTCGGATCCGGGATATACCGTCGTAATTGGGATACATGGAAGACATCATGCACCTCACGTAACGACGACGGAAGAGCGAGACGATAGGACACATCTCCTACTCGTTATAGAATGTTAAACGGTCCTATATACCTAGGACTAAGCTTTCCTCGCACTCCAAAATGAATGACGCCACGGGTAGGCGAGATCCTCAGGAGTACATGGTCGCCGACAGAAAACTCAAGGGGACGCCGATGAGAATCGGCCCAATGACGTTGGCGATCTTGTGCGATGCGAAGATGATCTCTAACTTTTCTGACCACCTCAACTGTCTGAGTAATCATTTTCGGACCGAGCATCTGTCTCTCTCCAACATTGTCCCATGTTAGCGGGGATCTGCACTTCCTACCATAAAGTGCCTCGAACGATGCTATCTGGATACTGGTCTGGAAACTGTTGTTATACGAGAATTCCACCAGGTACAGTTGATCCTCCCACGAACTACCGAAGTCGAGTATACAAGATCTCAACATATCTTCCAAGGTTCGTATGGTATGCTCTGACTGACCATCTGTCTGCGGATGATAAGCTGAGCTGAACTGGAGGCGGGTTCCCAAACTCTCTTGCAGACTGCGCCAAAAGTGCGACATAAATCTTGAATCCATGTATGAGGTGATACTGGCTGGTACATCATAAAATCTGACGATCTGCCTGAGGTACATCTCTGTTAGCTGAGTCGTCGACTGACCAACTCTGAATGGAAGAAAGTGAGCCACCTTTGTGAGCCTATCTATAATAACCCAAATAGCATCTCTACCGGCCGGGGACCTAGGTGATCCAGTCACGAAATCTATGGTTATATGCTCCCACTTCCATTCTGGAATCGGCAAGGGCTGAAGAAGTCCAGCCGTTCTCTCATGTTCAGCTTTAACTTGTTGGCAAACCAAACACCGAGAGACAAACCGGGCTATCTCCCTCTTCATGCCATTCCACCAAAAATGATATCGGATATCTCGCTATATCTTTGTACCACCGGAATGAATCGAATACTGAGAACTGTGAGCTTCTGTCATGATCTCCTGTCTGCTATCACCACTAGGTACACAAAGACGCCTCCCATGCCGAAGTGTACCGTCCACATGGATACATAACTCCGGTCTTCGTCCTGCTACACATTCTGACCTAAGTCGTTGAAGCTTAGAATCCGCTGACTGAGCTAACTTGATCCTCTCAACTATACTGGACTGAACTTGCACACTGGCCATCAATGCCACATGGGTAGAAAGAACAGCTTCAATACCCATCTTCTGAAGATCTGCTAATAATTCTGGTTGCGCTGTTAGAAAATAAGCTCCGGCTCTCCTGCTCAATGCATCTGCTACTACATTGGCCTTACCTGGGTAATACTGCAGGTTGACATCATAATCCACAAGTAGCTATAGCCACCTTCTCTGACGCATGTTGAGATCCTTCTGGATGAACACATACTTCAGGCTCTTGTGGTTGGTAAAAATCTCTACCCTATCTCCGTACAAGTAGTGCCTCCACAACTTAAGTGCAAACACTACTGCTGCCAACTCCAAGTCGTAGGTGGGATAATTCCTCTCATGATCACGAAGCTGACGTGACGCATAAGCTATTACCTTCCCATGCTGCATCAAAACACATCCTAAACCTCTGTCTGAAGTATTACAATACACTGAAAATCCTCCAGTCCCATCTGAAAGCGTGAGAATGGGTGCCGTCATTAAGCCTCGCTTCAACTTCTCAAAAGAATCCTGACATTCTGCTGTCCAAGCAAACTGCACATCCTTGCGGGTCAACTGGGTTAATGGCGCTGAAATCTGAGCAAAGTCTGAAACAAATCGTCGGTAGTAGCCGGCCAAGCCAAGAAAACTATAAACTTCTGTTAGGTACTGGCCACGTCTCGATAGCCACGATCTTCTGGGGATCCACTTCTACTCCTCCTCTGGCGATGATATGACCCAAGTACGAAATACGATCGAGCCAGAACTCGCATTTACTGAACTTGGCATACAACTGGTGCTCTCTAAGAATCTGGAGGACAACTCTGAGATGCTGCTCATGCTCTGCTTCACTCTTGCTATAGACCAGGATGTCATCTATAAACACAATCACGAACTGATCCAAATATGGCATGAAGATACGATTCATGAGGTCCATGAATACAGCCGGTACATTGGTTGCTTCAAATGGCATAACAAGGAACTCCCAATGCCCATACCTCGATCTGAATGTTGTCTTCGGGATGTCCTGCTCTCTGACTCTAATCTGATGGTATCCTGACCGCAAGTTAATCTTCGAAAATACTGCTGCCCCCTTGAGTTGATCAAATAAGTCATCTATCCTCGGGAGAGGATATCAGTTCTTGATTGTCATTGAGTTCAAGGTACGATAATCTACACATAATCTGGACGTACCATCCTTCTTTTTCACAAGAAGCATCGAGGCTTCCCAAGGCGATCCACTTGTACGAATAAATCTCTTGGTCCTGAGTTCTTCAATCATCTTGTACAATATCTCTAACTCTGACGGCGCAATCATGTAGACTCTCTCCGACACTGGGGCTGTCCCTGGGATCAAGTCGATAGTAAACTCGATCTCTCGCTCCGACGGCATACCTGGAAGCTCTTTGGGAAAAACATCGAAAAATTCTTCTACAATTCTGGAAAACTGAACTGCTACTGCCACTGCCATCCGCAACACTGGAGGTGAAGGTTCTACTCCGTCTCGAAAGAATGAAAACTCTGGCTCACCAGGAATACTAAAAATAATCTTGCCGATATGGCAATCTATTCTAGCATACTGGTCCCTCAACCAATCCATCCCTAAGACCACATCATAATCGGCCATCGAAAATTTTATCAACCTAGCGGGAAACTCTCTACAGCCAACTACGATCCGATACGAGAAAAATACTCTATCTACTCCCACAAGACCGTTACCAGTAAGTATATTAAGCCTTACTGATAATGATTCGGGCTCCATTCCTATCCGTGTCGTAAATCGTGCAGACATAAATGAATGCGATGCACCAGAATCAAATAATGCTGATGCTGGGAAGGAGTTGACGAGAATAGCACCTGTCACTACCTCACCTGATGCTAACTTCTCCTCCACGGTCAAAGCCATCACTTGATCGTGCCCTCGGGGTGCTGGTCCCCGTTGCTGGAAACATCTCTGGCGGTTCTGGGTCTGAACTTGGACTTGTGCATACTGTCGGGGGTTCTGCTGCTGAAATGCTTGAGCCTGAGGCGGCAAGGGCATCGGAAACGGGTACTGCTGCTGCTGAACTGGTACTGGGGCTGGTCCCCTAACCGAGGGACTAGAAAGGTCGAATAAGTGGAACTCCCCCTATTCGGGCAGTTCCCAACCCTGTGGTCTGGTTCACCACAAACCAAGCACAAACCCTGTGCTCTACGACACTCTGACACCACGTGCCATGGCTTCCCACAATGAGTGCAACCTATTGCGGAAGACGGCTTATGCTGCTGTTGGGGATACGCCGGGGTCGAATGCTGAACCGACGTAACATAAGTCGTCCGTCTCGGAGCTCCAATGGTCAAAGTCCGAGCGGCCGGGGCTGGTGCTGAAGACTGGTTCATCTGTCCGTGAGACCTCTTCCGACTCTCGGTCCGATCTACATTCCTTTGGGAGGTATACTCACGCCTTCTCGCTACTCTCAATACTGCATCAAAAGTCTGATGCTCAAACTGTTCCAATGCCAGTAAAATCTCCAGGTGGAGTCCCTGCTGGAACCACTGAGCTCTGTCGAACTCGGTCGCCACCAAGGTGGGAGCAAACCGACTAAGTCTGGAAAATTCGACCGTATATCCATCGACCGTCATTCCCATATGTTTCAAATTCGTGAACCTCGTCTGTAAATCATACCGAGCTACAGCGTCAAAGTACTTGGTCCGAAATCTCTTACAGAATATTGTCCAAGCAATAGGTTCTACTAGTCCATCGGCCTGCGACGCCCACCAGCTGCGGGCTAGATCCAGTAACTGCAGGCGCACCACGGCCACCTTCTCGTTCTCTGGGGTACTGGCTGCTTCTAGAATAACCTCAGTATCCTGCAGCCAAGCGTCTACGGCAATAGCATCTTCTCTACCATCGAAGAAGGGAGGGTTCAAGTGCTTGAAGCTGTTGGCCGCACTGTTACCTGGATGACCACCTCTGTTCAGAGCATCTTGTACTGTCTGGTGCAATGCATCACCCCGTCGATCCTGTGATGCAATCAACTCTCAGATGAGTCCAACCAAGACTCCATCATCCTGCCTTGCAGGCTGGAGTGGCTGTACTAGGGGCTCTGGACCTCCGAGAAGCATGACTCGGGAAGCTACCCCTGAGTGCTGAGCTTGATCTTCTTATTGCGGGGGTACTCGTGGAGCTCCTTTCGGCTGATTGGCAGGACCAGGAACAATACCGCTGAAGAAGATGACATAGAAAACAATAAGGAAGGACCAGGATAGATCAAAGATACAAGCATTGATCAGGTCAAGATTTTCAGGAATTTAGAAGATACGAGCAGAGATCAACGGCGACTGCTGATTGAGACATCTATTCGGTAAACCCTCACATATCTTGATTTTTAAGACCTATATGGGCCACCACTAAAACGATGTAATGCCCCTGAACCAGAATAATGGAAAGCGGGGGCGGACATAGCCAGCTACGTATATTGAAGTACAACCTACCTTGCTATACGGTCGCGGTTGTCTAGATACATGAGGGTTTAACTACAAGCCATCGGTCTCTTATGGTCATGAACAAGCCTATTGTCTCAATCTCATGCAAGTAATAGCAGTTACAAGATGTCAGAGCACCAAATATACAATAGTAAGGTGTCCCATACATTACATATTTGGATGATCATGAAGCTAGTTATACAAAATGTGAAGACTAGCAAGAGTTCAGTCATACATGATCAACCCTAGGATTTGTTAATCATGCTACAGCCCATAGGCAGACAATAAGTAACCCGACCCACAAACTCCTACCTACCACCACCCTTCCTGTTTAAGCTCCCATTCCCTTCTCTCTCCTCATAACTCTTATTCTTCACCATTACTTCTTCTTCTTCCTCTCATCACTTCTCCACCTACCAGCAGTAGTAGCAGGCAAGTGCAATCTTGCTTCTTGATTGGAGAACCATTTTTATGGTTCATTTCTCTTCCTCTCCTGATTCTGAGAGAGTTTACTACTTGGCATTTTTGTTTTCTTTGGCTGGTTTTTGCTAGATCTAAGTTGTTACATTCTCGGCTGTTCATGGGTTTTGAATCTCCCAACTTAGCGTGGATTTTAGTCACGCACACGTTCTTACTTGTACGTGCGTGGATTTTCAGTCACGCTCATGTTCTTACATGTTAGCGTGGATTTCAGTCACGCACACGTTCTTACTTGTGCGTGCGTGGATTTTCAGTCACGCTCATGTTCTTACATGTTAGCATGGATTTTAGTCACGCACACGTTCTTACTTGTGCGTGCGTGGATTTTAGTTACGCTCATGTTCTTACATGTTAGCGTGGATTTTAGTCACGCACACGTTCTTACTTGTGCGTGCGTGGATTTTCAGTCACGCTCATGTTCTTACATGTTAGCGTGGATTTTAGTCACGCACACGTTCTTACTTGTGCGTGCGTAGATTTTAGTCACGCTCATGTTCTTACATGTTAGCGTGGATTTTAGTCACGCACACGTTCTTACTTGCGCGTGCGTGGATTTTAGTCACGCATATGTTCTTACATGTTAGCGTAGATTTTAGTCACGCACACGTTCTTACTTGTGCGTGCGTGGATTTTTAGTCACGCTCACGTTCTTACGTGTCAGCGTGGATTTTTAGTCACGCTCATGCCTTTACGTGCCAGCGTGAATTTTGAGTTACGCTCACTTGTGCGTGCGTGAATTTCTTATCATTCTTCACGCTCACTTATGAGTGCATGAATTTTCCTTCACGCTCACACTGTGCATGCCAACGAGAACCACTTTTCACGCTCACTCCTACTAGACTTGTTGGCGTGACTTTTGGCCTTAGCTTAGACTTGCTGGCGTGTTTCTATTTGCTCTATAACTTATTCATTTAATGATGGCATGACAATTCTTCTATTATACCCTTAAGCCTTTTGGCATGGACTTGATAATCATGATATATTAATATGGTAAATACAAATGGTTATGTGGAATGCGTCTTGAGCCCTGATTGATCCATGGATACCCAGTAAGGCTGGAACTTAACTCTGAGGAGTTATAGACTCGACCCCATTTAATACTAATTGACTTTCATGCCTTGTCACCATTGATAATGATTGTGACATTGACTAATAATTGATCATGCGTTCCTAGTTGGAACTAAGAGACTGGCTAGTCGTCTTATTGAATGAAATGAATGAGACACGTTCATGTAATGAACTATTGTACTCGATTAGCCAATCCCGAATATTGGCATACAGGCACATGCAGGCTTCAAATTATTTATTTATTTAGTTATCTATTTATTTATCTTACAAAAACAACATGTGTACTTTATGGTCAAGGCATGATTACTCCGTGGTTAGATTTGATTGTTGCATCACGCTATGTAAGACCTACAACCTAGCCGCACAGGTATCGTTGTAGAGTTGCGCATATCGTACCCCGTACGGAAGTACTCATTTGAATGACCATGATCCACGACATGGAACTTCACTCAACGTAGGGACTATTAAGTTAAATAAAATAATGATGGCATGGAGAGAATGGATTCCCGAGTTCTTACATGGCAGCCCTCTTTGGGACTATTAAGTGTCCGACAGGCCGGCTGGTTCCCACAGATACTGTAAATCTGTCACACGGGCAGGGAACGGTATCTGCTTATATTATTGTACATGCTATATAACGGCGGGCGTCCTGCTGGGACTCGTCTAAATATATGATTGGCGCAATTGATTGATTGGATAGACTAGCCTTGCTCGCACATAGTAAGAACTGAGGAATCCCTATTTGCATAATTCCAGGATAACTTGGGACTCAAAATAGCAAGCCGTAGTAGTTGATTGGCCGTTCAAGATGATTTGTTTGTGTACTGTACCTACTCTGTTGCCTAACTGAGATGATCAGAATGTTAGGACATGACGGGCTAACTTCTGTCCTTGTTTGGTTGGGAGGTTGGTTTGAAGTGTCGTGATGTTATGTGAATCCTAGTGGAAAGCAGAGATCTATTATTATATTCTCTTACTTACTGGTTTAGTCCTTCATATCGTCCTTCCTTGTGGTACTTGCTATTAGAGGTCTAACCTCTCTGGTTTTGCATGGCCAGATTTAGAGCCAGTCCTCGAGGATCCAGCTTACTTCTACCTCCAAGATGGTCAATACTAGGGAAATGATTGCAGGAGGACTCGAGTGGGTTCCTTACTTCACTGCTCGTTTTGTTATTTACTTCATACTTAGTCGTTTGGCACCGACATGTTAGTCGGATTGTCTTGCACTTACTTTTGCATAATTGTAATTAAGTCAGACTGCAGCTGATAACAATTGTGTATATGTCACTATACCATCTGGCTATGTTTTATAAAGCCAGATCTCAAGAACATTTTGACTGAGCATTTGGGACGCCTTACTGCTTTATCTTACATGTTCTCTATTTCTGTTTCTTGTTTTGAATGATTGAGACAATAGATGTGAAGTGACCATAGTAAGACTTTCATGTAGTATACACCCCCTCGTCTGGTTAGACAGCATTGATCGTATTATACGGTATTCATCTACCCGTAATACGTAGCTGGCTGAGTCATTCCCCCGCTCTCCAGTATTCTGGTTCTGGGGCATGACAATAAGTAAAGGTACAATCGAGCTAACACGTGCTCGTCGGCTAAACGCATCAAAAGAATATTTTTACAATAGAGTGGAAGAGCAAAATAAAACCCACTCGTTGCCAGGGTTACGCCTGGTGGTCACCATCTGGCTAGAAGACAAGGAGATCCTCTGGTGCTACTCCGGTATCTGGTCATACAAAATCAGCTAGGTCAGATCCTAGAAAGAGCAGGTGCCACAAAGGAGGCTTCACTTAAGAACTAAAACCAGCAATTAGCACAAAACATATTAATATAATAAAAGAAAACTGGAGACATGGTCAATCATGATGATATACGATGAGATAACCATGGAACTATTCAGATAACCAAATTACAACCCTTAAACCAAATAAGGACCGGAGTTGTAACCCTTTACCTGAACGAAACTTGATTTTCCACCATTTATCGATAAAGTAAAGCATAAGCATTCAGGCTATATAACAATCTTGTACAGGATCAGGACAAGACTAGACTGGGTTAGACTCCATCCAATCAAATCATGGCTAAGCAATAAGTACGGCTTGATACTTTAACTAACTAGGGTTATCACAAGCCTAATTACTAACAAGATGCAATGAGAATATTCTACAGCCACAAGCCCTGCAGACCATCTAGGCTATTCGGACGCAAATTAGGGGTTGAATTCATGTGGGTACATTGTCCAAGGAACACATGTACCCTTAGGTAGCTTGAAGGGTGCAATACATGACAGTGTGCTGAAAATGTGCCCTACTCAATGGTAGGCTACAGATCCCATGATGGGGCGCCCAGATAACGGGATTGCCTGTAGCTGGAAAATCTCTTTATGACTACTGGATTATTCTAGTTATTAGCATTAATCCGTTTAAGTAGGTATCCATGACCATGGTACTCAGGGTTCCCTGCCCTAGACATGATGCAAGATCATACTGGTTCACTTGTACAAATACAATCGTCCACGGTGTCCAAGCGATTCATTCTTGTCATGTCATTCTTGTCATGTCTTACTAGCCGTCGCAACAGCTTTCAATAGTTCCCATCATGCTTGCTTGTCATATCATGTTATGTCATGTCTACTTCATACCATGTCGTGTACAATTATCATTTCAAATATATTAAAAAATTCGTGATTATCAAGTTCATGACAAAAGGCGTAAGGATATAAAAGGGTAAAAGTGGACGCCATAGGGACTCAAAGTCTCTACGCGCGTACCTCTACGCTAGGCCAAGGGGCCTCAAGCATAAAGTGGCTTACGCTAGCAAGAGCATGGTGAGATAGCTCTACGCGAGCAAAGGTACATGCGGGAGGGGTTTTACGTGTCATGCCCCGCTCCCGTAGGAGCGATCGTCCTCGCTAAGGCGTGATGCAGCACGAGCCTAGATTGCGCTCGTACAAGGCGGGTTCCATAACGGCCGATTTCAGCGGCTGCGACGGGGTCGTCGCACAGAAGTCCCAAGCAGAGACATTGAACACGCAGCAAAAATTTTAGAACGAACACGAATTATTCAAAGAAGCTCTTTATTTATATCGATACAACGGTTACATTTGGGGGCACAAGGCCAAGATTACAATCGAGACGACCTAGCCCATACGACTTATCTCAGAAGAAAATAATTTACAATGAAATATCCGAACAAAATTTTATCAACTACGAGGAATAGATAGAATCAAATTTTAAGACAATTATAAGGAGGCAAATGCGGAAATAGAATCGAAAAGGTTGGAACCTGCAATCATCTCTCCCTCTGTCTGTGCATCATCGACTGCCATGGCGAAAGCTCGCCCCGACTGGCCTTCCTTGGCCTGCTGCTGATGCTGGACAAACCTCTGCTGCTGAGTCTGCAACGGTGGTCCCGTCTGCTGCCCTGTCGGAGCCCTAGCTCCTGCTGCTGCCTGAGCCAATCGTGCCAAGTTCTTGGGGCACTCCCTCAACTGATGCTCTGCTGAACCACAAAGCAAACACAGGCCATGCCTCTTCTTGCAGTCGTCCCATCCGTGACCTTGCTTCTTACAGAAGTTACATATAGGGTACTATTGCTGCCTGGGTGCCTGCTGGTGAAGTATATGTCCCTGGCCCTGAAACGGCTGCTGAACTGGCCTCTGCTGTATGTGAGGGTGCTTGGCTGGCCCTGCACTAGAACTAGCCCCTAAGGTATCACTGCCCCTCTTCGGCTTGAGGCCGAAGTCCTCCTCTGCAATCTGTGCGTCCATCAATATCTGATCGAACGTCGCGTCACGGCGTCCCGAGGTGCGGGTACGCACTGCATGAATAAGTCCCCTACGAAACTTACGAGCCTTCTGCCCCTCATCCTGGATCATATCGGGAGCGAACTTGCTAAGGCGGAAGAACTCAGCTGCATACTTGTCCACCGACGAGTTCCCCTGTACTAGACCCACGAACTGGCCCTCCAATGCTTTAAGAGCCACGTCCGGGAAGAACTTCTCCTTGAAGAGCCTCCGGAAGTTCTTCTATGTCAGCCCTCTCACCGACGCATGAGGATTCGTACGGTACCATGTCAGCGTAATATCGAAGAATCGGCTGGCTGCGGCCGAAACCCAAAGTGCTCTAGGAAGCTCTGCCAGCTCCATGCTCCGCTGCACATCCTCTAGCCAGTCGTCTGCATAAAGGATGCCCTCTGTGCCCGTGAAGTCCCTGGAGCTCATCTTCCTAAAGTCTAGTACTGTCCCCGGCCTGGACTGCTGCTGGTACGACTGCCGGCTAGTAGGGCCCTGTACCGTACCCGGTGCCACTCTCTCCACTGCTGCCAGTGCAAGCTGATGAGAGTTCTCCATGCTCTGCCTCAACATCTCAATCTGACGGTGTGACGCCTCCGACTGGCGCTGCGATGCCTCTGCCTGGGCCCACTGAGTCTCCATCATCTGCTGAAGGAGAAGGAACATATGATGTGTATCCGTCGGTATCGGTGGTGGTGACGGTAGTATCCCTGGAACAACGGCCGAAACCCTCTGGGGTGGAGGTAGTAGACCCCCTGTGTAACTGCCGGGGTCTCCGAGATAGTGGAATCACTGGGGGCAGTCTCGTGAACCTCCTCCTCAGCCTGGTCAGATCTATCGGGCAAGCTACTCGATCCAGTGGCCTGTGGGTGCGTCTTCGTCATCCTGGAGACGAATTGAAACAAAGAGATCAATATGGCACATGAGTAGATTTATCAAGGAAGGACAGTTAATTTAATATAAGGGAAGTAATCATGATAATCAAAAGATCGAAAATTTCCTAGGTGTGATTGAGAAACTCCTATCATGTCCTAGGTCCTACGTCCTAATTGCAGGCTCGTAATTAGTACTCTAAGTCGAGCACCATTACGAGATCGCACTAATTGCGACACAGACCTGCATGGGCCACCACAAAAACGTGTCACGACCCGCACCCTGATTAGGGGCACGAGAACGTGGGTACGTCCAGCCTACGCCGCAGTGTCGGCGGTAGAACGCTGTACAGGTTATCTATAATATTTAACATCTAACAACAAGATATATAAACCTGTCATCTTCGTTCGGAGGTATAACATAACATCTCAACTCTATATCTCAAACACAAGTCTAGGAAAGATAGAGCATAATATGGAATCAGATGAAAGGAAGAAACTGAATATAATAGAGTTATCACACCACACAAAGTAGATGTCCAACACAAATAAGTACAAGACCTGAAATATAACTAAGTCATAACTAACAATCGGAACAATCCGATACAAAATAAAAACTAAAAACACTAGACTAGACTAGACTAGGCACCCTCTACTGAGCCAGATGCTCCTTAGGCTCCTGAAGGTCACCCTCATGTGTCCCATAGAAGGTAGGACAGTCACCATCATCATCTGTAATATTTTCAACAGGTCCAGTCAGGACAGGAACGAGCACAATACATCTCACGCAGTTCATATCATGTTGGGAAATGTAAAGCATGCATAGAGTAAGATACATGGACCGTAAAGAATATATATAAAAACGAGAGAGATTTGATAGCTGGAAATATCTATATATATGATAAGTAAGAACTGTAGGAAACCTGTGATTTAGAGCATGATATGGTTATATAAACGGGTTAGGACATATACAAGATTTCATAAGATTGTACAAGATGGAATTTTGATCACATAACCATTTCCTACTCACCCTCCCCATTCAATACACAAGGATCCAGTCAAGTTACGTTACCTTGCACAAGAGGTTTTTATCATGTTTGCTCACGTGATCATGAGAGTACAAGATTGCATAAGAGTATACATGAAAGCGGTGTACATAAAATACAAGATGTTCGTGAAAAGCACATGACAACTGTATTTGATGCACCCCGAGAGGGATAACATCGCATGACAAGATCCATATAGTACCAATCCGTGATAATAACGTGACAGCATCATGTAAAGTAATCTAGAGCAAGAATATAAATCCTAACAAGTATGAAATGATCAGAGAATGTACTCGCCTGTCACCCTGTATGACTGATATGAATAAATGTCCGAACTGGTGTCACAGAGTCTTATTTAGAGTAAAACAGGTCACAATATATCCACAATGGTAAAAATAGAGTATACAATGCATACTACATGATTCTAGGTCAATCTGGTCAAAAGTCAACTCTTGGTCAACTCTGGTCAACCTTAAAATTAAACCAGGTCAAACTAGTCAAAGTTAGGTCAACCAATGTCAAACTAGGTCAACTTAAGTCAACAAGGTCAAGCAAGTCAAGGTTAGTCAAATCTAGGTCAAACTTAGACTAACTAAGGTTTTGGTCAACATAGACTAGTCACAAGGTCATTAGGTTAAGGGTCAACCATTAACAATCTAAGTCAACTCCATAGGACTAACCCAAATCATGACACAACTCCTAATTATCCCACTTAACCCCATACATATCTTAATTTACATAGGACTATCCTCATAACCATATGGTCAAACATAAATCAACTAGTTTAATAGTCTAGGGTTTAGTCAAACCTTAGTTATCAAGCCCTTTAAAGTCCATCCAAGCTATTTCTAGGTCAAATTGGTCAAGGTTAGATCAACCATGGTCAAATTAGTTAGGGTTTAGTCAAACTAGTCATTCTAGGTTATTTCAAGTCAAATATAGGTTAACTAGGTCAAGTTTGACCTAAGGTTGACTTTGGTCAAATAGGTTATTTCAAGTCAAATATAGGTTAACTAGGTCAAGTTTGACCTAAGGTTGACTTTGGTTAACTTTAGTCAAACAAGGTCAACTACCTAGGTCTAGTAGGCCTAATGGTCTATCCTAACTCATTGGCCATAGGCCATAGGCTAGTACATCTAGGGCACTAGTAGATACATATAGGTATCTATATATATATATACAATATATACATACACTATCTATACCATATATATATTCATAGGCCATATTATATATATATACATATCTACAATATATATCCCACTATATATATACCATATATAACCAATATATAAAATACTACATATACACTCACTATATATATATATATATATATATATATATATATATATAGGGAGATGTGAGAGAGTGAGAGAGATAGAGAGTGAACAAGAGAGAGAGAGATAGATGTGGGTGTGTGTGTGACAGTGAGAGGGGGGCTGTCAATTCTCAGAAAACTGAGAATTGGCAAACAACACACACACATTACATATCTATATACACACACCTATACATACTACATATACACATATATACACTCACATACACATACTCATATACCCACACACTCATATACATATATACATACATATACAGTGTATAAACACATAAATACGCATATATAAATCAATCAAAAATCGATTTAAAATCCAATTTGGAAAACTGGAAAATAGCCCAAAAATTGGGATACTGTGCATTGTATCAGAATTTGGGGAAAACCCGATTTCAAACCCTAAACCTAGCTAAGACTCAATACCAATGTCCCTCGTGTCCCTAAGTGTCCACCACGACACGACATGACGTGTCCAAGTGATCAAAAACCAAATCGGGTAACACAGTGCACTGGAATTTGCACTGTATCGTGCACGTGTTCACGTGTCTCGTGCTCATGACACAGGGCACGTGAGGTATCGTGCTCGTGTCCCTAGGTTCGCCTAGGGTTGGTCTAGCTATTAGGTAGCCTGCATAGTGTCCAAGTGTCCCCGTGTCCGCGCACGAAGTGCGTATCAGAGGCACTGGTGCGCGCGTGTCTGTGCAGTACGTGACCCGTACGAACGCATTTTCGTGTCCGACACACATCGAGAAGTTGTGAGACTCGAGAGGGGGCATGTTAGAGGTTGCCCCCACCTCTGTGCCAAGTGGCACGTGTCCACGTTTTGTGTCATGTCCGTAATCAGTGTCGGGTAGCAGGACAGCGTGCTCAGTCTCGTGCATGCGTGTCGAAGGGTCGTGTGCTCCACACGTGGCACGCAGAGCCTTGTGCTCGTGTCAGTAGGTAGGTGGGGTAGTTAGGTTCGTGTCTAGGTTTTTGTATCGTGTCCACGACACGTGTGGACACGACACGAAGTGTCAAACAGTAGGGTTTTACAGTGTGCACAGTATGGTGTTAACAGTGTGTTCGTGTCCCATTTTGGACACAGACACGACACGAAGTGTGCTCAGTCGGATGGTTTCGTGACCTACATGTTAAGGGCTACCCAAAAATGTATTTTGTTTCACAAAAACACAAAAACCATTTCTTTGAGGCATTTCATCAAACAAGGTTTTTCAAACATGGATACGTGTCCGATACGGACACCAAATCAAACCTACTTCCTACCAAACTTGGCCTACAGGTCCATGGTACCTAGATGCATGCATTCATGAAGAGAAAACAGAATATTAACTAGGTTTATAGGTATTTACCTCTATGTGTAAATTATAATAAAACTCAATAAAGCGGGGGTGTTTGTCCTTCCACTTGGTGATGTACTAGCCTTGTGGAATCTTGATTGCTAGCCTCCCTTAGCACCCTTGATGTTGTAGGTTCCCAATGCAAAAGACTAGAGGGGAAAAGGAGTTGAAATGAACAAGTTGTGAGGGTTTGAAGGAAAGGGAATTTCTAGGTTTAAAACATGTAAATTTGTATGCAAGGGTTTGATATGATTATGTAGGAAGGGTAGTGATAGGGGGGTGCCCATGGCTGGTCATATGGTGTGGGGAGGGGGTGTCCATGAAGACTTTTGTGTCTTCCTTCTTGGTTAAGGTTTGGACTTCTAGGTAAGGAATGATATTTTGAGAGGTTTAAGGAAAATATCTAATATGTAAATATCTTAGATATTTTCCTACCTTAACTAATATGCAATATCCATCCTCTAGTCTCTAGGTTAGTGGCTAACCTCTAGATTAGTGCTAAACTAGGTTAGGAGATAACATGACACTAATCAATATAACATGACACTAATCAACTAATTAAATAATAATAAATTACATAAATTCAATAATTTTCTAGTAAATTACCAAAATACCCCTTAGGCTAAAAAGCCCTAACTTGATGTTCTAAACCTATGGCTAGGCTCATATGATCATGATTAGTCTCTAGGTTAAGAAATCTCTAAGGTTGCACTAGCAAAACATCAAAATCACAAGTCGTGGTTTTAAATAGTTTTAAAATAACTAAAAATCACCAAAAATCATAATATGGTTTAAATATCATTATTAAATAATTATAATTACAAAATTTCAAAATTACCCTCATTTTAGAAACTGGGTGCTACACAAGGCTAGACTGGGTTAGACTCCATCCAATCAAATCATGGCTAAGCAATAAGTACGGCTTGATACTTTAACTAACTAGGGTTATCACAAGCCTAATTACTAACAAGATGCAATGAGAATATTCTACAGCCACAAGCCCTGCAGACCATCCAGGCTATTCGGACGCAAATTAGGGGTTAAATTCATGTGGGTACATTGTCCAAAGAACACATGTACCCTTAGGTAGCTTGAAGGGTGCAATACATGACAGTGTGCTGGAAATGTGCCCTACTCAACGGTAGGCTACAGATCCCATGATGGGGCGCCCAGATAACGGGATTGCCTGTAGCTAGAAAATCTCTTTATGACTACTGGATTATTCTAGTTATTAGCATTAATCCATTTAAGTAGGTACCCATGACCGTGGTACTCAGGGTTCTCTGCCCTAGACATGATGCAAGACCATACTGGTTCACTTGTACAAATACAATCGTCCACGGTGTCCAAGCGATTCATTCTTGTCATGTCATTCTTGTCATGTCTTACTAGCCGTCGCAACAGCTTTCAATAGTTCCCATCATGCTTGCTTGTCATATCATGTTATGTCATGTCTACTTCATACCATGTCGTGTACAATTATTATTTCAAACATATTAAAAAATTCGTGATTATCAAGTTCATGACAAAAGGCGTAAGGATATAAAAGGGTAAAAGTGGACGCGATAGGGACTCAAAGTCTCTACGCATGTACCTCTACGCTAGGCCAAGGGGCCTCAAGCATAAAGTGGCTTACGCTAGCAAGAGCATGGTGAGATAGCTCTACGCGAGCAAAGGTGCATGCGGGAGGGGTTTTACGTGTCACGCCCCGCTCCCGTAGGAGCGATCGTCCTCGCTAAGGCGTGATGCAGTACGAGCCTAGATTGCGCTCGTACAAGGCGGGTTCCATAACGGCCGATTTCAGCGGCTGCGACGGGGTCGTCGTACAGAAGTCCCAAGCAGAGACATTGAACACGCAGCAGAAATTTTAGAACGAACACGAATTATTCAAAGAAGCTCTTTATTTATATCGATACAACGGTTACATTTGGGGGCGCAAGGCCAAGATTACAATCGAGACGACCTAGCCCATACGACTTATCTCAGAAGAAAATAATTCACAATGAAATATCCGAACAAAATTTTATCAACTACGAGGAATAGATAGAATCAAATTTTAAGACAGTTATAAGGAGGCAAATGCAGAAATAGAATTGAAAAGGTTGGAACCTGCAATCAGCTCTCCCTCTGCCTGTGCATCATCGACTGCCATGGCGAAAGCTCGCCCCGACTGGCCTTCCTTGGCCTGCTGCTGATGCTGGACAAACCTCTGCTGCTGAGTCTGCAACGGTGGTCCCGTCTGCTGCCCTGTCGGAGCCCTAGCTCCTGCTGCTGCCTGAGCCAATCGTGCCAAGTTCTTGGGACACTCCCTCAACTGATGCTCTGCTGAACCACAAAGCAAACACAGGCCATGCCTCTTCTTGCAGTCGTCCCATCTGTGACCTTGCTTCTTACAGAAGTTACATATAGGGTGCTGTTGCTGCCTGGGTGCCTGCTGGTGAAGTATATGTCCCTGGCCCTGAAACGGCTGCTGAACTGGCCTCTGCTGTATGTGAGGGCGCTTGGCTGGCCCTGCACTAGAACTAGCCCCTAAGGTATCACTTCCCCTCTTCGGCTTGAGGCCGAAGTCCTCCTCTGCAATTTGTGCGTCCATCAATATCTGATCGAACGTCGCGTCACGGCGTCCCGAGGTACGGGTATGCACTGCATGAATAAGTCCCCTACGAAACTTACGAGCCTTCTGCCCCTCATCCTGGATCATATCGGGAGCGAACCTGCTAAGACGGAAGAATTCAGCTGCATACTCGTCCACCGACGAGTTCCCCTGTACTAGACCCACGAACTGGCCCTCCAATGCTGTAAGAGCCACATCCGGGAAGAACTTCTCCTTGAAGAGCCTCCGGAAGTTCTCCTATGTCAGCCCTCTCACCGACGCATGAGGATCCGTGCGGTACCATGTCAGCGCAATGTCGAAGAATCGGCTGGCTGCGGCCGAAACCCAAAGTGCTCTAGGAAGCTCTGCCAGCTCCATGCTTCGCTGCACATCCTCTAGCCAGTCGTCTGCATAAAGGATGCCCTCTGTGCCCGTGAAGTCCCTGGAGCTCTAAACCATCCCGTGCTTGTATCAACAACGTCGACTCAACAACGTTAACCTATCAAGTCGTGCTTGTCTTACGGCCATAATCAGAGACGCAACTACACGATAGACTCCATTTTCGTGTGACCGTGATACAAAACCCATATTGAGATCGTGCCTCACACTTCAGTAAGACTAACCATATCGCTGCCTCGCGGCCCGTGCTACTTTGATCACCAACTGACCCAATCAAGACTTGTGGGTTAAGTGTCACTCGACCGACTTTGCCTTGCGGCCTTTCCTGACTTAGACTCAAGACAACTCACATCCAAACAATACAACTTATATGTCGACAACATAAGACTCGATGCCACATCTCGTGCCGAAGTACGTCGCCTACATTGCAACCAAATCTTAGGCCCAATATTTTGTGTTCCAACTCTACACACACATTCAACTCAACTTCCTTGATATACTAAAATCAATACTCGACTCAATCCAAAGGCATACACGCGGATCGCCGCCCATGCCGACTCATCTATATGAACTAGTCACTAGCGCCCAGCGCTATAATGGACTCCTTTTGTAGTTTCGATTAGACATACGCCCCTTGCCAGCGCGAGTAGCTAGCTTCGCTGCAAGTCCCCACCTATGTCACGACCCGCACCCGGATATACGGGTATGAATACGTGGGCCACGCCCAGCCTATGCCGCAGTATCGGCGGTAGAGCACTGTCAAGTATACTATACTAACTACAACATCTAAGGATCCATAACTAGAATGTACTCATGTCACATCACGAAAACTAAGGAAGATAAGACAAGAATTAATAACAATATCACTAGAACAACTAGAATCTATAATGATCATAAGACAGGAAATAAAGAAGGAAAACAAGATAATCTAAGGATAACTACCAGGCAACTCACATAGGAGAATAGTGATATCCACCTCAGCTAGCAACATTATGAAGTCCAATACTGAGGGCACAACTACTCCTAAAATTTTATCAACATATCCAGTCAGGATGGAACGAGCACAAATCTTAAATAACAGTTCTAGTTAGACGATATTGAAAATGTAGCAGTAAATAGAGAGAATATACGATGGTAAAATAATGTGAATATGAATCATGGTAAGGCATGTCAAGACTGTAACTGAGTGTAAGAACAAGAAAACAATATATATCATGTACAAAAATCTGGAACTATATCTATGTGAGTTTAGTATTAGTTTCAACATGTGATCGGCTTAGAACTTGATACAATGTTTGTCCTGGCTAATCATACGTGAGTGTATGATTAACACTATACAATGATGATACAATAATCTGTGGGGTATTGATCACATATCTATGCTAACACCCCCATCCTTGACAAATATAGTGGATCCAGTCATGACACGTCATGACACGTGATTCTCTGAGAAGGTAGCTAGCCTTCGCAGAAATCCTGTCTATACAATGCATAAGGAACTAGGAAGACTTGCACAAGGCATACCATATATAAGAGGAATAACATCTTATGACGAGATCCAGACAAATACCAATCCGTGTGAACAATGTGTCAAGAGAACAAGGATATCTACACTAAATACAAGAAACAAAGACGATATCATAAAACAGAAATATTACCAGAGAATGTACTCGCCTGTGATCTGGTGGAATATGTCAACGGGTCCAAGAACAGTGCCTCGAGGACCTATAGGTGGAATACTATATCAATATAAGGGTTTGGAAGTAAAATTAAGTCATACTAAGTCAACTAGGTCAAGGAAAGTCAAAGCAAGTCAAACTAGGTCAATCTAAGTCAAGGGTTGACTTACAGTTGACTTTCGGTCAACTGGTCAACTCTGGTCAACCCTAGGTCAACTTTAGGTCAAACTTGACTAACGTTGACTAACAGTTGACTTTGGGTCAACTGGTCAACTTCGGTCCAGTTCCAATCAATTTTATGCTACGGTTGACTTCCGGTTGACTTTTGGTCAAAATAGTCAACTGTGGTCAACCAAGGTCAAAACTAGTCTAACCTAGGTCAAATGTTGACTCTACTTCGACGTTCAGTCAAAGTAGTCAACCATGGTCAAACTGGGTCAAAGCTAGTCTCTACAAACATCTACAGGGTCAACACATTCAATTTCAGTGGATATGAAATCACTGGAATCGATGGATCTCAAAATACCACAAAAGGAGAAAGATTATAATAATATGGTGAAACCTACAGATGTTGTTGGATGGTGAAACAACCATCACCAACGTGTCCAAAATGGTCAAATCAGCCAGAATAGCCTGTCCATAAGTCCAATTTGGATACATGGGCAAAAAGATAATTTCGGGCCAAAATGGTGTCCGTATCGGACCCACTTTGCACCAAAAAATGTGCCAAAATAAAAGTGCACAGAATCTAACAAATTATATGTCCACGAATTCAGAATGACGATACGAACTCAACGGTATATCCAGAATTGGATTCCGTTGACCCGATCTCAAATTGGTTCGTTAACCAGGACATTGAAATTTCGATTTGCACGAAAAAGCATGTCGGAGCTAATGTCCTCAAAACTCAACAAATTATATGTCAACGAGTCCAGAATGACGATACGAACTCAACGGTATATCCGAAATTGGATTCCGATGAGCCGAACTCAAAATAACACGTTGACCCGGATATTGGTATCCGACTTGCACCGAAATGCGTGTCGGAACCAATGTCCACTAAAACCTAGCAAATTATATGTCAACGAGTCCAGAATGATGATACGAACTCAACGGTATATCCGAAATTGGATTTCGTTGAGCCGACGACAAAAAGTCCCGTTGACCTGGACTGTGGGACCCACTTTGTACCGAAATGCGTGCCAGGGACCACGTCCTCCAAATCTAACAAACTTTATATAAAAACATACCAAAACGACGCCACGAGTCTACTGGTGGTCTCAAAAATTGAATCCGGAGTCCCGGGTTCAAAAATAGAATTTTACAAGTGCAAAACTAAGAATTCGAACGGCCCACTTTGGCGTCGAATTCGACCGACCTAACAAGCTCAAACTGAAATGAAATCTAAAGGGGACAGGAAGAGGGTTATACCAGCTGTGCACCGGAACTGGTAGCACGCAATCGGAGCTGCGACGGAGGAGATACGAGTCGACGAAGTCGGCTCCACAAAACTGTCCAAAAATAACGCAATTTAAAGGGTCAAGTTGGTGGCCGATTTTCACATAGCAAACGACGAAATTAACGGGCACAAATTGACATGAGTGAAGGTGGATATACCGAGATTGAGACGGAGCAAGGAGTTCGCCGATCCAACGGTCGGATCTTCCAAAAAATCGATGCGAAGTCGTTGCCCCGAGACGCAAATTCTGAAATTCGTCCGCGCGCGCGTCGACGGAATTTCGTCCAAAATGCACGAAACGCCTAGACGGCGCATCCCGGAGGACGTTGGCCGCCATGGGAAGGTGCGCCCAACCTGCGTGCGACCGTGGGGAGGCTCGCCGGCGGCTACGATGGCCGGAGCGGCGCGCGACCGGCCGGTACGCGCGCGCATGCTGCTGCCGCTGCCAGTGCTGCAGTAGCTGTTGCTGCTGCTGTGGCCGCACGGGGGCACGGCGGCGGTGAGCGGCGTAGGCTCGACGGCGGCGGAGGCACGACAGAGGTGGCCGCGGTGGAGGTGGTGTATGTTAGTTGCGGTTTAATGGTGGTGATGGGAGATAATGATGATGATGATGAAGGTGGCGGTGATGTGGTTTTGAATGAACAAAAAAAAATATAAATACATAAGAAGGAGGAGATGAAGAAAATGTGAAGAAGAAGATGATGGAGTTGAGGAGGGGGTGTTCGGCCATGTGGAGCTGCTGCTGTTGCAAATTGAGAAAGCGAGAGAGAGAGAGAAAGAGGTGAGTGAGAGAGAGATATGTGTTGTGTGTGTGTGTTAAAAAGGAGGAGAGAGAGTTTTAGATATTTAGAGAGAGAGAGAGAGAGATAGAGATGGGGGGGTGTGAAGTCGGCCACACTTGGGGGAGGGGTGTGCTGGTGGATGGGGATGGGTGTGTGTGTTTGAATTATTTTTAAGGAGAGAGAGAAAGAGATATCATAAATATATATATATATATATATATATATATATATATATATATATATATATATATATATATATAATGAGATATTTGTATATGTATAGAGATATTTAGAGTAGAGAAAAATATCAGTGGGGTGTGGGCAGTCATGATAGAGGGCAACATGGAGCTGGGGTTGGATTCAGTGGAGCCGGGTTGGGCCAAAATGGACTAGGTGTAATAAATGAATTATTTTTAAGTATTATAATCATAGGTCAATAAGTAGCATGTGGGGGCTCAAATAAATGGGACACAAGTGGCAGGCGTGTAGTAGGCTTCATATGGGCCATGCCCCAATTTGGGGTCGACTAGGTTAGATCGATGTCGGGTCCCGAAATTAACTTGGAAGTCAGGTCACAAATTACGGTTGATAATTAATTGGCCTAAATTGACCCAAAAGTTATGCGAAGAAAACACTACCAAAATAAGTCATATTACCGACAAAATTAGCGACGTTTTCAAGAAAACGTCGCAGGGAAAAAACAATTTAGCGACGTTTTTTTATTACGTCGCAAAACGTCGTTATTAGCGACGGACAGCAACGTTCTGCGACGTATTTAAACTACGTTTGCGTTTTAAACAGATAACGTCGCGTATAAGTCGGTAAACGTCGCTAATATTAGTGATATTAGCGACGTTTACCGACGTATATGTTAATTCATCGCTAATATCACTTATACTAGCGACGTTTACCGACGTTTTTGTGTGACGTCGCTGTTTGCCATTAAAATTGTTTTGATTGAAATCTTAATACAAACAGAACAGTGATACAATATAGGACTTAGATGTAGTCCTAGGAGTACACTTTTGTTTAAGCTGGGTCCTTAGTGCCAATGGAGCGAGTGGTAATGCGTTGACTCCGTTGACCGGCTGACGACGGTTATCGGTTCTCTGAAGGTGTGGATTGCTCTGGGTGCTGGAGCTTGCTGAGAGGAGGAAGACGTTGAGTGTCTAGAGCTGCCTCTCTGGTGATTCTCTGTTGTGGATTCTTTTTTGTGAGTCTTCTGTTCTGAGTCTCTGTGTGTGTGTGTGAAGGAGATGACCCTTCTATTTATAGTTTTGCAGGCTGGCTGCTCATGCGCGCATGTAGGATGCGCCGGTGTGGGAACGCCACGTGGAGGTTGCTGATGGAGGCGCATGGATGCTGCGCCCTGATCGAGGGGGAGAACTCTTCATACTGCTGTTGTGAGCCGGCACGTAGCAGAGAGAAGATCTTTCCGTTGCTGAAATCTTGGACGAGTTGAGTCAAAAGACACGTGTCGTCGACTCATGGTTCGAAGATCTCGGATTTGGTGGAGAGAAGTGATCTGGTGGGCTGCGCCTTGGATTGGGCGCAGGAGGAGGCTGCGGCTCATAACCTTTAGGAGTTACAAACCATTTGGGGCGCATGGCTTTTGAGGCGCATGCAGGCAACTTTCCTTCTGTCTTTCGGGATCAGAGAGCAGTCTGAGGCGCATGGCTTTTGAGGCGCATGCTGATTTGGACGCATGGCCGTAGAGGCGTATGCTGATTTGGACGCATGGCCGTAGAGGCGCATGCTGATGGTGGAGTAGCCACGTGGCAGTAGCCGTCGGAACAAGGTCATGATGATGCTGACGTTGCCGACGCTTCGTTTTCTGAAAAGCTGTCAACTGTTCAGACTTTGGGAGGCGTGCTGCCAACTCTGTCAGTTCAGCATTTAATGTTGGTGATGTTCGATGGACAGCTGAGTGGGTGCGTCGGTTGGCGTTCCACTCGGTATGGAGATGTGTGAGGGCGCACCCTCTGTAGTGCGCCGAGTACTGTAGGGCGCGTCTGTGTGATGCGCCTGACGTCGAAGGGCGCGTCCGTGTGATGCGCTGTCTAGCTGGCGCATCGGACATGTCTTTTAATGATGCGGCTGTCTCGCTCTTCGAGTGCTATAAATAGCCGTTTGGCTGAATTCGAGGCATCCGGTTCATCCATTTAATGTAAATTCATTGTACGGAATTCGGAGGGCCATCCACTTGGCGCGTGGGTTTGATCTGCCCGGCCTATAAATAGTGGCATGGAGAGAAGATTTGCTTCTCATTCCCTCACGTACTTCCAATATGAATTTGAACATACGGGTGCATTCTGCTGACGAAGTGCTCCCGAGGGTGAAGATGAGATGCTGTGTTATCTTTGATGCACTTGAAGGTGACTGTTACATCCAAAAGACGGAGTCGAGGGCTTCTGAGGCAGGCGGAAGGTGCCTGTTGCATCCAAAGATAAGGATGCTCGAGCCTCGTCTCCGTTATTCCGGAAGAGCCGTAGATCGGAATGGCGGTGCAAGGCTCTCTCTTCCTGCAAAGTGGGGTTTCCCCACTTTGATCGTGTCGAAAGCTGCTCCTTTAGCCATGGTTTCGATCACGGTCTTCCTTCGGCTTTGGAGGATCTTTCGAAGCCTCCCCTGGCCACAGCATTTGCGGTGCTATTCTCTTCCTTGGTTCCAGCCAGAGGGTTAAATGCTTTGTGTCGAAGCATTTATCGGGCGAGCCTGGTTGGAAGAGCGGCACATAACTGGGCTCTGCTCGGCCAGGTGAGCCTGGCTGGAAGAATTTGGCTGAAGGGATGCACATAACTGAGGTGCTGAAGAGATGATGGGATGCGCCTGGATGGAGGCGCATGATATCTGCTGCGCCTCATTGGTGGCGTATAGTGATGCTGCGCCTATCTGGAGACGCATGGTGGTTGCTGCGCTTATCTGAAGGCGCATGATGGCCGCTGGCTGTAGACTTAGGCTCTTTCCTTTGTAGGAATTCTCCTTTGTACAACCTTTTCTAGACATGTAATAGACTTTTATATATAAATAAAAAGTCCTTCTTCAAATGTCTATAGTTATTGACTTTGCTGTGAAGTTCTTCATCTGAGTTCTGGCGCATGTAGTGTCTGGCGCATGGGCTTTCTGGTTGTGAAATTCCATGCTTCTACAAGACCCCCTTCAAAGTTTTCAAAACTTTTGAGTAAGTTTTGGAATACTTTGAATAAGAAGCATGGAGGTCAGGGCGCATGATTTCTGGGCGCATGCCTGTTCGGGCGCATGCCTGTTCGGGCGCATGCTCTTCTCAGTTAATGATGATGGTGCCTCGGTAACCGAAAAAGATTAATGATGATCTTTTGGTTTTATTTGCTGCTATCCTTGCACAGAACCCGAGGCGACGGCTGAGATCACACGTCATCTGTTCACGCGTGCGACCATACCCTATAAATAGGTAAGAGTCGGAGAGAGAAAGAGTTCTTCTTCTCTGTGCCTCTGCTTCTTTAGAGTTTTTTCTTCAAAAAACCCTAACTTCTCCTTCCTCGAGAGAATGGCTCCCAAGACTCCTCGCGGCGCTGCCGGCAAGGGAAAGGAGAAAGCGAAGGAGTCTGTCGATGAGGATGTACCTATCACTCTTGTGCCTCTTGCCGACGTTCGTCCTGAGGTGACAGGTGAGTTTCGTCTCTGCTTTGGGCCCTGTGCCCTAACTGCCGACGCGTATAGACTTCGGTCTTTGATGATACGCCGAGGTTCTATCCTGCCGACGTGCATAGGTTTATACCTTTATTATGCACCGAGGTTTTAATGGCTGACGCGCATGGGTTTTATTCCCTGAAGATGCGCCGAAGCCTTTGCTGACGCGCATGGGCTCATGCTCTGATAATGCGCCGAAGCTCCAATGCCAACGCGCATGGGCTTACGCCCTGATGATGCGCCGAGACATGCTGACGCACATGGGCCTATGCCCTGATGATGCGCCGAAGCAGATGCGCATGGGTTCATACCCTGATGATGCGCCGAAGCAGATGCGCATGGGTTCATACCCTGGCAATGCGCCAGTCTGCTTGACATATTTTGTCTTTTTGCCTGACTTCCTCTTTTGTTGTGCCAGTGTCGATGACGATCCCTTTGTTGAATGAGGTCCTCCTGGACGCTTCTCTTTATCAGATGGGAGTTGATTTTGATGAGGCGGTGATCAACCCTGCAAAGGATGCTATCCTTCAGGACCAACCTCGTGAGAGGATGCTACAAATCCAGGTCCAGTTGCCGCTTTTCCTCCAGAGTATGATGGAGAGCGGTAAACTGAAGTCTGCTGATTCTGAAGATGTGACTTTCTTAAAGCCTGCCTTTCTGTTTGGCGACCGATTAGTCTCTTCCGAGGCGAAGATATTAAAGATCAGAGAAGACTGGTTCTTTACTGCGAATGGAGTGCATATGACTGTTAAGCAACTTGAACGTCAGTGGCCTTTGACGTCCTTCTGTCGCCTCGTTTCCCAGAGGAGAATGTCTTGGGAGCTTACCCCTTCTCAGGGGGGAGCGATGACTGGTGTCATCCAAATTGATTCTACTTCCGACCAAAGGGATGCTTTGACCGTTGTACGGTCTGGGTCTTCTTACACTTGGCGGACTTTACGTCCTGGGAGCCTCTTCAGTGATGTACCCATTGATATGTTTGCTTATAGTGCTTCGACTTTTACACATCGTATGTTTTTGATGGAACGTTCCTACCCGACAGGAGAGTTTCGGGTGAAGGGTTGGTGCCATTACGTCTCCAAATGGGATAAACTGACGCTCTGGATCTTGTCGCGGTTTCAGACTGAGCTCCGAGAGATCGGGTTGACTGCCGCGATCCGTGCTACCCAGGCAGGTGTTGACCTTAATAGGCACATGTTCCTCGCACTCCTGGAGATGTTTGATATCCATACCGGGACCTTCTTTACCCCGGTGGGGGAATTAGGGTTCGCACTTCATGAGATGTACGAGGTGTCAAAACTCCCTTGGGGGTCGGAACCCTATGAAGAGTACTTTCCAACCAATGAGGAATTTCAAGTCCTGGGGGACAGGGCTGAGGAGATGATGGCCGTCTTCAAGGAAGTGGCGAGTCATCATTACTATATGCAGAGACGGGATAGGAACGGGACGCAGCCTCATGTGACCGCTTGGAGAGATCATGTCTTTAGACAAGACAAGGAGGATCCCTCACAATTTTCCACTCCACCGGCGCTCTCTCGTAGCGAAGTGTTGTCCGAAATGAGCAGGTTAGGGGAGAAAAATCCCCGAGGAAGTGAGGACCAGCAGTCAGATGCACGCTCCTACAGCTGCTTCTGGCATCTTGCTTATCGGATGTCACCCAAGGCGGTGTTGGCATCCTACCTGATGATATGGCTCCGGGATTGCGTATTTGCGGGCGGATCCGGTGCCGTAGAGAGGGTAACCCGAAACTTAATCCTGCCAGCCGTGAAGCTGGTTTTCGGTCGGCGTTTGGCTCTTCTCCCCGCAATGGTATGTAACCTGCAGCGAGGTTTGAGAGAGTTTGCTGGAAATGTGATTCATGACAGAGGCCGAAACAATAACTTCCCGCGCGCCGAACTGCCGTTTCACTATTTGATGGGATGGCTGATTTTGCATCATCCCAGTGTGATGAGCCCAGGCTCGGAAGGAGATTATAGGGCTGGAGATGCATTCCTTCGTCGTTTCTATCGGAGGAGCTGGTCGCATACTGGTGTCCCGGTTTGTAGAAAGGTTTTATCCCGTCTTCAGGGTTGGGAGATCACCAAAGTTGGTCCCATCTATTTGGGTTTTGAGGCCAACGAGGATTTAAGGGACCTGGACGAAGGTACCACCACTCTGCCTCAATGGGGATTCCGCTGGTTGCAAAGTATCCGGCCGTCCCATCTGGTGTACCGGAACAGGAATCAGTGCTACCTGGAATCATACTTGCCGAGCCGCTTTGCGCGGCAATTTGGTTATGCTCAGATGATGTTGGATAACCCCAGTAATACCCTAGGGTATGTTGGAAGTTTGTTGGATGGTGCACGAGCTTGGCATTACTATAATGCCGGATGTACCGGAGCTCGTTTTACGTTGCCCGTCCCCGATCCGCGGCCGCCCATTCTTTACTCGGCCGCCAAATTTTACTGCGTTATGGCTGCCCCGCCCTCCGGATATGACAGGAAGACCAGCCTTATCGGCGGCACCCAGTTAGCAGCGACTGGGGATACGCCAGTGAAGGCCCGACCGAATCGTCCGTCACGGGTGAGTCAACGGAGTGCCGCCTCCGCATCACAAGCAGAACCCTCTGGCGATCGATCGTAACGATGTGCAGATACAGGAGCTGAATCTTTTGTATCGAAGAAGCAGAAGAAGGCACCGTTACCGACGGTGTCATCGGATTCGGCGTCTGAAGAGGTAAGGTTATCCTACTAAATCTGATTTTGGTTCCGCCACTTACGAGGCCTCACCTTCTTTTGTAGGAGCCGCTAAAAAGAAAACCTCGTACCCCAAAGTCGGGTGGGAGTAGGCGAGAAGAGATGGTGAGCTCGTCTGAAGTGCGTATCCCGCCGATAATGATGTCTCTCATGGAGGAAGATCCGGAGGATACTGTGGAGGTTCTGGTCAGGAGGGAATCTGAGGGTGCAGCAGCTTCCGAGGTGGCGAAGGCCACAGCGGAGGCTTCACATGGTTTAGCAAGTGCGCAGCTTCCTGGTGATGAAGAGGAATGGAGTTCATCATCTTCCGATGACACCGCTCCGGAGCTGCAGGAGTCTGTTGCGGGGGCAGCAGAAGTAGTGGGGATAGAGGAGAGGGTTGATTCCCCTCCTGGTCATGATGAAGGGAGGTCGGCTGAATCATTGCCGAATCCTTCCTTGGCTTCAACCATGGACATAGAGATGGCTACCGATCAGGTGGTAGCGACAGATTCTGTCCCTGTAGAGGGACTTGAGAAGAATGAGACTCTTCTGCCAGTCTTGTCTCCTGGGGCTGGCCAAGAGATAAATGTTGACCTCCCCGTTTTGCCGGGGGAGGTGGCTGATGCTGATAGAATGTCGGGGGAAGAAGTAGCCGTTGACGTCGGTGATTTCTCCAGTCTTGAGAAGGGTAAGGGTGTGGAACCCTCTGTTGCTCCTTCCACTTGGGGTACTATCACGACGCATATGCCTGCTCCTTCTGTTCCTTTGACTCCTCGGGCCAGCAGTCTGGGCCCTGTTGATGAAGAGCCTATTGCTGCCGAGATTCAAACCTCTCAGATCGAGGTGGGCGGATCTTCCTCCGGTCCGCAAACTGTAGTAGCTCCCTCAACTCCTGCTATGATGCCGCAGGTGCTGGCGGAAGCCGACGGGTATGTGAAATTCCTCGTCGAGGGAGTGTACAAAATGCTGAAGAAAGGTGTATCTGCAGTGGTAGATGCCAAGGGGAGCTTTGCGGCGGCAAAAGCTTTGGCAATGCCTTGTATCGAGCTGATCCGCATTCACCAGGGCCATGACCATATGGCCGAAATTCTGGAGGTTTCGGTGATGGAGCTGGACGAGCGGCTCGCGGAACTGCAGCGCATCCAACAAAATGACCTCTCGGTCTTGGTAGATGCAGAGATAGGAAAGTCGATGGCTGAGATCGAGGCTTCCCATCGAGCCGAGGTGAGCAGTTGGGAGCGTGAAGTGGCTGGGACTGAGGCTGCGGCGGAGCAGCTGTCTCAATCTATGAAGAAGACGACGGAGAAGCGAGCTGCGGTGGATGCTAACATCGCAGAAGTTGATGCTCAGATGCGCCGTCTTGAAGACCAGCGGGCCCAACTTCAACTAGAGGCTGAGCGCGTCCTGGCTGAACACGTGGCATTCAAACGGGAGGAAACGACTCTTACTCAGCGGACCCTTGCTTTGGCTCAACAGCGACGACAGCTTGATGAGAAGTATGAGAGTAAAACTTCTGCTGAGGCTGTCGGGTTAATGCGTCAAGAAGTCGAGCTGCGAGTCCAGGCGACTGTGGAAACTCGCACTGCCGACCTGAGACGTCGAGTCAGAGAACTCTCATCCCACCCTGGGGAGGATCGGGGATTGTAGCTTCTCTTCTTTTTTGTGTGTTTTTGCAACTCTTGCTAGGGAAATAGCGTATTTCTGTACTCCCTTTTTAAAAATAAAGAAATACACTATCTCTTTGATGTGTTCATTTTTAATTTCATGAACTTGATGATTTATGTGGACCTATTATCTTTTGCGCACCTTGGTTTTTAGGTACAGATAATAAGTATAAAGGAACCAACATGTTTGCTCAGAGGTAATGTGGACATGGCAATCATTAGGTTCAAATGATAGAATCTTCCTACTCAGATGTGTTTATGGACGTGGTAGGAATGATCCTGTGGGATACGCTGAACAACTCAGAGGTAATGTGGACGTGGAAGTTCTGCGATCAAATGTACGACAACGTAGGAGTTGCTTGTACGGGATGTTTACTCAGAGGTAATGTGGACGTGGTAAACATGAAGGATAGCGTAAGCTCACGAAGTGTAAGGTTCCGCTTTGTAGGATGTAGAGAGACAACTCAGAGGTAATATGGACGTGGTTATCTTTCTACGGAAGGATGCCACGGAACAGCTGGGTTCCGGAAGCGATTGATTTTGTGAAAAGAGGTTATTTGGGGAAATACATGTCTTGGAGGATGTTAAGAGTAGTACTTCTTTAGGAACTTGCCGTTGATGGGCATCATGAACAAGTCCCCATTGGGTTTGGCGAGCCGGTAAGCACCGTTTGAGTATACCGTCTCGATGATGAAAGGTCCTTCCCATTTGGGCTCGAACTTCCCCGGTGTCTTGTGAGTTAACACCATTGGCCTTCTGACTGCTAAAACCAGGTCGCCAACTTGGAAAGTTCTTTGCTTGACCTTCTTGTTGAAAGCCTGTGATATACGGGCTTGGTAAAGTTCGATGCGTTGTTGAGCTAGGAGACGCTTTTCGTCAAGTGCCTCCAATTCCCGCAGACGACGACGTTGATTGTCTTCTTCTGTGAGATCGTTTGTGATGGCCACGCGGAGCGAAGGTATCTGTATCTCGAGAGGCAGTACTGCTTCGCTCCCGTAGACCAGGGAAAATGGAGTGTTGCCTGTTGGGGTCCGTACCGTTGTGCGGTAGGCCCAAAGGCATTCGCCAAGCTTTTCGTCCGAGTCGCGTTTGTTGGATGATACGACCTTTTTGAGTAGTCTGACGATAGTTTTGTTGAATGCCTCGGCCAATCCGTTTGCTGCCGGATTGTAGGCGGTTGAGGCCACGTTTTGAATGCGATTCTTGTCACAGAACCTGCTGAAAATGTGGCTGATAAACTGAGGACCATTGTCATGGATGATTCGCCGGGGTACCCCGAAACGGTAAATGACATGGTGTTTGATAAAGCTGACCACCCTGGAGCTTTTTACTTCTGCTAGTGGGACTGCTTCCGCCCATTTGGAGAAGTAATCGGTGATGGCCAGGATGAAGCGGTGTCCTCTCGATGAAGGAGGGGTGATTGGCCCTACAATGTCCATGCCCCAGGCTTCGAATGGCCAGGAGGCGACTGTAGGATGTAGAGGTTCAGATGGTGTATGTATGAAGTCTGCATGAAGTTGGCATGCATGGCACTTCTTAGCATATTCCACTGCGTCGGCAACCATGGTTGGCCAGTAGTAGCCCATACGTCGCAGTCGATCTTGCAACTTAGGCCCTGGTTGGTGAGCTCCGCAAGTTCCGTTATGAGCTTCTCGAAGAGCTTCGGCCGCTTCTTCGTTAGACAGGCATCGAAGGAGAAGCCCGTCGAAGGAGCGTCGGTACAGCGTTTTAGTGGCTGTATCGTAGTAGAATCGAAGAGAGCGTCTCCAGACTGAGACGGCTTCCTTCGGGTCCTCTGGAAGGATTCCGTAGACAGCGAAGTCGATGAACGGGAACCTCCAATCTCGGACATTAACCCCAGTGTTTGTCGGCATGGCGTGAGCCATTTGCAAACATAGGTTGTTTCTGGGACAAATCAAGTCTCGGCCAGTTACCGTGACATAGTGTTGAGTCCCAAGGGGCGCGGCCAATGAGGCTGCGAGGCCAGCTAGAGCGTCAGCCTCCAAGTTTTGTAGGTGGGGTACATGTTCGATGAAGAACCCAGTGAAGGTTGAAATGATGTTCAATGCAACTTCATGGTAAGGGATCAAATCTTCATGGCGAACCTCGTATTGCCCCCGAATCTGGTTTACGACGAGTTTCGAGTCGCCGTAGGCTTCCAGATGATCCACCCCCAGCTGTTGTGCTAGCTGGAGTCCCATGACGAGTGCATTGTACTCAGCAACATTGTTGGAGCACGGCTTCGAAAGGGAGTATGCGCGCTGGATGACCAGCTGATCGGGGGAGACTAAGACTACCCCCACTCCTGCGATGATTTGGCCATTGGGGCCCGTTCTTGAAGCGCCATCGAAGAACATCCGCCAAATGGGGCTTCCTTCAGTGACATTTGATTCTTGAACTTCATCCGGGATGTCTTCATATAGTTTTGAAGATTTTGGGATAGGGTGTGCAGCTAAAAAGTCAGCCAGAGCCTGACCCTTGACTGCCTTCTGCGGGACAAATACCATGTTGTATGGTGTTAGTAGGATCGCCCATGTAGCCAGCCGGGAGTTTAATGACCCTGGCTTTGTCATGAGAACTCTGAGCGGATTGACTCGGGAGATGACGTGAATTGTCTGGCCCGAGACGTAATGACGAGTCTTCTGAATGGCAAACACCAAAGCCAAGCACTCCTTTTCAACGGGGTTGTACCGGTGTTCGGCCCCGATGAGTGTTCGACTGAGGTAGTAGATTGCTTGCTCGTAGCCTGCATCGCTGTTTTGAGCTAGCAAAGCGCCGAGGGAATGATCCATGGCACGGACGTAGAGGAGGAATGGTTTGCCGGCGACAGGTGCCACTAGGACTGGTGGACTTGTTAAGTAAGCCTTGATGTCGTCGAAAGCCTTTTGGCACTCCTCTGACCAGACATAAGAGACTCCCTTCTTCTTGAGCTGAGTAAAGGGTTGACATTTACCGGAGAGGTTTGCTATGAACCTCCGGATGTATGCCAAACGTCCCTGTAGGCCCCGAAGTTCTCGAAGGTTCTTCGGAGGGTCCATGTTAAGGATGGCTTTGGTCTTCTCAGGATCAACATGAATGCCTTTCGCTGTGATGACGAAGCCCAAGAATTTGCCGCTAGAAACCCCCAGAAAGGATTTAGCGGGGTTTATTTTGAGTTGATGCGCCCGCATGAGATCGAAGACCGTCTTCAGGTCCTGTAGGTGATCTCTTTTGAGGCGGCTCTTGACTGCGATGTCGTCAACATAGCACTCAACTGTCTTGCGAAGATGTTGACGAAAGATGGTGCTCATAGCTCGCTGATACGTTGCACCGGCGTTCTTCAAGCCGAAGGGCATTACGGTGTAGCAGAAAACACCCTTTGGAGTCCTGAATGACGTGTGTTTTGCGTCATCGGGGAACATCTTGATTTGATTGTAGCCTGAATACCCGTCCATGAAGGACATGCGTTCAAAGCCACATGTGTTGTCGATCATTACATCGGTGATTGGGAGCGGGAATTCATCCTTCGGGCAAGCGGAGTTGAGATCCCTGAAGTCGATACAGACTCGTATCTTCCCGTTCTTCTTGGTGACAGGGACGACGTTGGCTACCCAGTCTGGGTGTTGTTCCTCACGGATGAAGCCACTGGTCAAGAGTTTGTCTACCTCCTGATCGATAGCGTTCATGATGTCCGGGCGGAAGCGTCGCTGTTGTTGTTTGATAGGTTTGGCATCTGGTAAGATGTTCAACCTATGCATCGCGATCTGTGGATCGAGACCCGGCATGTCTTCATAGCTCCAGGCGAAGACGTCGATATACTCCTTAGCGAGTTGGACTAAAGATTCTCGGTCTTCTCCTTCCAAGCTTTTGCTGATAAAGATGGGTTTAGAAGAAGACCCATCCCCGAGGTCGATTTGCTCGACTTCGTCTTCGGTGGGAGGTTCTCGTAACTCAAAACGAGACTCCCATTGCTCTCCTAGGCGTTGAGCCCAGGGTTCCTCTTCGAAGGGTTCCGGCGGTTGGTCTTCGCCTTCATCTTTCTGAGGCTGCGCCGATGTCATGTTAGCTGACAGCACTTTTCTGAAGACTGATCCAATACTGGTATCGGAATCCCACGTCGATGCTTCTGATGAGTGGGAATGTTCTATGTCTTCTGCGTCTGAACTCTCTGGAGTTGATGGCGGCGTGACATAGCCTAACCCCCGTCGAGTCCGATTATAGTAATCCTGTGGCTTTCCATTGGGCATCGAAAGCCGGACAGGGAGATGCCGACCCTTGCCGTAGTTTAGGCCTTTGTTGCTTTTCAGGTCGTAGCCCATCTTTTGGATGATGTGCTTAGCCGCATCTGTGTATCGATATACTTGTACCCTGCCGGTATCAGGTTCGGGCTCGATCGATGGGAGGTTCCGACGACGCTCGATTTTGCCCGAGATGATGGTGCCTTCGTCTCGGCTTCGTGGAGGGACTATGAAGACTCCTTGAGACGGGACTATTTGATTATGGTAGACGGTCGTTACTTGTGTTTGCAACGACCGTAGAGCGTTGTCTAATGTATACATGGCATTCCAGTGTGGAAGACAAGAATAATTGAAAGACACTCTATTATTGATAAAGTACGAGATTTTATCCCGTGGGATTACATTGTCGAAGGAGGGTGCGTCTACATCGGCAGAGATATATTCGCCAAGCTCCTCATCTGTAAGCACTGGGGCCGGATCAGGAGAGTCCTCCACCGCTCCGACTTTGGGGTCTGAGAGGGTTATGTGAGCCCTCTCCGACATCTTGGATGACTGCGGCGGCTTGCCTTTAAGACGCACCTTGAGGGGTGCCTCGGTTGCGCCTTCGATGAGTGGCGCCTTCCCTTGTAATTTTACCGCTAGGGGAGCCGCTGTTTGTGGTGGCTTCCCCTTGAGGCGTATCTTCAGGGGGGCTTCGCGAGCTGGCGCTTTTCCTGATAGCTTGATGCTCATTGGAGGCGCCTTCTGGGGTGGTCTCCCTTTCAGACGGATTTTCAAGGGGGCGTCAGGAGTCGCTTCGGGTTCCAAGTCCGGCTCTGTTGCCGTCTCTGCTTCATCATCGGCGTCGTTGGCTTCCTCCTCGTCAAGTGGCTTGTACAAGTCGGAGTCGGTGAAGTAGGCCTCAATCCCTTTGAAGGGATCGATATCTGCAAACTCCGTCCGGATGACGCCGTTGGTGGATACATATTTCATGCATTGGTGGAGCGTGGAGGGCACCACCATGTACTCATGTAACCATGGTCGTCCGAGTAAGATGTTGTAGTTGACCTCGGCATCCACCACATAAAAGTTACCTCAGTTTTGAGGCTGCCGATGTGACACTTCAGCCGGATCTTGCCCAGTGGCTCGCTCTTGCTGGCGTTGAAGCCACTGATGGTCGTATTGGAGGGCGCCAGCCGGTACATTGGGATCCCCAGCTTTGATAGCAGCGCCTTTGGAATGATGCTTAGGGAAGACCCCGGATCGATCTGAATCCTGCTCACCTTTACCGAACCGATGTACCCTGTGTAATACAACGGTCGGTTATGTCGGTGATGCTTGAGCAGCATGTCTTGTTGGGTGAAGGTTATGTTTGGGATAACTTCATCCGCACAATGACAGTGTGCACAAGTAGTTGGGAGGTCTTCAGGCTGCTTGACCTGACTGAGAAAGGATTCGGCATCCTTCAGAGCTTCGCAGAGAGCTTCTCGGGAGTCCTTAGAGAGACGCAGGAGCTCGAACAAAGACAGGCGTGCAGGAGTACTGGCCAGTTGTGCCAGAATGTCAAAATTGTGGGGCTTGGCTAGCCCCGAAGCATTTTCTTTCCGCAGAGGTCTGTCGAAACGGGCCTCCACTTGCTTTTGTTTATTGGCTGCTGAGGGCTTGGATGGACCCTCCTCAGGGATGGTGCCAGGAGGCACCCCTTCGGCGGCAGCTTCACCGGGCTGGGAGTTCTGTTGTGCACGCGTCTGCACAGGAAGCGCCTCTTCCGCTGAAGAAGAGACCGTGCGGCAAGACTTGATCTTCCTGCCTTTTGCTTTGGAGGTAGGGCGTACCTCCGGTTGAGTTACCTCGGAGACGAGGTCGGGGTGAACCCAGAGGACCTCTCCTCGAGATGTGGTGAGTGGGACAAGTCCACTCACATTGTCACGGGTGGGTGGCAAATTCACCACCTCCATTGTCGCCTTAGGGATGGGGACGACGCCATCTTGTGTGGTAGTCGGCGGCAAGGTGCCGAACTGTAGTGACACCACATTAGCTGACACCGTCTTCTCTTCGTAATCGACAGAAATTACATCCGCATTGATCATGCGCTGGATGTAATTTTTGAGGACGTAGCAGTCCTTAATCGGGTGTCCGACAAACCGATGGTAGTGACAGTACCTTGGGTTGTCCACCTTCCCGACTTTATCGGGCCGCTTCGGGTCCGGAAGCTTGATCTTGTCACCCTGCTTCAGTATCTCAAAGAGTTGCAGGGTGTCGTCATCATTGAATGAATAAACCTCCTTGGGTCTCGGTGCCAATGGAGGCTTTTGAGTAGGCGCCGATGCGTCCTTCGAGGCATTAACTGTCAATGCCTGTTTCCCCTTTGTTTCTCGTCCGGAATTGTTGGTTGCGGACTTTTTCCCCTTATCGTCAAAGGCGGGGAAGCTAACACCCAGAAGACGTGCATTGGCCGCCTTCTTCTCTGCAGCTTCAGCTTCAATGATTAGGGAGCTCCAATCGGGAGGGGGAGTAGAGTTAAGCCAGAGCTTTACTGCAGGTAGCATGTTCATACTGCAAGCGGAGAGAAGCGCATGTTCTGGCATGCCTGGAGGTAACCTGAAGCAGGCCTGACGGAAGCGTTCGATGAATGCCCGAACCGTTTCCTTGTCCTTCTGGCGTATCTCAATGAGAGGCGCCATCGTCATGTCCTTCCCACCGTCGTAGAAGCGGTCGAGGAAGAGGCGTATCAGGTCGTCGAAGGACGATATGGAATTATCGGGGAGGCTGCAGTACCAGTCATACGCCACCCCTTTCAGGGCCCCAACAAAGATGCTGGTGAGGAGCGCGTCCTCCTTCGGAAGATGCCCTGTCTGCGACTGGAAGTACGTCAAGTACCGTCGTGGAGAGTCCTTCCCGTCATACGGCGTGAGTGTCTGTGGTTTATACTTTGGGGGATAAACCACCTTGTTCCACTCAAGTGGATAAGGCTGGGGAATGCCCATCTTCTGGCGTTCCTCCTGCCTGTTCTTGGACTCGAAGCGCTCCTGCAGATCTTTGATCATTTCGACCACGTCCTCCGTGGAGCTAGGAGCCGGGAAAGGAGGTACCACCTGGAGTGGAGAGTTTGAGGGCTCCGATGTCCGGGGTGCTTCTGTGTCTGAGGGTGTCCGCTGGAGGGGCACACTCGACTCTCCATTAGCTCCTGGGTCGGGACCATTTGAAGGTGTCCTGATCAAGGCCGACCGCATCTCAAACACTGCTTGAGTCAGTGCTTGCATTGAGGCAGAGAGAGTTTTGAGTCCTCCCTCTAACGAGTCTATGCGCTGGACAATGTCCTGTGGCGGCGCATCAGCCTCAAGATCACCCCCGGTCATGTATACTGTCATGACACGGCCGGAAGTGGATGGATTAGTTGAGGCTTCGCTCTCAGCCTCACTCTCATGTGGGGGAGTTACTTCTCCTGGTGTTTGGCCACCCCCAGCCACATTCTGGAGTTCGTCTTCGACAGGCGCATCTGCAAGGGCCTGACTGCCCTCAGCTCTGTCTTGAAGGGCCTCTTCGTTTTCAGCACTACCCCCGGCGGTGTCCTGGAGGACATCGTCATTTTGAGGGGCTTCAGGGAGGCCATCTTCGCCTTGATGAAGATCCGCCGCAGCTGTGCTTTGGACATCTTCGTCTTCGGAAGGAGGCTGAACAAGGGTCTGGCTACCCCCAGCTTCCTCCAAGGACTTCTTCCTTGACCGAGTGCCTTCGAACACCCCAGAGGTTGTGACAGCTGCCTTGGTTTTCCTCGACTGGCTTTTAGATGAAGACGAGGAATTGGCAGTCGTCTTCCGGACAGATGAGGAATTGGAGATCACGTTGCATGACACAATCTTTAGTTCCTCTTCTGCTGACACCTTTGTCCCAAGGCGATGTCGGAGGGGTGTCGATGATTGTAGCCGTTGGAAGACCGACTGCTTTGGCGGTACTGCCGTCTTGCAACAGCAGTTGATGGTGACCACTGCACAAGTGTGCCCCGTGAGAGGCGCATCGTGCTTGTTGGTCAGCTCTCCTGACCGGCGCTTGTGAGTGATCACGTTGCGCAAGTCGTTGGAGGAGAGTGCTACCCTCACACCCCTCTCAGGCGCATGGCAGGGCCAAGCGCCGGGGTGGTCGGGTGAGTGCTGCGCCCCCTGATCTAATACCAAGCAGGCATCACGATCAGTAGTGGGGGAACCACAGCATTTGAAGTGACTTGAACGGACCTCAAACGCACAACCAGAGGAGGCGCGGGAGTTCAAGACCACTGAGTTTGCCTCTCTCGGCTTGGTTGTGCACGCAGTGAATGCGCCCAAGTGAGATGAGGACTTTGAAGGTCGACTCGTTGTCGGTGCAGGAGCACTTGAGTCAACCTTGTACAGCTTGCCATCGGCAGCGCGCGTGATTGTAAGCGCGTGCCTCTGGCCGGCTGCTGGCATAGCACGTTTGTGGCGCATGGCCCGTGCCGCCTTGGATTTCTTCGTACCAGCCCGCTGGGGCGCATAGTACTCAGCATCCAAATTCTCCTCGCCGTTACAGCGAGTGAGTCTGTCAAAGACAGAGGCTCTTTGTGGCGCATCAGAAGTAATGCGCGGGGCATTGGCTGCGCCCCTGCTCCGTCGACGTATCTTCCTCGCCTGAGAGAAAGATGGCTGGGGAACGTGGTCAGCCGCACGCTTCCCCGAGAGATGCGCTGCATCAGCGGGCGCACCTTGACTGCTGAGGACGTCAACAGGAAGGGAAGGCTGGACGGGCGCATCCCCTTCAACGGTGGTGCCCGAGGCGTCGACTTTGCGCACCCAGACTGCGCGGGTCTTCTTTGGCTTCGACAGCCGCTTCGAAGGACTCGCACTTCTTTCAGAAATGAACTCCTCGTACGCCTGTTGATTGAGGCGCACTACCAGCGTCTTGTGGGAGGAGCCCACCTTCACGTCGTCGGCCTGTGACACAACTTTCTCGGTAGAGGAGAAAGAGGTCCCCAGCAGAGTCGCCAGCTTGTTTTCCATTAAAATTGTTTTGATTGAAATCTTAATACAAACAGAATAGTGACACAATATAGGACTTAGATGTAGTCCTAGGAGTACACTTTTGTATAAGCTGGGTCCTTAGTGCCAATGGAGCGAGTGGTAATGCGTTGACTCCGTTGACCGGCTGACGACGGTTATCGGTTCTCTGAAGGTGTGGATTGCTCTGGGTGCTGGAGCTTGCTGAGAGGAGGAAGACGTTGAGTGTCTAGAGCTGCCTCTCTGGTGATTCTCTGTTGTGGATTCTTTTTTGTGAGTCTTCTGTTCTGAGTCTCTGTGTGTGTATGTGAAGGAGATGACCCTTCTATTTATAGTTTTGCAGGCTGGCTGCTCATGCGCGCATGTAGGATGCGCCGGTGTGGGAACGCCACGTAGAGGTTGCTGATGGAGGCGCATGGATGCTGCGCCCTGATTGAGGGGGAGAACTCTTCATACTGCTGTTGTGAGCCGGCACGTAGCAGAGAGAAGATCTTTTCGTTGCTGAAATCTTGGACGAGTTGAGTCAAAAGACACGTGTCGTCGACTCATGGTTCGAAGATCTCGGATTTGGTGGAGAGGAGTGATCTGGTGGGCTGCGCCTTGGATTGGGCGCAGGAGGAGGCTGCGGCTCATAACCTTTAGGAGTTACAAACCATTTGGGGCGCATGGCTTTTGAGGCGCATGCAGGCGACTTTCCTTCTGTCTTTCGGGATCAGAGAGCAGTCTGAGGCGCATGGCTTTTGAGGCGCATGCTGATTTGGACGCATGGCCGTAGAGGCGCATGCTGATTTGGACGCATGGCCGTAGAGGCGCATGCTGATGGTGGAGTGGCCACGTGGCAGTAGCCGTCGGAACAAGGTCATGATGATGCTGACGTTGCCGACGCTTCGTTTTCTGAAAAGCTGTCAACTGTTCAGACTTTGGGAGGCGTGCTGCCAACTCTGTCAGTTCAGCATTTAATGTTGGTGACGTTCGATGGACAGCTGAGTGGGTGCGTCGGTTGGCGTTCCACTCGGTATGGAGATGTGTGAGGGCGCACCCTCTGTAGTGCGCCGAGTACTGTAGGGCGCGTCTGTGTGATGCGCCTGACGCCGAAGGGCGCGTCCGTGTGATGCGCTGTCTGGCTGGCGCATCGGACATGTCTTTTAATGATGCGGCTGTCTCGCTCTTCGAGTGCTATAAATAGCCGTTTGGCTGAATTCGAGGCGTCCGGTTCATCCATTTAATGTAAATTCATTGCACGGAATTCGGAGGGCCATCCACTTGGCGCGTGGGTTTGATCTGCCCGGCCTATAAATAGTGGCATGGAGAGAAGATTTGCTTCTCATTCCCTCACGTACTTCCAATATGAATTTGAACATACGGGTGCATTCTGCTGACGAAGTGCTCCCGAGAGTGAAGATGAGACGCTGTGTTATCTTTGATGCACTTGAAGGTGACTGTTACATCCAAAAGACGGAGTCGAGGGCTTCTGAGGCAGGCGGAAGGTGCCTGTTGCATCCAAAGATAAGGATGCTCGAGCCTCGTCTCCGTTATTCCGAAAGAGCCGTAGATCGGAATGGCGGTGCAAGGCTCTCTCTTCCTGCAAAGTGGGGTTTCTCCACTTTGATCGTGTCAAAAGCTGCTCCTTTAGCCATGGTTTCGATCACGGTCTTCCTTCGGCTTTGGAGGATCTTTCGAAGCCTCCCCTGGCCACAGCATTTGCGGTGCTCTTCTCTTCCTTGGTTCCAGCCAGAGGGTTAAATGCTTTGTGTCGAAGCATTTATCGGGCGAGCCTGGTTGGAAGAGCGGCACATAACTGGGCTCTGCTCGGCCAGGTGAGCCTGGCTGGAAGAATTTGGCTGAAGGGATGCACATAACTGAGGTGCTGAAGAGATGATGGGATGCGCCTGGATGGAGGCGCATGATATCTGTGTTGGCCCAATGATTGTATCATGTTTTTGAATATGGTTAATATGTTAAGTTTAGCACTTTATTATCACTAATCTTCATACTATCGCTAAAAGCATTTCTACTTATACTTATACCTTTGGTGATATGTGCCTATTGGTTTACATACTAGTGATATGAGCTTATCTATCTTAAATTTAATTGGGTCGCCAAAATCAAAACTATGTTTTTGATTGTGGTCATTCAATTAAGTTTAATCATTATGATATCACTAACTTTTATGCTATCACCATAGCACCTATACTTAAACTTTGCATAGTCCTAATGTGCTTTATCTTATCATACTTGCTACATGTATATTATTTTGTTCGCCTAACATGTATTTGCAGAAAAGCATTTTGCAAGATCAAATGTGGACATATGCTATGAAGAAATCATGGTGGGCCAAAGACGACGGATTCCACAAGATTTCTCTGAACCACCCGACGACATCTCTGGAGCCACCCCGAAAGGTATTCAGTTTTTACAAACTGGATATCTTTGAACAGCTGCCGCCAAGGGAAAAAGCCAGCACCTATCAAAGGAAGAAGCCAAGCCATGCCATCATCATTTCAAGACTCTGAAGAAGCCTGCACCTGCCTAAGTATATCTGGAGTCTGTAATGAGTCTTAGGAATAATTGTAAACACAAAAAATGGATGGCAAAATCGAAAGCTAGGGTAGAAACCAGCCCAGGATCATTTTTGGATGCAAACCGGCATACCGGCGGTATACCGGTGCATACCGGCGGTATACCGATTTTTGTTCACAGAAAGTTTCTGTCCACAAAATCGGCATACCGACGGTATATCGGATCATACCGACGGTATACCGGTTCAGTAACGTTGAAATTCCAACGGTCGGATTTCCAGCATTAAATGATCCCAACGGCTATATTTCTAGCCGTTGCTAACCCAGACCGGTATACCGCCGGTATGCCGGATCATACCGACGGTATGCCGGTTCGTGACTGAAAAGTTGCCTTTGGCTTCTTTTCAAGCTTTGGTTATAAATAGCCTTGAACCCCTTCATTCAAGGTTGATGCTTTGAGCCTAAAAATTCTTAAACCACCAAAGCTTATCCACATACAACTCTACAAAGCTTTCATTTGCCATCCACAAATTGTGTTAGAGTTATTGAGTTGAAAAGTGAGATCTTCATCCTATTATATAAGGAGATCAAAACCTATTATGAAAGGTTGAAGTTGGAGAGTCTTCGTATCCAAACTCTCGGTTGAAGTTGGGGAGTCTTCGTATCCAAACTCTCGGTTGAAGTCGGAGAGCCCTTCGGATTAAAGCTCTTGTGTAAGAAGTTGGCGAGTTCTTCGGATCCAAACTCGTGTGTAACTATTTGCTCAAATAGTGGATTAAAGTCGGAGAGAGTTCCGGGACTGGACTGCCTCTTAGGAGGATACCAGGATATATCGGGTGTCGGTATTGTGTTTGCTTCTTCTCTTGCACTTATATTTTTAAATTGCCAATTAGCTTGTGCTAAGTGCTTGATTAGTTAGCTTGACCCTATTCACCCCCCTCTAGGGTTCCTACAATCTGCTGCGCCTCATTGGTGGCGCATAGTGATGCTGCGCCTATCTGGAGACGCATGGTGGTTGCTGCGCTTATCTGAAGGCGCATGATGGCCGCTGGCTGTAGACTTAGGCTCTTTTCTTTGTAGGAATTCTCATTTGTACAACCTTTTCTAGACATGTAATAGACTTTTATATATAAATAAAAAGTCCTTCTTCAAATGTCTATAGTTATTGACTTTGCTGTGAAGTTCTTCATCTGAGTTCTGGCGCATGTAGTGTCTGGCGCATGGGCTTTCTGGTTGTGAAATTCCATGCTTCTACAGTCGCTAACTTGTAAATATAGGTCAGGTTCGATTTTCATTCCCCCCATTATTTTCCCCCCAATTATTTTCCTTCCCCTCCGACCCCGAGCCGGCTTCCCCCACCCCCACCGACCTTCGGTGACCGCCGCTCTCCTCCTCCGGAGACCGTCGACCCCCTCCTCCCCCTCCACCGCCGCTCCCCCTCCACCGCCGCTCCCCCTCGCCGTTCGCCAGAGCCAGCTCCAGCCACCTCGACCGCCGCTCCCCCTCGCCGTCGTCGCTTCCCCTCATCGTCACGGTCAGGTAAACCCTAACTCTAACCGGCTCGACACCTCAACACGAGCCTGTGCACGTTTCTTGTTTGGACACCTCGTGTCTAGTTTGCTAGACACGAGACACCCCCCTGACATATGTATAAACCTTGTGCACACATTAATTGATATGAATTTGGGTTTTTGATTCGAATTGAGGGTTCTTCACATATTTTCTGAAACTGTCCAGTTTGAGCATTTTCTAAAATCTTTTAAGTAAATTAAATTGTTAAATAATGTAGATTCATGATGTTTAAGATGTATACAATATCTGAGATGTTAGTTTACATGGCCGAGGTTCATGGAATGCAAGTTTGGGTTGTATTTATTCAAATTTGGGTTCGAAAAAGGGATTTTCTGATACATGTATTGTTCTTTGTGTTTTCAAGAGTAAAATTAATAATTAAGATGCTAATTCATATAATGTAATGTTATTTACTGTAGGACATTGAAACTGAGTAACTGCCCTCTATATTGTTCAGTCCCCTTTCTTAGTTGTTCAGTCGACTTCTAGGTAGGTAAAGGCCACTTCTTAGATGTATCATTTGATGGAAGGGAGAGGGGGCATAAGTGTTCAGTCCTTGTTCAACTTATGAACATGTATCAGTTCCAAAGTTACTAGTATCAGCCATAGTCAACCATAGTATCTTTTAGATTAGGATTTGAACCCATATTCAGTCAAACCCTTCTCATCCTTGTTCAGTCCTTGAACTTAAACCAATCCTTGAATGTGAAGTCTAGTATATATATTTGATTAGCTTTGTATATATATGTGTATCTCGATTTGTGTTTGGTTGCAGTGGTTAGGATTTAGTTATATATTGGGTTACCTAAGGGTTGAGTTCAGAGTTTAGAGTGGAGTGTGAAGAGGAAAAGTTAGTATGTGACATTGAGAGTTCACAAAGATGGTAGGGTGTATCAGATTTGATAAAAGAAGGGAGTGATGGCTATATATCGATTGTATCTATAAAGGTTGTATATATAAAGGATAGTATAGTGACTTATGGTAAGTTAAAGATTGTGGGTTCAGTCTAAGAAATTAGTCTTAGTGTGTAGAGTAGTATGTAGAGGAGTATGGCTACTAGTGATATATAGATATGTAGGTCCATGTGTATCTGTATCGGACTATCGCTATCGGTATCGAACTATCGCTATCGGTATCGGACTATCGCTATCGGTATCGAACTATCGGTATCGATCGAACTATCGGTATCGGACTATCGCTATCGGTATCGGACTATCGCTATCAGTATCGACCGTATATACGGTCTACCTAACCTATATACTGATACTAATTTGATACTCTCTGATATTAAGTACATCCGGCTTACTAGCTAGCGGATCCACCAGTTACATGATTATATACTAATTATGTTTATATAAAGTATGCATGTATAATAGTAGGTAATGATATGCAAAACTGAAAAGATAAATGCAATGCATGTATATAAAGTGTGTAGATAGTCAAACCCTTCTCATCCTTCTTTTATTTTATATTGACTTCCATGATATGACAGCTCCTCAAAAAAAAGAATCCTCTACTAGACATCGCACTCTCCTTTTCAGAACATCAACTAGTATTACTACCTTGATGTATATATAAAGTATGTATGTATAATAGTAGGTAATGATATGCAAAACTGAAAAGATAAATGCAATGCATGAATGAATGGATGAAAAGATAAATGCAATCCATCGGAAAAGCTTTAACACTTGCATATCATTCACTACCTTGATGTATCTATCTTACAGAATTATGGAGCTGAATTACTATCTGCGGAATCGTACTTGGATGTACAACCGTCATCCTGATGACATGTGCGGTGTGCGGGATGAATTCATAGAGGGTGTACACCAGTTCCTGCAGTTTGCCAAGGCGTTCCCTCAGTACATGGACGGTACCAAAATTAAGTGTTCGTGTGTGAGATGTCGCAACTTGAAATATCATCCAGAAGTGGATGTCACGTATCATTTGTACTCGAAGGGTTTCACGCCGAATTACTATCAGTGGAGCGAGCACGGAGAACTTGTGTCTTTAGCATCGGAGTACGAGCCTTATGTGGATGTCCACAACAACGCTCCTTACGACGATGGATTGGTGAACATGGTTTTTGACGCGGCCGGGCCTAGTTTCGATCCGGATGATCATGATGCACCTGAGGAGGCACCGAACCCCGATGCTGCACAGTTCATGGAGTTGCTGGAGAATACAAGGACTCCATTATATCCTGGTTGTGAGGATCATTCACCGTTAGAGGTGGTTACAAGATTGTTGAGCATCAAGTCCAATTCTAACATGTCGCAAGATTGCTACAACCGTATTATGGAGTTGCTTATAGAAATATTGCCTGAGGGTGCGAAGTTGCCTAAAGACTTCTACCGGTCTAAGAGGATGGTTAGATCGCTCTGGATGGGATATGAAAAAATCGATGCCTGTCGCAACGGGTGCATGTTGTACTACAAAGACGACAAGGATGAAGACGCCTGCAGATTTTGTGGTGTCGATCGCTACAGGAAGCCTACCTCTTTGATGCACTACTTGCCGTTGACGCCGCGTTTGCAGCGGTTGTTTATGGTGAAGGAAACTGCAGAAAACATGAGTTGGCATAAGCGGGAACATACCGAAGGAGTGTTGGATCACCCATCTGATGGAGAAGCATGGAAGCACTTTGATCGAGAGTATCCAGATTTTGCTTCTGATCCGCATAATGTTAGATTGGGTCTCTGCTCTGACGGTTTTACCCCATTCGGACTTTCGGGATCCCAGTATTCGTGTTGGCCTGTGATCGTCACCCCGTATAATCTACCGCCTTGGATGTGCATGAAGACTCCATATATGTTCCTCACCGTTATTATCCCAGGTCCGAACAATCCGAAAAGGAACATCGATGTTTATTTACAGCCATTGATTGATGAGTTGAATCAGCTGTGGGAAGTAGGTTCCAACACGTACGATGTATCTAGAAAACAAAATTTCCAGATGCGGGCAGCACTTATGTGGACCATCAATGACTTTTCGGCCTATGGAATGTTATCTGGATGGAGCACGCATGGTCGTCTTTCATGTCCGTGTTGCATGGACGACACTAAGGCTTTCCGTTTGAAACACGGAGGCAAACCGTGCTTCTTCGATTGTCATCGACAATTCCTGCCGAAGGATCATCCGTACCGGAGGAACAGGAATGCTTTTCGTGCTGGCGTTGTGGAGAAGGGTGATCCACCGACAAGGTGGTGCGGAGCCACGATATGGGAGGAGGTTAGAGATTTACCAAGTGCTATTGAGCAGCCTGCTACGGGCTACAAGTGTGACGGATTTGGTCGCACTCATAACTGGACGAAGAGGAGTATATTCTGGGATCTGCCATACTGGAGCACCAATCTGATTAGACATAACCTTGATGTCATGCATATCGAGAAGAATGTGTTTGACAACATAATTAATACTGTAATGGACGTAAAGGGGAAGACGAAAGACAATCCTAAGGCTAGATTGGACTTGAAAAAAATATGTAGACGTCCTGCATTGCATTTGATAGAGGACGGGAATGGGAAGTTGAAGCAGCCTAAGGCAATTTTCTCACTGGAGAATGAGGATAAAGTGAGGCTTTGTAGGTGGATTCAAGGTCTGAAATTTCCAGATGGATATGTTTCAAACTTGAGAAGATGCGTCGACCTCAAGGAGAACAAACTGACAGGTATGAAGATCCATGATTGTCACGTATTCATGGAGCGGTTAATTTCGATTGCATTTCGGGAATTCTTACCGCAGGCAGTTTGGGATCCATTGACGGAGCTTAGCATATTCTTCAGGGACCTTTGTTCTAAGAAATTGCTCGTTGATCGTCTAGAAAAGCAAGAGAAGGACATTGCGGTAACACTGTGCAAGCTAGAGAGGGTGTTTCCTCCTGGATTCTTCGACTCTATGGAGCATTTGCCGATTCATCTTTCCTACGAGACACGTGTTGGTGGACCCGTCGAATATCGATGGATGTACCCGTTCGAGCGACATTTGAATCACCTAAAAAGAAAGGTAAAAAATAAGGCTCGGGTCGAGGGTTCTATTTGTGAAGCCTATATTCTCGAGGAGATTACAAATTTCTGCTCTTCCTATTTCAAACCTCATGTTGCTACGAATAGAACGAGGGCTCCGAGAAACGACGACGGATATCAAGAATTTAATGATGGAATACTGAAAGTATTCAATGCGTCCGAAAAGCCTTCGGGGAAAATAAAGAAGAGATATTTGAATGACGAAGAGCTAAGGGCTGCTCAGTTGTATGTATTACTCAATTACGACGAGGATGAAGTGGAGAAGCTAGAGGGGTAAGTAAGGAATGATGAGTTTACGTCATCTCAATGTAATAGTATAAGCTAATATTATTGTACTAATCGTTCTAATGCTTCGTTGTTTTCCAGCACATATAATGATGAGTTGAGGCTGGTTAGACCCTACCTAACAGACGAAGCATTAGAACAAGAAATGAGACGTCATTTTCCTTCTTGGTTGAGCGAATATGTAAGCAGCTCGGTAATATTTACTGGCCTCTTCTAATGCAACTGCGCAATAAATAACTTATTATCTCTTCTTTGATATTCAGGTCGATCGTCTAATTTCACCCGAGATTGAATTAATTAGAACTCTTGCCAAGGGACCAATTACTTTTGTTAAAACATGGCCAAGTTATTGTGTCAATGGCTTTCGGTTCAAGTCGACAAATGCTCCGATCAGAGACAGCTTCCTGGATCTTGATTCCACGAAGAACAGTTGTTTGTGTATCAAGTCTTCGAACTACAAAGACGTCGATCCAGGAAATGATTTCTTTGGCATCTTGCGAGAGATTGTGGAGTTGTCATATAATTATGGCAGAGAACCTGCAAAGATCGTGTTGTTCAAGTGTGAATGGTTCGATCCGATTGAAAATCAAGGCTGAAAAATTGACAAGTATGGTCTTGTGGATATAAACTACAAGCGTAGATATCAAGGCTACGAACCGTTTGTCCTAGCAACTCAGGCTCAGCTCGTGTACTTCACAGCTTATCCGAGACGGGGAGCAACGAAGTCTGACTGGTGGGCAGTATGCAAGACTAAAGCTAGAGATACTTTTGATGTTGATGAAAAAGCTTACCAGGAGGACGAGCTACCTCATGTAACCAATATTGTCGATGTGGACTCCACGGAAGTTACGCATTACACGACACATAATGTAGAAGATGTAGAATTATCCGAAGAGGAAGACGAAGCCGACGAAGGTGAAGACGAAAGTGAAGATGAGGAGGAAGAGGAAGATGAGGTCGAGGAAGACGAACAAGATAATTATTCTGAAGATGATTGAGAGAGATATACTTATCTGAACTTAGATGTTTTTTCTAGAATATATTATCTGGACTTAGATGTTTATTGTAGAATGTATCATCATATGTTACCTTGGTTATTATCTTTGTTGTACTGTCATATTTCTAGTCTCTATTATTTGTTGTACTTTCATATTTCTAGTCTCTATTATTTGTTGTACTTTCATATTTCTAGTCTCTATTATTTCTTGTACTATCATATACTGTTATCAGGTATGGCAGGTCGTCGCGGAGCGTTACGAGGGACACGACGAGGACATGATCCTCCAGTACTTCCTACAGGTACTGCTAGAGGACAGAGTTTTCCTTCGGTACCTCCTACTGGTACCGGCTCTGGATCTTCGTCGCCGATTACTCCTCCATATCGGACAGTAGCTGGGCCTGCTGGGACGACATCATGTGGCATATCTCCTGGGACGAGTAGTTCCAGGCCTGTTGAGAGTGCTCGCCCGTCTAGCGTTCCTGATGCTGATACGACGATGGAGACGGATGAGCAGATGGCGGAGGCTACGCCGACGGCCGAGGAGGATGTGCCGACGGCCGACCAGCATCATGCAGATCCTCATTGCGCACCTCCGGAGGAGAGGAGGACGGAGATCTGGGCCGACGGTACAAAGTAGGTATTTTGGTTTATGATTTTTTTTTCTGTTTTTATCATAAATTAACTTTTTTCATGAATATAATATGTCTGTATAGATATCGTCCTCCAGGGGTACAGAGACGCCTAGGCAATATGCTGAGGCATAATTATGGTGGTCCCTGGATTAACTACTCTATTGCTCCAGACGAAAGGAAGAACTACTGGTTTACGCGCTTCAAGGTTAAAATAGATTTGTTTTTAACATGAATCATTTAATTTATGCATATTATATATAACTGATAAATATTTGGTTTCGTACTGTTCTAGGATATGTTTTACTATCCACCGCACCGGGCCGAGCTGATCGAGGGGATGTTTCCTTCCGTCGCTGCTAAGCTGATCCGCGACTCTATTAATGATCAGAAGGAACGTGATCGTGCCGGAAAGCCGATCAAAGGTTGGATCACCCCTGATCAGTGGAATGCGATGAAGGCTCGATTCAACGAGCCAAGGTACAAGGAGAAGTCGGAGAAGGCTAAGGCGGCTAGGCAACATGCCTCGAAGTGGTGCGGTGGGTCGATTCCGATGACGGAACATTTCCGTCGTCTGGTATGTCTTTCTCTTTTAGAAATATTATTTTAATGCAAATCCGATAAATTATTACTAAGATAATATATTTAATTACAGGTAAGGAAGGTCGGTAACGCCGACATAGTGACCGTCTTCCTGGCCACCCATCGGAAGGGCGGAGTCCTTATTGACGAGAGGGCCGAGCAGACCTATGTAAGTATTATAATACGTTATCTTAATTTAATACTTCGTGTCAATTTTAATATAACTTAGTAAATATGATGCAAATAAATATTCATGAAGTTAGTAAAAATAAGTACATTAATTAGAAATTAGAAATCATAGAGTACTATCCATACTTTCTAGGCCGAGTATCAGAGGCTGCGGGAACGGGCGACTGCTAGTGCACCTGATGCAGGAGTGGCCGGTACTTCCTCGCAGCCCACTCAAGCTCTGTCGGAGGATGAGCTATGGATGACCGCCGCTGGTGGCCTCCATAGGGGTACGTACTACGGTACGGGATCCTATGGCGCCCTAGTTGCGACCCAGTCCTCTAGGACATCTCCTGCTAGTGTGCATGGTCCACAGCCGTCCCAGGAGTCTGCCCGAGTCCACCAGATGATGGAGTCTCTCCGTGACGACCTGCTACGACGGATCGAGCAGCAGTCTCAGCACCCTACGGACGATCCTGCGCTGATAGCACGATTGGATGCGCTCGACCGCGGCATTATGGGGCTCGTGGAGACGACTGAGAGGACAGAGCGCACCGTTGGAGGGTTAGAGCGCACGGTGACGGAGTTGCAGACAGGACAGGTGACCATGGCCGAGACAGTGAGATTGGCGCAGGATTCGATGGTCCAGAGCAGTGGTAGAATGTTATCTATCATGGATTCATACAACCAGCGACTTACAGCGTTGGAGCATGCTGGTACTCTGGGTGCGCCTTCATCGTCGTCGACTCCGCCGCCTCCACCGCCTTCTTCTTCGACACCGACTCCACCGACGTCACAGCCTGGCGCTCCATCTGTATCGATTTCACTTGCGGAGTATGAGGAGTTGTTATCCCTTCGTCGCGGCGGTGCCCCTCCTGCACCAGATCACTAGTAGTCCTAGTTAGGACTTTTGTTTGTGTTTGTATCATCATATGTTTGTGACTTATAATTGGATGTTTGGATTTGGATGTTAATTGTGTTTGTATCGATTTGACTTGTGACTTGTTTGGATTGGATGTTAATTCCTTCGTCGATAAATGTTAATTGTGTTTGGATTGGATGTTAATTAACTTAGATTAAAGCTATATGTGTAGCATCTTGAATTGTGAGTGGGGGTTTGAATGCGCTGTGATTTGGAATTGTGAGTGGGGATTTGAATGTGTACCTATATGTGTAGCATCTTGAATTGTGAGTGGTAATATAGAATCTGTGTTTTATTATTTTTATTTTTTTTACAATTTTAGCGACGTTTAGCGACGCTTACTGACGTTTATCGACGTCAGTTTCCGACGTTTACCGACGAGAAGCTGCAAAAAATACATTTTTCTGACGTTTTTCCGACATTTACCGACGACTAACTGCAAAAAAAGTACAGGTCTCCGACGCTTTTCCGACGTTTACCGACGACTAGCTGCAAAAAAATGTACAGGTCTCCGACGTCTAGCGACTACATTCACGTCGCTATATTACCGACGAAACGACGGTAGACGTCGGGAATTATTCCAGGACTTCACCGACGTGTAGCGACTACATATACGTCGCTAATATACCGCCGACACGACGGTAGACGTCGAGAACTCACCGACGTACAGTTACGTCGCTGGATGTCGGTAATTGCGACGTTCAGCGATGTTTTTGTAATCAGCGACTAAGGAAACGGCGACAAAACTTAAACGTCGGTAATTGCGTCGGTGCTTCATATTAGCGACGGATTTTGTTGTTTTAGCGACGTTTTTGGGCGTCGCTAAAACCACTTATTTTGGTAGTGAAATAAAGCACAAGATGGTGTGTCTGAGTGGGACACGAAGGTCATGGGCGAAGAGTGTCTCGAGTAGATCATGCATGACAAGTTGGTTTCGAGAAAATGACAGGTCTGGTGCTCCTAAATTAAAAGTCATGTCTACGTGCAAACGATGATCATGGAAAAGAGTGAGAATTCAATTAATAATTAAATGGTCTAAATTGACCCAAACTTGCGCGAAGCAGAAAGAGTACAAGGGAACAAGTTCGAGTGGGACACGAATTATCAATGTGAAGTTAATACCGTCTACTACAAACTCCAAGAAGGAAGTTTCTAGAGACTGGCATCCCTGATGCTCTAGAATTCCAAGTCACGGTAAAGAGCATTTAATGATCAAAATTAATTTAAATAGAATGAATTATCGAGAATAAATCATTTAGAAAATTCAAAAATAAATCCCGGAAATTCAGGGGGCTTACATCCTACCCACCTTATAAAAATTTCGTCCTCGAAATTAAAGGTTGGTAGTGGGGTTAAAATATGATAGAAGGTTTAGGCAATATTTTAGGCACGATCCAAGAATGACGAGTTTGCACAATTAAGATAATCGATGCAAAATTGTTCATGCACGATGAGGGATTTGGCACGATAGAATCATGATACGAACAAAATCATATGTGCATAATTTCAAAATAAGTCAAGTCATTGGGGCACGATTTTAGAGACGATTAAGAGAATCGAAGATATAATTGAAGTTCAAGTACGGGGTGATTTGTAGGACTTAGGTTGATGGAAATCAACCCGAAAGTCGCATAGAGTCTTATAGGCCCGATCAAGGGTTAAGAAGTATGATTAATAAAATCATGAAATACGATCCAAGTTCGAATGTGATTAAAATTGAAAATAGTCTTAGTTCACTTGGCACGATAAACAAGACGACCAAAATTGATTGGTCATGGACAGAAGGAAATCAAAATCTTAACAATATCGAATTTTAAGAAACAATTGAGATATGAAAATTTCAAAAAATTTCAGAGTTTTTAAGTGTAGATAACAGATGTAGATATGAGATAGTTGATTTGTGTAATCAAGACATAGCTAAACAAGGCAAAGAAAATGACGGTAAGATGAGAAAATTATCATGCGATGAGAAAAGAAATGAATGATAAGTCAAAAAATAAGGGTATGAATTGTCCTCATCATTTGGTCAAAAAGAAGTGAATCAATTTAAGATACGACATGATAACCATACACGTCTATCCAAAACCATGCTGCCAGAATTTAGCCACACCAATAAGCATAGCTGCAAGAAACGATAGAGTCCATAACTAAGGTATACACCCTATAATCATGTCATCTAGATTCCTTACCACGCCAACCGGTATGGCTGCAAGAGAATCTAAATTCCATAACTAGGATAGTATATCCAAAATCAGGCTCCATGTCCCTGTCAGGCTAGCTAATATGACTGCGATAAATTCCAAACTCCATAAGTAAAGTAGACATTTATTGTTCCTATCGTCTCCATCAAATATGTTTATCAGGATATCTTAACTCAATCCTTAAAAAAACTTATCTCAAACAAAGTCAAAATCGAAGTCAACAACGAACGAACATCAAGATTCAAAATTCAACAACGAATCAAAGATAGGTAAATGGAAACTAGCGAAAACAGATTTTGAGATAGGATTTAGAAGAAAATTCTTAGGAGATGTCCCGAGGGTACTACCTAGGTCAAGATGGAAAATGGTGGAATATATTCGAAAACAAACCTCGACCATGATACGAGGTTGGTAAATCATATTCACGTCTCAACCTAGAAGATACAAGTCCAACTTATAACTTCCCTCTGGGGTCCACAAACTCATCCCAAGAAGGAATAAAGTTTGATACAGACAGATATTTCAGAAATCAGGACGAATGGAAACAAGTGGGAAAAGATTTGAAAGCCTTCGAAATAAGATTCCCCAGGGGTCATCCCTGGAATCTACCAAGAGTTCCTAATATGTGACTGAGTACCAAAATCCTAAAATATTCCATGACTCAACCTTAATCCTAGGGCAGGCTCGCAGTAGTACAAATAAGTTCAAGTACTACCACGACTTCACATTAATTGCAAAGACTGACCTGCATGGGCCACCACTAAAAACGTGTCACGACCCGCACCCGGATATACGGGTACGAATACGTGGGCCATGCCCAGCCTACGTCGCATTATCGGCGGTAGAGCGCTGTCAAGTATACTATACTAACTACAACATCTAAGGATCCATAACTAGAATGTACTCATGTCACATCACGAAAACTAAGGAAGATAAGACAAGAATTAATAACAATATCACTAGAACAACTAGAATCTATAATGATCATAAGACAGGAAATAAAGAAAAAAACAAGACAATCTAAGGATAACTACCAGGCAACTCACATAGAAGAATAGTGAGATCCACCTCAGCTAACAACATCATGAAGTCCAATACTGAGGGCACAACTACTCCTAAAATTTTATCAACATATCCAGTCAGGATGGAACGAGCACAAATCTCAAATAACAGTTCTAGTTAGACGATATTGAAAATGTAGCAGTAAATAGAGAGAATATACGATGGTAAAATAATGTGTACATGAATCATGGTAAGGCATGTCAAGACTGTAACTGAGTGTAAGAACAAAAAAACAGTATATATCATGTACAAAAATCTGGAACTATATCTATGTGAGTTTAGTATTAGTTTCAACATGTGATCGGCTTAGAACTTGATACAATATTTGGCCTGGCTAATCATACGTGAGTGTATGATTAACACTATACAATGATGATACAATAATCTGTGGGGTATTAATCACATATCTACGCTAACACCCCCATCCCTAACTAATATAGTGGATCCAGTCATGACACGTCATGACACGTGATTCTCTGAGAAGGTAGCCAGCCTTCGCAGGAATCCTGTCTATACAATGCACAAGGAACTAGGAAGACTTGCACAAGACATACCATATATAAGAGGAATAACATCTTATAACGGGATCCAGACAAATACCAATCCGTGTGAACAATGTGTCAAGAGAACAAGGATATCTACACTAAATACAAGAAACAAAGACGATATCATAAAACAGAAATATTATCAGAGAATGTACTCGCTTGTGATCTGGTGGAATATGTCAATGGGTCCAAGAACAGTGCCTCGAGGACCTATAGGTGGAATACTGTATCAATATAAGGGTTTGGAAGTAAAATCAAGTCATACTAAGTCAACTAGGTCAAGGAAAGTCAAAGCAAGTCAAACTAGGTCAATCTAAGTCAAGGGTTGACTTACAGTTGACTTTCAGTCAACTGGTCAACTCTGGTCAACCCTAGGTCAACTTTAGGTCAAACTTGACTAATGTTGACTAACAGTTGACTTTGGGTCAACTGGTCAACTTCGGTCCAATTCCAATCAATTTTATGCTACGGTTGACTTCCGGTTGACTTTTGGTCAAAATAGTCAACTGTGGTCAACCAAGGTCAAAACTAGTCTAACCTAGGTCAAATTTTGACTCTAGTTCGACGTTCAGTCAAAGTAGTCAACCATGGTCAAACTGGGTCAAAGCTAGTCTCTACAAACATCTACTGGATCAACACATTCAATTTCAGTGGATGTGAAATCACTGGAATCGATGGATCTCAAAATACCACAAAAGGAGAAAGATTATAATAATATGGTGAAACCTACAGATGTTGTCGGATGGTGAAACAACCATCACCAACGTGTCCAGAATGGTCAAATCAGCTAGAATAGCCTATCCAGAATCCAATTTGGACACATGGGCAAAAAGATAATTTTGGGCCAAAATGGTGTCCGTGTCGGACCCACTTTGCACCGAAAAATGTGCCAAAATAAAAGTGCCTAAAACCTAACAAATTATATGTCCACGAATCCAGAATGACGATACGAACTCAACGGTATATCCAGAATTGGATTTCGTTGACCCGATCTCAAATTGGTCCGTTGACCAGGACATTGAAATTCCGATTTACACAAAAAAGCGTGTCGGAGCTAATGTCCTCGAAACTCAGCAAATTATATGTCAACGAGTCCAGAATGACGATACGAACTCAACGGTATATCCGAAATTGGATTCCGATGAGCCGAACTCAAAATGACACATTGACCCGGATATTGATATTCGACTTGTACCGAAATGCGTGCCGGAACCAATGTCTACTAAAACCTAGCAAATTATATGTCAACGAGTCCAGAATGACGATACGAACTCAACGCCATATCCGGAATTGGATTTCGTTGAGCCGGCGTCAAAAAGTTTCGTTGACCCGGACTGTGGGGCCCACTTTGTACCAAAATGCATGCCAGGGCCCACGTCCTCCAAATCTAACAAACTTTATATAAAAAAATACCAGAACGACGCCACGAGTCTACTGGTGGTGTCAGAAATTGAATTCGGAGTCCCGGGTTCAAAAATAGATTTTTACAAGTGCTACCCTAAGAATTCGAACGGCCCACTTTGGCGTCGAATTCGACCGACCTAACAAGCTCAAACTGAAATAAAATCTAAAGGGGGCAGGAAGAGGGTTATACCAGCTATGCACCGAAACTGGTAGCACGCCAACCGGAGCTGCGATAGAGGAGATACGAGTCGACGAAGTCGGCTCCACAAAACTGTCCAAAAATAATACAATTTAATGGGTCAACTTGGTGGCCGATTTTCACATAGCAAACGACAAAATTAACAGGCAAAAATTGACATGAGTGAAGGTGGATATACCGAGATTGAGATGGAGCAAGGAGTTCGCCGATCCAACGGTCGAATCTCCCAGAAAATCGACGCGAAGTCGCTGCCCCGAGACGCAAATTCTGAAATTCGTCCGCGCGCGCGTCGACGGGATTTCGTCCAAAATGCACGAAACGCCCAGACGGCGCGTCCCGGAGGACGTTGGCCGCCACGGGAAGGTGCGCTCGGCCTGCGCGCGATCGTGGAGGGGCTCGTCGGCGGCGGCGATGGCCGGAGTGACGTGCGGCCGGCCGGTGCGCGCGCGCATGCTGCTGCCGCTGCCAGTGCTGCAGTAGCTGCTACTGCTGCTGTGGCCGCACGGGGGCACGGCGGCGGCGAGTGGCGCAGGCTCGACGGCGACGGAGGCACGACGGGGGTGGCCGCGGTGGAGGTGGTTCATGGTGGTTGCGGTTTAATGGTGGTGATGGGGGATAATGATGATGATGATGATGAAGGTGGTGGTGATGTGGTTTTGAATGAACAAAAAAATATAAATACATAAGAAGGAGGAGATGAAAAAAATGTGAAGAAGAAGATGATGGAGTTAAGGAGGGGGTGTTCGGCCATGTGGAGCTGCTGCTGTTACAAATTGAGAAAGAGAGAGAGAGAGAGAGAAAGAGGTGAGTGAGAGAGAGATATGTGTTGTGTGTGTGTGTGTTAAAAAAGGAGGAAAGAGAGAGTTTTAGATATTTAGAGAGAGAGAGAGAGAGAGAGAGAGAGAGATGGGGGGGGGGTGTGAAGTCGGCCACACTTGGGGGAGGGGTGTGCTGGTGGATGGGGATGGGTGTGTGTGTTTGAATATTTTTAAGGAGAGAGAGAAAGAGATATCATATATATATATATATATATATATATATATATATATATATATATATATAATGAGATATTTGTATATGTATAGAGATATTTAGAGTAGAGGAAAATATCAGTGGGGTGTGGGCAGTCATGATGGAGGGCAACATGGAGCTGGGGTTGTGTTCAGTGGAGCCGGGTTGGGCCAAAATGGACTAGGTGTAATAAATGAATTATTTTTAAGTATTATAATCATAGGTAAATAAGTAGCATATGGGGGCTCAAATAAATAGGACACAAGTGGCAGACGGGTAGTAGGCTTCATGTGGACCATGCCCCTATTTGGGTTCGACTAGGTTAGAACGATGTCGGGTCCCGAAATTAACTTGGAAGTCAGGTCACAAATTACGGTGGATAATTAATTGGCCTAAATTGACCCAAAAGTTGTGCGAAGAAAATGAAGCACAAGATGGTGTGTCTGAGTGGGACACGAAGGTCATGGGCGAAGAGTGTCTCGAGTAGATCATGCATGACAAGTTGGTTTCGAGAAAATGACAGGTCTGGTGCTCCTAAATTAAAAGTCATGTCAACGTGCAAACGATGATCAAGAAAAAGAGTGAAAATTTAATTAATAATTAAATGGTCTAAATTGACCCGAACTTGCGCGAAGTAGAAAGAGTACAAGGGAACAAGTTCGAGTGGGACACGAAATATCAATGTGAAGATAATCTCGTCTACTACAAACTCCAAGAAGGAAGTTTCCAGAGACTGTGTAAGCCCCTGAAATTAGGGCTTATTATTTTTTTTAAAATTTTTATAAATCAATTATTTTGAATAAATATTATTACTTGATTATTATTTGATTTAATGCTCTTTACTGTGACTAGGAATTCTAGAGCATCAGGGATGCCAGTCTCTGGAAACTTCCTTCTTGGAGTTTGTAGTAGACGAGATTATCTTCACATTGATATATCGTGTCCCACTCGAACTTGTTCCCTTGTACTCTTTTTGCTTCGCGCAAGTTTGGGTCAATTTAGACCATTTAATTATTACCGTAAAATCTGATTTAATTTCCAATTTAATTTTGGGACCCGACATCGACCCAACCTAGTCGACCCCAAATAGGGACTTGGCCCAACGTCCGACCCAGTTTGGCATGGACCCTACCATGACTGCCCATACATCCCACTGATGTGTCTGTATTTTTCCTATTTGAAAATACGTTTATTTTATATAATTATCTCTACCCCTCTCTTTTATATATGTATATATATACATATATAATATATTATAATAACACTCTTTCTCTCTCCTCCATTTAAAACAAACACACACCCATACTCCCCCTCCCATCACCATACCAGCAAAGAACACCCCCCTAACATAGCCGACCTCCTTTTTCTTCTTTCTTCAAATATCTACACCTCTCTCTATTCTCACTCTCTCTTTCTAATTAAACACTCACACATATAAACACAACCAACACTCCCTTCCTCTCCACACAACACACACACACACACCCACGGCTACCACCACCATAGCCGACATCCTCCCCTAGGTGGCCGAGCATCACCACCACCCTCTCCTCCTTCCTCCTCCTTACCACTTCTTCACCATCATCTCCATCACACATCACCAACTCCATCACCACACCATTATTGTCATCACCATCAACCACCACCACTAACCACCCTAGCCGCCGCCGCCCTCGCCGGGACTACGCCGCCGCGGCCACCCCCGCCGGTCAGCAGCGCCGCTCGCCGCGCGCGCGCGCGTGTCACGACCCGCACCCTAGAGTAAGGGCACGAGACGTGGATACGTCCAGCCTACGCCGCAGTGTCGGCGGTAGAACGCTGTCCTAGGTCAAACATCTAACAATATAAAGGTACCTGTACAGTATATACTCTCCGAATGGAGGGGTCATAGCAGATACAGTCTCAATCACAACTCAGGTAGAGCAAGATAAAAGATAGGTAAAACATAAAATCCAAAAGAGATACAGCAGATAGAAGTCTAAGTGTCTAGATACACAAACCCAAAAAATATCTCAAAGCTCAATACAGTAATCCATAGGATAAATACAACTCAATACAACTGAAATAACTAACTATACAACCTCTACTGTGTCTCCTCTAGGCTATCTATAAAATTTATCAACAGGTCCAGTCAGGACAGGAACGAGTACAACTCATCAAGAAAATCCAAGTAATGACAGAGAACTATAAAGCAGTTATAGACAGTTTTATTGATGAATATGGCAGTTTATATACAGGTGATTGTGTGGAGAACAGATAAGATACAAGGAAAGTAAGTAACTAAAACAAGAGAAGAATGATGGCAATGAAGACTGTAAAATAAATCTAGCTGAACTAAGGTAACAGAATAAGTCCAGAAAGTAATTGCAAAACAAGTGTAAAACTACTATAAATCTAGTACATGATGAATCTAAAATAATATGAATCCAGTACCAGATGATTCTAGGTAGTGATCAAGAATCCAAGAGAGTCCAGCTAATCTAATAGTGTGTTTTAAAATATCGAGATCGACATGTAAATGGCTGTGGGTAATCAGGCACACCTCTCACTGATCATGCGAGAGATGGCTATGCTTCCAGTAGATTCCAGTTGGAGATTCCAGATTTGGGGTATGTCTACATGTCTTACTCGATATTTCCCCGCCCCGTAAAACAAATGAATCCAAAATTCGACACGAGAATCGAGGTGAGTCCAGCCAAAATATGATAATTCCAGTAATAGATTCCGAAATGATTCCAGTGATTCCAGTAATAGATTCTGAAATGATTCCAGTGATTCCAGTAATAGAGGCCAGATAAGTAAGGTATGTGTGTCGTATACATGAATCCAGAAATATCCATACGTGTTGTAACAGAGAATCGCATAAAACTAAATAGAACTGAAATACAGTAACTGGCAATTAAATGAGAGAACTATCAGAGAATGTACTCGCCTGCTACTCTGAAAAGAGTAGTATAATGTCAGATGTCTGCACCGGAGTCACAATATCCTAAATAGAGCAGTACCGGTTATAATTTTTAAAATAAGGTAAATAAAGTCTACGATGCAATCTACATAAATTCTAGGTCAATCTAGGTCAAAGTCAACTCTAAGTCAAACCTGGTCAACTGTCTAGGTCAAACTAGGTCAATCTTAATCTAGTCAAGTCTCACTAGGCCTAACCAAACCTAGACTAGCAAGCACACCCAATTTCTAGACTATACAAGCCAACATACACCCAACTCTATATAGCATGCAATTATTCAATACTCAAATAGGCAAGAATTCACATTGGATATACACTAGGTAATCTATTACTTTAAGCTATATATGTCTATACATATATACACATGCATATATTGGTATTCAACATTAGGTCTATAATCATGGCATTTCAAATGGTTATATAAACTTATATATTACAACACAATATGCTAACATATATATAATATACATACATAGCTAAGTTAACTATATTTATAAATACTTATTTAACAGGCTATGTGTGTGTATGTGAACATGGCAAAGGGGCAAGTGAGGGTTAAATGGGCATACATAGTGTATACATATCAAAGAGTGTCAAAGTGTAAGTGAACAATGTGTCAAGTGTGATAGTGTCAACATAGTGTAAGGGCACTACCAAAATTTGTCGATTTAGCGACGGCCGAATCCGTCGCTCAACCGACGGTAATTCACATTAGCGACCGATTGCCGACGGAATTTGGCCAAAATCATCCGTCGGCAATCAGCTCGTCGCTAATAACGTTCCGTCGCTAAGTTGTCATCACGGCAACGGAATAGCGACTGATTTTCGACGTCACAATACGAAGCATTAGCGACACTTTCCCGACGGATTGCCGTCCATTGTAACTAATAAATATTGAAATGTGTACGCAATAGCGACGTACATGTCCGTCGGTAACCCGTCGTAATGCGTATCAGATCGTATCGGTCCGCCGCAAATCCGTCGGTATGCGTCGGTAAATAACGACGGATGGGCGACGGTGTTCTGACGGACTATTCCGTCGATCATGTTCTGGAAATGCTTGGCATTTCCAGCACAATGGCGACGGAATAGTAGTCGCGGACCCGTCGCTACGACGACGGCACAGCGACGGATTTCTGACTGATTATCCGTCGCCAGGGTTCTGGAAATGCATGACATTTCCAGAACCATGACGACGGATAATCCGCCGCTACGCCGTCGCCACATACAGTGACGGAATAGCGGCTGAAAATTAGTCGTCCTGGCGACGGCTTATCCGTCGCTGTTCCGTCGAAGTTTATACCAACAGAACGATGCCGACGGATGATCCGTCGAAAACCCGTCGCTGACTGAAAACAGGTTAAAAACTCCAGGTAGCGACGGAATATCCGTCGAAAAGTAGTCGGCAACTGGGAAATGCCGTCGCTAAACGGTCACTAGTCCGTCGCTAGCTGGGTTTTTTGGGAAAAAAAATTGGCAGCACTTTCCCTGTTCACAAATATATGCATAAACCAAACCAATATATAATGCACACCAATTATCCAACAATCACACAGACCAAATATATAATGCACACCAATTATCCAAGAATCACATAGACCAAATATGCATATACGACCAATTATCCAATAATCACAGACCAAACCAAATTAATAGAAAATAAATATCAATTACCCTAAAGAGTAACATAATATCCGGTGCTATAAGCCGATTATAGCACAATTAGTTCAAAGCTCTCACAAATAATCCAAATTTTCTTAATACAACATTTCAAGAAGGAGGAGGTCGATTGTCCGTTCCCGTATTCGACCGACGCATAAACTCCTCCACAAGGTACGGAGGCAAGGAGTCTAATACAGTGCTCGGAAGTCGGCGAAGCTGCTCTGCGGATATGAGATCCAGGAGTGCCGTCACAGCCGTAGGCGGTAGCACAGGGGCTTGAGGGTTGAAAGAAAGATGGCCCACGGAAGACGGACCGGCACCTGCAGTCGACGGACCAGTAGAAGACGGATGAGCACCATCAGCAGACGTATCGGCAGCAGCAGACGTCCCGGCAGCAGCAGATGCCCTGGCAGCAGCAGACGCAGGCGGAAAGTACGTGGCAAATTGCTCCCGCAAGGACGACACCGCCTCGTGCAGCTGCGTAAGCTGCGACCTAACATCATCGTCTGCCCGGGCCACGGGAGGAGGCGGTGTCGGTAGAAATCTCTGCGTTGCCATATACAATGGCCCTAGGGAGCCGACTCCGTACAGGTACCCTTTCTTAAAGCCGCCGACGGTATCTACGAACAAGTCGTTCCGAGCGGCCAAAGAAGAGGGCGTCCGGAAGGACGTCGTTTTATCGACATCCTCGGTGTCAGGTAACTGAGCCCGACTAAGGGCCTCACGATACGCAGCCTATCAAATGAATGTGTTTATATTATAAGATTTACCTAAGTTGTAATCTAAATCCTATGTTTCACTAAGTTAAGTGTGAATCCTAAGTTTACCTAAGTTATAGTCCGAATACTTTTAATTCTAACGTTAATCTCATAAACATAAGTACTTACATCAGTCTCCTTGGCCCTCTCGTCGACGAAGCTCCCATCCTTTCGTCTTTTGTGCGTATGCTGGAAGACATCGTGCATGGTGACCGATTCTGGAGCCCTTCCCTCCTTTACCGCCCGTTGGGCCTGCATACGAAATTTGCATAGAAACTAATTAACTCCTTTAATTAATAATACCTAATTCGATAGTGAAATAAATTTACGGTTGCTCACCAGATCTGCAAGTGTCGCTGCGTGAGACCTTGATCCCCCCGTATGAAGGCCCGCGGCAGATCGGTTCACCTTCGCCTTCTCCGATTTCTCCTTGTATGCAGGGTCATCCATCATGTCTAAGAGGTCCTCATAATAGTCCTGCCGGATCCAATTCAGCCTCGTATGCCCCATCTTTAGGTCATGAATCATATCCCGGATCTTCTTCGAGCATGCGCTTCGGTAGGTCCTACGGATCCCCTCGTCGCGATGGGGTGGCCACCAGTACGTTCTCTAACACAGAAAATCAATTATCACGTAATTTACAAAATGGTTGATTAAAGAATCACATAGACTTAACCAAAAAAATATAGATATATAACCTCAACTCGTCGAGCCAGACGTACTGCTCGGTTGGGGGCACCGACGTAAAGTTGAGGTAGGGACCGTGGAAGTTAGCCCTGATAATTTCTCCAAGGGCCCTGCCAACATTAAAAGGAAAAAACCTATAAAGAAGAAATGACTGGATTATTAACTTGAATAAATGAAAGAAATTTAATAAATTAACTTAAATTTACTTACGAGGTCCCCGCGGGCCATAGCTCTCGTCGGAACTCGCCTCGCGGCCTCTCTGGTGCCGTCGGAGGATCCGCGGGTCCGCGTATGTACTCCCCAGTAACCGGATGGAACCGAGTATGGGGGTACTCCGGGGCCCACTATGCAGTAACTGGGGCATCCCCTGGTGGATCCGCTGCTGGTGGTTCCGATAGCGGATCGGATCCGCTAGCAGATACGGACTGATGCCTCGATGAAGTAGTCGATCGAGGGCGGGATGCGTCTGTGCCCGGGGTACTCTCCGGGTCGGGCTCGCTCGATGGGGTCACATTCCGGGAACTCTGAATGCGACCACGACCACCAGCACCAGTACGACCACGACCACGGCCCGCACCACCACCACCACCACCACGACCAGCACCACGACCACGGCCAGCCATCATGACCTATAAATAGAACACACAAACATAATTAACAATATGAAAGTGTAAATGGATATAAAAAACTAAACTAAAATATACATACCATCAGTAGGGAGACGAGTGCCGCCGCGACGAAAAAGACTAGGAGTGCCATCTGCAATAAGTAAATAATCGAATAAAAAAAACATGAATTCACGTAATTGCTTTTATGAGGTCAAACTTAATTCACGTAATTGGAAGTGTTTTTACTATACAACAATATTTAACCTAATCATCGTCTTCGTTCTCATCCTCGGCCTCGTCTTCATCATCATCCTCCTCATCCTCATCCTTATCTTCATCGTCGATTTCATCTGTATCCTCATCCCCATCAAATTCTTCTTCTTCTTCTTCTTCTTCTTCTTCTTCTTCTTCTTCTTCTTCTTCTACCTCAAAATTTGGGACAAGACGCCTCTTTCTCCCCTGGTTGACAGCTAAGTCTTGTGTATCAACCTCTTCCTCCCCTCTATTTTCCTCAATATCTTCAACATCCATTGTATCTGAGTGTTGTCCCAAGTATTGGGACTTTTCGATCTGGTCCTCTTGGTATGCTGGGTCTCCAACGTTGAATGTATTTCTAGATTTAATCTTGCATACTGCCCACCAGTCAAATCGATCTCTACGACGCCTTGGATAGCTTGTAGAGTAGACTTGAACAGCCTGATTTGCTATTGCAAATGTATCGGACCCTCTATACCTCCTGCGATGATTTATATCGACGAATCCAAATTGTTTATCGATTCTCCAACCGATATTTGGTGTCGTATCGAACCACTCACATTTGAACATCACAATATGCATATCATATGGGCCAGTATATTGTAAATCTACAATATCCCGAAGGACTTCATAATAGTCAAAGTCCGGCTCGTCGTCATAGACGGTGCCTCTTATGCAAACACCGGAATCCTTGGTATTGATGCCGTCATTGATAAATTCGACATTTATAGCATTCTGAGTGGACTTAAACCTGAAGCCATTAACGACATAGCCTGGCCAAGTCTTTATTTGCTTCTTCGGTCCCAGTGCCAGATAACGAACACTCTCATGAGTGAGTGTTGTTTCAGGCAATAAAACCTGTAAACAAATATTTATAATTTAAATGTTTCAGATTATATATTAATAATCTCAATTATAATCACAGTTACTTACGTATTTGCGAAACCATGACGGAAATGTACAATCAACCTCTCTTTGAAGTCCCTCATCGGTAATATCGGGTCTCCTCATTTTGATTTCATCTCTAAATATACTATTAGAGAAAATAAGAATATATAAGTGTAGTCACTTACTTTATCAAATTCGAGATTATAATCTATCTTCTTTGCTCAATGTGTATTGTGCTATCGGCTTACTTAATTGTCCAGCAGCTCCCTTTTGTATCAAGTTCAGATAAGGACGCTTGCATATCTCGGCAATGTCTTGTCTTGCTTTTGGATTGTCCTTCGTCTTTCCTTTAATGTCCATGACGGTATTGAAGACATTATCGAACACATTCTTTTCGATATGCATAACATCAAGATTATGCCTTATAAGATTATCTTTCCAATAAGGCAAGTCCCAGAAGATACTCCGTTTGGTCCAGTTATGGGTTTGTCCGAACCCATCGACACGATTGTTCGATGGATCTTCCATTACAGTGGGAAAATCCTTTACATCTTCCCAAATATTGTATTTCGACAATCTGGCAGGCGGATGAGAAAATTCTTGTTTTCCAGCTCTGAATGCGTCCTTGTTCTTTCTCCAAGGATGACTCGCGGGCAGAAATTGACGATGACAATCAAAGAAAGAAGTTTTTTCTCCATGCTTAAGGCGGAACGTCTTACTATTTTGCATGCATATCGGACAAGACAGGGTGCCGTGAGTACTCCATCCCGACAGCATACCGTATGCGGGAAAATCATTGATTGTCCACATCAGTGAAGCTCTCATCTGAAAGTTCTGTTTCCTGGAAATATCATACGTCGTGACGCCGATCTCCCACAGCTGTTTTAGCTCATCCACCAACGGCTGTAAATATATATCGATATTCTTCGTCGGATTTTTGGGACCCGGTATGATAGCTGTCAAGAACATATAAGGAGTCTTCATACACATCCATGGTGGCAGATTGTAAGGGGTCAGAATGACCGGCCAGCAGGAGTATTGAGATCCCGACTGCCCGAAAGGGGCGAATCCATCAGAACATAGCCCCATGCGTACATTTCTGGCCTCTGCAGCAAAATCCGGATGGCAAAAATCGAAATATTTCCACGCCTCTTCATCCGAAGGATGTGACAATTCTCCATCGTCCTTTGTGCGTTCTTCGTTGTGCCACGTCATATGTTCTGCTGTATTCTGAGACATATACATCCTCTGTAAGCGCTTCGTGATCGACAAGTAATGCATATACTTGTAAGGACGTCGTTTTCTAGTTGACTTTCCTTTTCCCCTGACTTCTTTGTAACGATCCGTATTACAGAAGCGGCAACTTTCTACATCCTCGTTCTCCTTGTAGTACAACATACATCCGTTGCGACAACAATCTATCTTGTCGTACCCCAGTCCCAGTTGTCGGACCATCATCTTCGACTTGTAGAAGTTTTTTGGAAGCTCTTTTGATTCCTTCGGTAACACCTCCTTCATTAGTTGTGTAATCCGATCATAGCAAGTTTGTGGCAAGTTAAAATCGGACTTTATGTTCAACAACCGCATCATCACTGACAGTACGGAATGTGGATCACAACCAGGATATAAAGAAGTTTCAGCATCCTGAAACATATCATAGAACTCCTTCGCCTCGGGATTAGGATCCTCCGGATCAAAATTAGGCCCTGCCGCGTCGTACACCATATCTCGTGCAAGGTTCTGCATGTCTCCATAATCAACGGAGCATTCGTCGTCATCGACGACAAAATCCGCTGCAGCATTATCATCAAAAGCATAAGTAGCAGCATTCGTAACCTGTCTTTCGGCATATAGTTCACCTTGCGATGACCACAGGTCGTAATCACGTACGAAACCCTTACGGGTCAAATGATCTCTTACACTCACCACTTCTTCGTAACGTCTATTGCGACAATTACGACATAGACACTTAATTTTGTTACCGTCCATAAACTGAGCTTTGCTCATTGCATACTTAAGAAACACTTCCACGTCTGCCTGAAAATCGTCACTCACACCTATTCTGCTCTCGTGTTGTCGTTTGTACATCCATGTACGATCAACGAAATAACGATCCATCACAGATTAGATGTAAAAATCTGTATAGTAAGACAAACTAAACAGAATTAGTATATAATCATGTAACTGGTGGATCCGCTAGTATTCTAGCTCGAGAAGAGAAAAATATAAATACAGTTGTTACTAATAGTTCGATACCGATAGTGCGATACCGATACCGATACCGATAGTGCGATACCGATACCGATACCGATAGTTCGATACCGATAGTTCGATACCGATACTGCGATACCGATACCGATAGTGCGATACCGATACCGATACCGATAGTTCGATACCGATAGCATGGTTTAAAGTATCGGCCGATACCGATCCGATACGGCCGATACCGATACGGTTTGGCATGTTCCGATCCGATACCGACTGATACCAAATATTGACCGATACCGACTATGGGGGTCTTTGTTCCGGTCAATTCGGCAAAACCAATCGGTAAGGGTGACTACTATTTCATATAATTTCAAGACTACTAAGAAATAATGCTGAAATACTTAAAATTATGCCTAAATATAAATAATATATGTTTTTAAATGTAAATAATTTATTAATAATTATTTGTTTTCCGATACCAAAGTTCGATACTCCGATACGATACCGTCGATACTACCGATATCGCCGATACCAATACTCATAGGAATAGTCCGAAACCGATTCCGATACCGATACCGATTGTGAACCTTGACCGATAGTGCAATACCGATACCAATACCGATTCCGATAGTACGATACCGATACCAAACTAAGTGAATCTATCTATTTCTAAATGGCAAGAGTCCACTTCTAGGATATGGGAGCTATATCCTAAATATCTAGTCTAAATTAACTTGATTAGGATACTAGAGTGTCCTTATTATCTAGCAAGCACTACCTTAGTCTAGTCACACTAGCGTTAATTACCTATAATTCCTACCATGTCTACAATCACACATTACACCCCAAGCCGTCATGCATGCTAATTATAATAGGCACATATATATGTATATCACAGTTAGATGTATAGACCATGAACCCAAACACTGACTTATGCAGATGAAGAACTCGCATTGTCCTTGACACAGTGAACATATACATTATTTAGCCAATATATAAACTAACGGATAACACCCAATATGGATAACACATTATTTACATTATTTAGCCAATATATAAATTAGATGAATTTGATAAGCAAAGCCCCCCGCCGCCCCCGACCAAAGCCCGCCGCCCCAAACCCTTGCCCAGCCCCCGACGCCCCCGTCCCAAGCCCGCCGCCCAGCCCCCGACGCCCCCGCCCCAAGCCCGCCGCCGCCGCCCCAAGCCCGCCACCCAGGCCCCGACGCCCCCGCCCCAAGCCAGCCGCCCAGCCCCCGACGCCCCCGCCCCAAGCCAGCCGCCCAGCCCCCGACGCCCCCGCCCCAAGCCCGAATGTCCACAAGCCCGCCGCCCCCGCCCCAAGCCAGCCGCCCCCGACGCCCCCGCCCCAAGCCAGCCGCCCAACAACCGACGCCCCCGCCCCAACCCCGAATGTCCCCAAGCCCGCCGCGAGAGACACCACGACACACACAGAGAGAGAGAGAGAGAGAGAGGAGAGAGAGAGGAGATTACCTTCGGGAGAGAGAGAGGAGAGGACGCCGTCGCCGTTCACGAAGCCGCGCGAGAGAGAGAGACAGAGAGAGAGAGAGAGAGAGAGAGAGAGAAAGGAGAGAGGAGAGAGATTGAATTTGGGGGGAATGCCAAAAGTTTCCCCCGCCTTTTCATTTAAGTCTGGAACGCTCATTTAGCGACGGAAGGGCGACTGTTACATATCCGTCGCCAGGCCGTCGGTATTTATTGATTATCCGACTGATTATCCGTCGCTATGTAGTCGAAGATATGTCCCGCCAATTATCTACACAATTCCCGCCAAATAAACGACTACGTGGCGACGGATGAAGAACCGTCGCTAATGCACCGACAAGCTAGCGACGGATGTGCGACCTTTCCTGCCCTTAAAATTAAAATAAAAATGGCAAATGTTTATGGTCGGTAATCAGTCGCAGAGCGGCCACTAAACCGTCGCTAATACCGACGGAATAATTCCGTCGCTAAACCTCCGTCGCTAAATGAGCGTATTTTGGTAGTGGGGGGTACATGAGGTAATATAGGATTTGTGTTAACATAGAACATTACATCTCATTAACTTGTATATTATATATATTACATCTATTATTATATTACATTCATGCTTGCATTCATTCATCATTCATTTATTCTCTTGCACCACTATATGCACCATACATTACATACTATGGAACCTACATATTCATTACAAGTCATACTTATACATGCTTACATTAGATAGGATACTTACACCTCATACATCATTTATTTAAATATCTACTCATGCTTGCATTCTCTATTTAATTACATAATGTATATACATTAACATGGGTTAAAATCAAATAGAACCTTATATTACACACAAGGGTGCACAAAATGCATATGCCGAATAGTAACTCCTACTAATAATCAATACTGTACCATCTTAGCATGAATTAAAATCTAGGATTAAAGTATGTTATAGATCTATGTGTTAGCTTTCCGAAACTTTAAACGGATCGCATTTTCGTTTCCGGAAACTCCCGGAATCGCGAAAACACCGAGAACGCGTTTATCTTTCGTACAGCTGACACTCAAATAATTCTCCAGAAAGTTACAAAAAGAATTAGGCCTATTAATACATGTTTTTGGAAAGCTAACTTCAATACGCTTCTTTTAAAAAAAATGGGAGATTAAACCTAGCTTTGAGCTAGAAGTTATGACATTTCTAAGTTAGGGCTGAAATTAAAAACATGGATAAAAATCATGACGGATTTGGGTAGTTTGAGACAAAAGAACACAAGTATATAACATAATATATCAAGAACTCACTCTCTACACTAATATATATATATATATGAGAACTATAGAACACATCTCCAATACAAAAATATGAGATTAAACATGTAATAATTCATTCATACATAACAACAACACAGTGTGTGTCCAAATTTGGGGTTTTCCCACATGGACACAACCCCAACACAAAGGACACTCCTATGACCTCCAAATGGACACGAAATGAACACAAATGGAGATACAACCATGGAGGTCATTCTTGTGGGTTCAAAATAGACCTATATGCATGAGGAAATGAAAAGGAGAAGGGATTTATACCTCCCGGTAGATCGAATCGAAGAAAAGCCTTCCCGGAGCGACACCGACACGTAGAGATTCCAAAAGGACACGAACGAGCTCCGAATCCTCCCAAACTTGGGTAGATTCCTCCTTGGCTAGAATGGAAAAGGAAAGAAGAAGATTTGGTGGCGAAATGGAAGGATTTGGTGGAGAAATGGAAGAATTTGGTGGAGAAATTGCTAGGGATTGCTCTCTAGAAATTTGGGGAAGAACAAGAGAGAGTGTGGATGAGAATAATGAAATGAACTTGAGCCTATCCTCTCCCAAAGTGGCTGGCCATATGGGACTATTTGTCCTATTATGGTAAGGTCCAAAATGCCCCCACTAACCTATTCTATGAGTATTAGGAAATGGCTAATTGGTTGGGGCTAAATTAGTCATTCTAAAGTCTCTAATCATACTAACCTTATCCATAATAATTAGTCTAACTACTAACTAAAATTAATATCATGTGGACTAAAATTAATATAATGTGGGCCATGCCTAACTAGTGTGTGGGCCCACTAAAGTCAACACTACCCCCGGGTCCCCGTTTCAAGTCGGATTGAGCTGAAATTCGAACCCGACTCAAATAATCCCAAAACAATACCATAAATAATAAAATAAATTTCAAAAATATTTCAAAAATACAAAATGATAAAAATACCCCTGTTCCTGAAAACTGGGGGTGACAAATTCCTCGAAATTAAAACCAAACAATAGTAAAATGTCAAAATCACAAGTCATAATTTTAACTAGTTTAAAAATGATTAAAAATCACCAAAAATCATAATATGAAATAATAATCAATAAATAATAATTATAAATACAAAATTTCAAAATTACCCTCTTCTGGAAAATTGGGTGTTACAGCGTGCGCAGCAAGCGCAGCAGCAGCGGCCGCGTTTGCAGCTGCAACAGCAGCAGTATGGGCGGCAGCGACGGCCACCGCCGCCGTCGACGTGCGTCGTCGCCGTCGCGCGAGGCCACCGTGCGGCCCCCGAGGCCGGGCGCACCCCTGGGCGAGCTCCCCTTCGCCGTCCTCCTCTTCCCCGACGAGCCACGTACCCAATTCGTGTGTTTTGGACGAAATCCCGTCGACGCGCGCGCGGGTTGAATCCAAAAATGGAGTTTCAGGACAGTAACTTCGCACGTATTTTTCGGGAGATCCGACCGTTGGATCGGCGATTTCTTCACTCCTTCTCAATCTCGATATATCCACCTTCACTCCTGTCAATTTTCGTCCGTTAATTTCGTCATTTGATACATCAAAACCGGCCACCAAGTTGACGTTTTAATTTGTACTGTTTTTGGACAGTTTCGTGACACCAACTTCGCGGGTTCGTATCTTCGTCATCGCAGCTCTGTTTTGCGCGCTACCAGTTCCGGTGCACAGCTGGTATAACCCTCTTCCTGCCCCCTTTAGATTTCATTTCAGTTTGAGCTTGTTAGGTCGGTCGAATTCGACGACAAAGTTGGCCGTTCGAATTCTTAGAGTTGTACTTGTAAAATTCTATTTTTGAACCCGAGACTCCGGATTCAATTTCTGACACCACCAGTAGACTCGTGGCGTTGTTCTGGCATGTTTTCATATAAAATTTGTTAGATTTGGAGAACGTGGGCCCTGGCACGCATTTCGGTGCAAAGCGGGTCCCACTTTCTGGGTCAACGTGTCATTTTGATTTCGGCTCATCGAAATCCAATTCTGGATATACCATTGTGTTCGTATCGTCATTCTAGACTCGTTGACATATAATTTGCTGAGTTTTGAGGACATTGGCTCCGACACGCTTTTTCGTACAAATCGGAATTTCAATGTCCTGGTCAACGGACCAATTTGAGATCGGGTCAACGGAATCCAATTCTGGATATACCGTTGGGTTTGTATCGTCATTCTGGATTCGTGGACATATAATTTGTTAGATTTTGTGCACTTTTATTTTGGCACATTTTTCGGTGCAAAGTGTGTCCAACGGCGGACATCATTTTGGTCCAAAATTACATTTTTGCCCCTGTGTCTAAATTGGACTTATGGACAGGCTATCCTAGCTGATTTGACCATTTTGGACACGTTGGTGATGTTAGTTTCATCATCCGACAACATCTGTAGATTTCTTCCCTTTTTGTGTCACCCTATTATTATAATATTTTTCTCCTTTTGGTTGTTTTAGAGACCCGTCGATTTCATTGATTTCACAACCACTAAAATTGAATGTGTAGACCCTGTAGATGTTTGTAGAGACTAGTTTGACCCAGTTTGACCATGCTTGACTACTTTGACTGAACGTCGAAGTAGAGTCAACATTTGACCTAGGTTAGACTAGTTTTGACCTTGGTTGACCACAGTTTACTATTTTGACCAAAAATCAACCGGAAGTCAACCGTAACCTAAAATTGACTAAAACTGGACCAGAGTTGACCAGTTGACCAAAGTCAACTGTTAGTCAACGTTAGTCAAGTTTGACCTAGATTTGACCATAGTTGACCAGTTGACCAAAGTCAACTGTACGTCAACCTTGACCCAGTTTGTCTTAGTTTGACTTAGTTTGACCTAGATATTAGTATGTCTTTTGACCCTGATCAGCTCTTGTATTATTTCATCTTTAGGTCTGTGGCTTTACTCTGAACCCTGATTCATATTGACAACATGACCCCAGGCGAGTACATTCTCTGATAATATTTCTGTTTTATGATATCGTCTATGTTTCTTGTATTTAGTGTAGATATCATTGTTCTCTTGACACATTGTTCACACGGATTGGTATTTCTCTGGATTCCGTCATGAGATGTTATTCCTCGCTTTCCTTGGTATATCTTGTGCAAGTCTTTCTTATTCCTTGTGCATTGTATAGACACGATTCCTGCGAAGGCTAGCTACCCTCTCGGAGAATCGCGTGTCATGATGTGTCATGGTTGGATCCACTATACTAGTCGGGGACGGGGAGTATTAGTGTAGATGTGTGGTCATTATCCACCTTGTTTATTCTTGTAGACCTTGAATGCTACCAATCCTACACTCCACGTGGGATTGGCTGATCATTAGACCTTGTGCAGACCAAAGCCGACCACATGTTGAAACTAGTACTCACACACTTAGACAGATGATTCTTGATTCTTGTACATGCCATGATCAGTTTTACTTGCCTTGTTCTAGCTCTAGATTTACAGCTTACCTTGCCATGATACTCACATGTACATTTCATGATTTCTTGTATATTCTCTTTATTTACTGCTACATTTTCAATATCGTATAATTAGAACTATTATTTAAGATTTGTGCTCGTTCCATCCTGACTGGATATGTTGACAAAATTTTAGGAGTAGTTGTGCCACATATGTTGGACTGCAGGATGATTCTAGCTGAGGTGGTTCACACTGTTCCTCTATGTGAGTTGCCTGGTAGTTATTCCTTAGTTAGTCTTGTTGTTCCTTCATTATCTTTCTGTCTTATGATCATTGTAGATTCTAGTTGTTCTAGTGATATTGTTATTATTTATTGTCTTATCTTCCTTAGTTTCGTGATGTGACATGAGTATATTTCTAGTTATGGATCTTTAGATGTTGTAGTTAGTATAGTATACTTGACAGCGTTCTACCGTCGATACCGCGGCGTAGGCTAGGCGTGGCCCGCATATTCATACCCGTATATCCGGGTGCGGGTCATGACACGTTTTTAGTGGTGGCCCATGCAGGTCAGTCTTTGCAATTAATGTGAAGTCGTGGTAGTACTTGAGCTTATCTGTACTACTGCGAGCCTGCCCTAGGATTAAGGTTGGGTAATGGAATATTTTAGAATTTTTGGTACTCAGTCACATATTAGGAACTCCTGGTAGGTTCTAGGGATGACCCCTGGGAATCTTATTTCGAACATTTTGAAAATTTTCCAATTTGTTCTTGTCCGTTCTGATTTCTGAAATATCTGTCCTTATCAAACTTTATTCCTTCTTGGGATGAGTTTGTGGACCCCAGAGGGGAGGTATAAGTTGGACTTATATATCATCTAGGTTGGAGAGAGAATATGATTTACCAACCTCGTATCATGGTCGAGATTTGTTTTAGATTATATTCCACCATTTTCTATCTTGACCTAGGTAGTACCCTCGGGACTTTCCCTGAGATTTCCTCTGAACCCTATCTCGAAAGTTGTTTCCGTTGTTTCTATTAACTTACCCTTGACTTTTTGTTGAATTTTAAATCTTAATATTCGTTGTTGATTGTCACCCTCATTCACTACAACAGAAATACCTTTTAATGACGGCTAAAAATCGTCATTAATGACAAACCATGACGCTTTTTTTTCCACAGCAACCGTTATGAAAACGGATGTTATAAATGTTTTTTAAAAGCGTCATAAAATAACCGTCATGAATATGATGAATTTCTGCTACACTTATTTTCAGCGTAGTTTGAAAGCGTTATGAATAGATAATCTGTATAGACTCAATTCAGCACATTTATAACGCTCAATTCTGCACATTTATATATTACTTTCCAAAAAATTATAGATCAATGCTCAATGTTGCTCAATTCAATTTCAAAACATTCATTTTGAACCATATTCACAAGAAAACATCTAAATGTTATAAAGTACCATTTAATCCATTTACAAATATACATAATATATATCACCATCTTCATTACATTTTTTCAAAATAGGATATCCAAATACATATATCAGAACCATTCCACAGCATATTTTCACATTCAATATCATTGTTCTCCTCAAGACCAGTCGGGGCTTCAATCACACTAAAAGCATTCCTTTGCAGCTTCACCTCTATGCCATTTGTTAGGACCTGCAATTCACCAGTCACAGAATTAATTACTGCTCTACTATTAATACAAAAATCAAAATCGTGCAAGTAGAGTTGATTAGATTTTAGGGTACAATGCAAGAGAAATAGAATAAGAAAATGCACCCATGGTCTATTTAACACGGACATCGTTCGACGCAACACAGATAAAATGTCTTCCGTGATAGAGCCATATATCCAGCCAAGCTGGAAGGAAAGGTGAGAAGATTTAGTCAAGATTGGTTCTATTGACAAGGTAAGTTTAAAAAAGTTCCTGTCAACTTCACAGTACAAATGAGTCACTAAATCCTAGTTCTTCTAAGTGACTGAGAAAGTAATATCTGTGAATTGAAAAAAAAAACTTTTAGCCCAGAATGTTAAGCATAACTATTTTAACTTGTAGTTAGAAGAAGGTACTTAATAACTAAATCAAGAAACAGCCAAGCTAAAAATTCTACAAAAGTTTCCTCTCCCATACTTGTTCCTGACCATTCTAAGCAAGCATTAGATTTAAATAAATATAGTAGAAGCACTATCATTTATCAATCAAACTTGAATTCTCAATATAATAGTGAAACTAAACCGCATTTATCAAATTTGCAAATAACCTCAGTTTATACTCTAAATGTGCCATCTAATATGTGTCTTCCTATAAATCCACCAGATTTCCATTAAATCCCAGCAGTATCATGAATAACATAACATTCAAATGAAAATAAAAAGAACAAACACAACTAAAAGGTAAGGGAACTTAATCTGAACAGAAATAGATAATCTCGAGAAAAGAAAGTGTAAGGATTTCTAACTTTTCCGAAATTTGAACCTAGACTAACTTCTACATAATTCACAAGATTTATATCAATTACAGTATAGTAAAGAAATATATGAAATCCATGGAAAATAGTAAGATTTTCGAAGTAAATTCTGGTAATAGTTACAAAAATGCCAGTCCTACTCAAATCTAAGGAAATCAAGCATATATAAAAGAAATTTCCGAAATTTAGGGGAATTCAGAAGAAAAATTCATATAAGAAACACAATCTACATAATTTTATGATAACTTGCATATCACTTAAAGATCTACAACAAAGTCTAAATCCAAAGTGAAGCTAGTGACAAATCCACTCATAAACCCAACAAGCTCCCACTACAATGGAGCCCTGACATGGTTTGTCTGCGATATGTCTTCTTCCATTCGGTAATTAACAAGAAGCAAAGTGAACTAAGGAAACGGTTCTTGTCAACTTCACACAAGGTATTTTGCAATCCTAGTTTCCACCAATCAACTTCTAAGCAAGCATAAACTTCAATACTATAATTGATCAAATTTCAGTTTTCAAAATAAAATTGGATATAAAATCACTTGTACAAAATTTCTGAACAACCTAAAATTGTGTTGTTATACTCAAGATGTGAGTCATGTGACATTAGGGATTTTTGTCATCATAAATCTATATAATTAATATCAAATTCCATGTCAAAGAAAGAAAACATACAAGTAAATTTAAGGAATTTGATCCTCGACTAACTTGTACAAAATTCACATACATCAATTATCAGCATATGCAAGAGACTTCATTTCTAAGTTCCATTCTAACTATAGCAAAATATGAAGGAAAAAAATCCCAGAACTTCAAAAACTGCAGAAAAAGTTTAAGATTCGCACAAACAAAACGGCTAAAACTTTTTAAGCTTTTTTCCAGAATTCACATGAATCCTACAGAAATCAGGAAAAAAAGAACATATAAAAGAGAACTTAGGAATCTAAGCGAATTAACATAAAAATCGCATCCTAACAATCGCAAAATCCCAGCTTTTTCCAATAAAACTTTACAGAGCTGCAGCATAAGTTGAAGATTCACTCAGACAATAAACCAAAATTAGAAAGAACTCGACACTCTAGGCAGAAACCAACAGCTGAAATCCCACAAAAGATGCACAAAAGTCTGAATTTTTCAATATAAAAATTCATCAAAAACCAACTTTCATGATTATTTTCTCAAAGAAGCACAAAATATTCATCCAAAACCAAGAAGAATGTAACGAAATTACACACAATAGATATTGTGATCAACCTTACTAGAATAGAATAAAAAACATGTCCAAAAAGAGAGACTTTGAAAAAATAGACATTACTATAAATCAGTCCTCCCCAATGAGGTCATCATATTTGTAACAAGATAAAGCGAAGACACTAACCTAGAATTTTACTAGGTATAGGGAACATAACCATCAAAATAATGCCCTGATTTGAACTAAAAGGTGAGACCAATATACTCTCTGACTTAACTAGGTAGCATCCACCATGTTTTTCCATACTGAAGTTATCAAATCCAAAAGCCTGAAGGTGCTGAACAACTAATAAAAACATAAAAAATAAACAAACTGAAAAAGATGTTTCAAAGATGGAATAAGTGATGGTCCTGTATCCTGTTAGTCCAAGATTAACATGTATAAGACAGGAGAGCTCCAAAAGTGTGTGTTTAACCAAAGAGCAAGGAGATGTATGATGTAGTAGTAACTGATTAGAGGACCAATAGTGGAGACACAAAGTATATTTCCTATCACTATGGCTGACATGAAATATCTGCATCCAGAACTCTTTGAAGAAGCTAAGATAAACTTACGATGCACATTCAAGATAATATCTAAACTTGTATGCTAGTGAAATTGTATCGAACAATGAGATTTTAACAAGGAAATATGGAGAGAGAAAAAACTAAAAATCTAGAGAACTTGTAGCAGAATTAGGCCAAGTACCTACAAGTTATCATTATAATTTCTTTTGAGTCCGTTGCTTATATCAAGGCAAACATTGTTCACACAGTTAGTTTGAGATGGTTAAAGAGGATAGGTCCTTGTAGAGAGAGACATGACCTGAGAATACCTATGAAGTTCAGGAAATAAGTTTTATACAGTTAGAAACAAGAATGCTTTGGGTCCAATGTTGGACAATCATGAAACATGCCTGAAAAATGAATGTGCAAAAATTGAGAATGCTGAGATAAAAAATTGGTAATATGTTAAAAGAGATTATAAACCAAAAATGAGCTAGTAGGAAACTGGAGGTAGCTTCATTGAGGATGAACTCCCCGGACTCGATCCTCCTCTTGATCTCGTCGAGGCCGAAGAGTATGCTGTCCCTGTCGCTTTCAGTAATCAACCCCTGCACTGACAATGAAACGGTGGTATATCAGCGGTGGAGATTCGTTTAAGAGGGACGGGGGATTTAGGTCGAGCACCTGGTGGGCGAGCATGGAGGCGTGGGCCTTGCTGCCGGCGATGTCATGGTGGTATAGCTCCTTGTCGAAGGACACGGACTCGCTGAAGTGCTCGACGGCGTCGGTGATGCTCTCCTCGAACCGGCCTCCCCAAAGCTTCACCTCCTTCGGCTACTTCCGGTAGCTCTCCCCCTCCGCTCCTGATGCTGCTGATGCCATGGAGGACCGAGAGGTCCTCTGGCTGAGGCTGCGGATGCTGAAGAGGCGGCGGGCAAATGGTGAAAGTCCGGTGAGCTCCTGCGGGAGGAGCAGAGAGTACGAGTGGGAGAGGGACTTTATTTTCGTATATTCCTCAGGACTAATGAATGAAACACTCACCCGCCGTCGATCTCCAGCATGTGCGCGCGGTGTTCACCAGCCGGACCTCCATCATCGGCTTCAGGTCCTCCGACGACCCCTCCGATATGGTCGAGATCGCACCTCGGCTAAGATCCATCGATCAGAAACCCTAACCTAACTCTTGAGGAAATTGGGGGAGAAGAGGTTTGGAGAGATGCTGCTCCTTAGAAAATGGATGAGAAATGAATTTTCTCTCTCTCCCACTTAGCTTTTATACAGTGAAAAAATTACAAGTTTGCCACCACTCTAAAGTATTAATGACGTTTTGTTTTATAAACGTTATAAAAAGCCCAAAATTAGTCCAAACCGTCATAAAAAAAGATATTTTTCAAATTGATAACGCTTATGTATCAGCCGTAATTAAAACTCCCTGTCGAGCGTCATTAAAAGGGTTTTTTGTTGTAGTAATTTTCTGTATTTCCCGTATTTCGTATTTATACTCGTATCTGGATTTTTGGGCATGTTTTTATTTTTCTCCACTTGTGGAATTTCGGTATTCTCGTATTTTGGGTTTTGACATGGCTCGGTTTTAATTGGTTTGGGTTGGTTTGGTTTGGTTTAATGTGTATTGGAACACCTTAGCCTATGCTCCACCCTCAACACACCACATTCTACCCTCATTAAAAACTCTACCAACACTCTCTCCCTTCATTACTTCCTCCATTAATTTCTTCTTCTTCTTCCTCCATCCAACTCTCCACACCCATAGGCAAGTGCAACTTGCTTCCACAAGAGAGCCCATTTTATTGTTCCATTAGCTTCTCCTCATGTTTCTAAGATACATTAGAACTTGTCATTTTCTATTTTGAGGCTTTAAATCTTGTAGATCTAGAAATTAGTTATTTTCGGATTTGGTGGTTTTGATCTATCAAACTTCTTTGTTTTTAAGTTTTGATGGTTCCATGTGGTGGAAAATTTTCTTCTACCCAATTTTGACCTTTGATAAGTTGGATTTGGACTTGTTTTGACCAAGTTATGAACTTTTGAAGCTTTGGATTTAACCATGAAGTTCTTGCTGGTTTGGAGAAGACAGTGAGCAGTGTGCCGAGCTTTTTAGCTTACGCCACTGAGCTGCGCGCGCTCTTTAGCGCAGCGTATGCAGACTTGGGTACGCTTCCTGTTGGAAGCGTGTCACTTGCGTACGCAGACTTGGGTACGATTTCTGTTGGAAGCGTGTCTCTTGCGTACGCAGACTTGGGTACGCTTCCTGTTGGAAGCGTGTCTCTTGCGTACGCAGACTTGGGTACGCTTCCTGTTGGAAGCGTATGTCTTGCGTACGCAGACTTGAGCGTTCCCTGGCCAGAGCGTACGCAGACTTGAGCGTGCCCTGGCCCGAGCGTACGCAGACTTGAGCGTGCCCTGGCCCGAGCGTACGCAGACTTGAGCGTGCCCTGGCCCGAGCGTACGCTGTCTTGAGCGTACGCATGCCCCTTGCGTACGCTGTCCTGAGCGTACGCTACCCCTTGCTCCCCCCTTGGGTGCCTTATGTCCCCATATTCCCCTTTTATGAATTTGCAGCCATTTTATATCCTTACGCCTTTGATGTAAACTTGACATGAACCCGATATGATCATAACAGTATTTATGAATGTTAATCGGAACAAGGCTTACTGATGGAATTGCATGATTAGTGACCCGCCGTGGTGCACTCTCGACAAATAATTTGACATGATAATCCTTGATGGTGGTCCGTCGTGACGCACCCTTGCCATGATAAGTAATCTTGATAAGTAACATGACATGATGGCGACCCGCCGTGGCGCACCCTTGACAAGTAATCTTGACATGATAACCTTGATACGCTGTTGCGACGGCTAACCTGACATGCTAAGTAAATTCTTGACACCGTGGGTGATTGTATTGAATATGCATGTATAAGCAACCAGTCTTGTCTCGCATCATGTCTAGGACATGTATCCCTGGTTACCACGGTCAGGGATTCATACCAAATCTGACTAGGTTAATGACTAGATTGATCAAGTAGAGCATATAGAGAGGTATTCTGGCTACAAGCAATTCCGTTATCTGGGCGCCTTCCTTGATGGACTTGTGGCCTGCCGACGAGTAGGGCACATTTCCAGCTCACTGTTATGTGGCACTACATGAAACAATTACCATGCACACTGTCATGTGTTGCATCCAAGTCACCTTATAAGGCATGATAACTCTAAGCTTGAACCTTGCGTCTGGATAACCTGAATAGTCTGCAGGGCTTGTGGCCGTAGGCGTACCTCATTGCATCTTGATAGTAACTAAGCTTGTGATAACCCTAGTTAGTTAAGTATCAAGCCATACTCTTTGCTTGGCCGTGAATGATGGATGGAGTCCTATCTTGTCTAGTCTTGCCCAGATCTGGTACATGGATATCTCCGAACATGCTTGTTTATGCTTTACTTTATCGATAATTGGTTCGAGGCTAAGTTCTGTTCAGGTGAAGGGTTACAACCCCGGTCCTTGTTTGGTTTACGGGTTGTAACTTGGTTATCGGAATAGTCCTTTAGTTATCTTATCGTTTATCATCATGTTTTCTTTAACTCATGTCTTATGTTATTTCATCTATGATTTATGTGCTGACATGCTGGTTTTAGTTCTTAAGTGAAGCCTCCTTTGTGGCACTTGCTCTTCCGGGGTCTGACCCAGCTGGTTTTGTATGGCCAAATTTTGGAGCAGCTACCGAGGATCTCCCAACCTTCCTGCCAGATGGTGAACACTAGAAGGAATCCCGGCAACGAGTGGGTTTCATTTTGGTCTTCCACTCCCTTGTAAAAATATTCTTTTGAGGCGTTTAGCCACCGAGCAAGTGTTAGCTCGTTTGCAACTTTAATTACTGTCTGCCTACGGGCTGTAGCATGATTGACAAATCCTAGGGTTGATCATGTATGACTTAAACTCTTGCTAGTCTTCGTATTTTGTATGACTAGCTTCATGATCATCTGAATATGTAATGTATGGGACGCCTTACTTTGTATGTCTGATGATCTACCATCTTGTTATATCTACTTGTTGCTTGAGATTGAGACACTAGGCTTGTTAATGACCTTAAGAGACGGATAGCTTGTAGTAAACCCTCATGCATCTAAACAGCCGTGACCGTATTGCGATGTGAGATTCACTTCAATGTACGTAGCTGGCTGTGTCTGTCCTCCACTCTCCAGTATTATGGTTCTGGGGCGTGACACGGTTTAAGTGGTGGCCCATGTAGGTCTTGTAGATCAAGATGTGTGAAGGTTTTACCGAATAGATGTCTCAATTAGCAGTCGCCTTTGATCTCTACTCGTGCCTTCTGATCTTTCAGAATCCTTGACCTGATCACATGTTTATATCCTCGATCTATCATGGTCCTTTCTTATTATTCCCTATGTCGTTTCCTTCAGCGGCATTGTTCCTGGTCCTACCGATCAGCAAGGCGGAGCACCTCCAGTGGACCAGCAGCAACCTGGAGACCAAGCCCAGCACTCTGGAGTGGCCTCCCGAGTCATGCATTCCGGGGACCCCGAGCCCCCAGCTCAGCCAGTCCAGCCTGCAGAGCCTGACGATGGCACCTTGGTGGTTCTCATCAGGACATTGCTTGCATCTCAAGATCGTCGGAGCGATGCCCTGCACCAGGCAATACAGGATGCCATGGGCCGTGTTGGTTATCAAGGGAACAGTGCGGCTAGCAGTTTCAAGCGCCTTAACCCTCCCTTCTTTGATGGGAGTGAAGATGCTATTGCAGCCGATGCGTGGCTCCAGGATATTGAGATTATCTTAGATGCAGCCAAGACTCCAGAAGGAGAGAAGGTAGTTGTGGTACGTCTACAGTTATTGGACCTAGCCCGCACCTGGTGGGCGATGATAGCAGTTGGTTTGGCAACGCCTGTTCCGTGGGCGGTATTCAGTGACAAGTTTCAGATCAAGTACTTCGATGTTGTGGCTCGGCATGACCTACAGACGAAGTTCACCAATCTCAGGCAGATGAGCAGGACGGTCGAGTTTCCAAGACTGAGTCGGTTTGCTCCCACTTTGGTGGCAACCGAGTTTGATCGAGCGCAGCGGTTCCAGCAGGGACTCCACCTAGAGATCATTCTAGCAGTGGAGCAGTTTGAGCATCAGACCTTTGATGCTGTTTTGTGGGCAGCTAAGAGACATGAGTATACCTCGCAGAGAATTGTAAACAGAACTGGAGGACGGAAGCGGTCCCATGGTCAGATGATCCAGTCTTCAGCCCCAGCCCCAGCCTCGACAGCTAGGGCCTTGACCATTGGGGCTCCGAGGAGGGCAGCATCAGTTATGTCGGTTCAGCATTCGACTCCGACGTATCCTCAGCAGCAGAAGCGGAGGCAGTCTTCCACAATGGGCTGCACTCATTGTGGGAAGCCAGGGCATGTAGTGTCAGAATGTCACCGAACACAAGGATTGTGTTTGGCTTGTGGGGCACCGGATCACATGATAGGGTCCTGTCCACAGAGAGCCGGTTCATCCTCATCGGCCCAGACTAGTCCCTCAGTGAGGGGACCAGCACCAGTACAACAGCAGCAGTATCAGCCTCCGAGACCATTGCCGCCTCAGGCTCAGACATTCCAGCAGCAGCGACCGCAGCAGTATGCCCAGGTCCAAGCTCAGGTTCAGAACAGCCTGAGAGGTTTCCAGCAGAGGGGACCAGCACCCAGAGGGCACGGTCAAGCGATGGCTTTGACCGTAGAGGAGGAGTTGGCATCAGGTGAGGTGGTGGCAGGTACCATTCTCGTCAACTCTTTTCCTGCATCAGTATTATTTGATTCAGGTGCATCGCATTCATTTATGTCTGCACGATTCGCGACACGGATAGGACTGGAGCCCGAGTCATTATCAGTAAGGCTTAATATACTTATTGGTAACGGACTTGTGGGTGTAGATAGGGTGTTTTTCTCGTGTCGAATCGTAGTCAGCGGTAGAGAGTTTCCTGCTATGTTGATAGAGTTTCCGATGGCCGATTATGATGTGGTCCTAGGAATGGATTGGTTGAGGGACCAGTATGCTAGTATAGATTGCCATGTCGGCAAGATTATTTATAGTGTTCCCGGTGAGCCAGAGTTTTCATTTTCTCGAGGCGGAGTAGAACCTTCTTCCCCAGCATTGCGGATGGCCGTAGCAGCAGCAGTTCAGTTTCCCAGAGTTGTAGAAGAGTTTCCTGACGTATTTCCCGAAGAGCTTCCAGGCATGCCCCCAGAGAGAGAGATAGAATTCACTATCTATTTGATTCCAGGGATGGCACCAGTGTCAGAGAGAGTCTATAGGATGGCACCATCAGAGTTGGAGGTCCTGTACAAGATGATTGAAGAACTTAGAACCAAGGGATTCATTCATGCTAGCGGATCACCTTGGGGAGCTCCGATGCTACTTGTGAAGAAGAAGGATGGTATGTCAAGATTATGTGTTGATTATCGTACCTTGAACTCTGTAACCATTAAGAACAGATATCCTTTACCAAGGATAGATGATTTATTTGATCAGCTCAGGGGAGCGGCAGTATTCTCGAAGATTGACTTACGGTCAGGGTACCATCAGATCAGAGTCAGAGAGCAGGACATCCCGAAGACAGCATTCAGGTCTAGGTATGGACATTGGGAGTTCCTTGTTATGCCATTTGGAGCGACCAATGTGCCGGCTGTATTCATGGACCTCATGAATCGTATCTTCATGCCCTATTTGGACCAGTTCGTGATAGTGTTCATAGACGACATCTTAGTCTATAGCAAGAACGAGGCAGAGCATGAGCAGCATCTTCGTGTAGTTCTTCAGATTCTCAGGGAGCACCAGTTGTACGCGAAGTTCAGTAAGTGCGAGTTTTGGTTGGATCGTATCTCGTACTTGGGTCATATCATCACCAGAGGTGGAGTGGAAGTTGATCCCCAGAAGATAGTGGCTATAAAGACATGGCCAGTACCTAGCACCGTTACAGAAGTTCGGAGTTTCCTCGGATTGGCTGGCTATTACCGATGCCTTGTGTCAGACTTTGCTCGGATTTCAGCACCACTGACGCAGTTGACCCGTAAGGATGTACAGTTTGCTTGGACAGCAGAGTGTCAGAGTTCATTTGAGAAGCTGAAGCAGAGATTGATGACGGCCCCCATTCTCACTCTTTCCGACGGGACGGGAGGATTTTCAGTTTATTGCGACGCATCCGACAAGGGATTATGATGTGTCTTGATGCAGCATGGTAAGGTAGTCGCTTATGCGTCACGTCAACTTCGTGACCATGAGAGGAATTACCCAACCCATGACCTGGAGTTAGCAGCCGTAGTTTTTGCATTAAAACTTTGGAGACATTATTTGTACGGAGATCGGGTGGAGATTTTTATCGACCACAAGGGTCTGAAGTATGTGTTTACCCAGAAGGATCTTAACATGCGTCAGAGGAGATGGCTAGAGCTACTTGTGGATTATGACATCAGCTTGCAGTATCATCCTGGGAAGGCCAACGTGGTAGCAGATGCATTGAGCAGGAGAGCCAGAGTTTATTTTCTAACGGCGCAGCCAGAGTTGTTAGCAGATCTTCAGAAGATGGGTATTGAAGTTGTTCTTCCTTCCAGTGTGGCATTAATGGCCAGTATACAAGTTCAGTCCAGCCTAGTTGAGAGGATCAAGTTAGCTCAGTCCACGGACTCTAAGCTTCAGCGGCTTAGGACAGAATGTGTGGCAGGACAGAGACCAGAGTTATGCATTCATGAAGATGGTACACTCTGACATGGGAGGCGTCTTTGTGTACCCAGTGGTGATATCAGACAGGAGATCATGGCAGAAGCCCACAGTTCTCAGTATTCCATTCACCCCGGCGGTACGAAGATGTATCGTGATATTCGACAGCATTTTTGGTGGAATGGCATGAAGAGGGAGATAGCCCGGTTTGTCTCTCGTTGTTTAGTTTGTCAACAAGTTAAGGCCGAACATCAGAGACCAGCGAGACTTCTTCAACCTTTACCGATCCCGGAATAGAAATGAAGCACATTACTATGGATTTTGTAACTGGATTACCTAGATCCCCAGCTGGGAGGGATGCCATCTGGGTTATAATTGATCGTCTCACGAAGGTAGCTCATTTTCTTCCTTTCAGAATCGGTCAGTCGACGGATCAGCTTGCAGAGATGTACCTCAGGCAGATAGTCAGATTACATGGAGCACCAGTCAGTATTGTGTCAGACAGAGATTCAAGATTCACCTCGTACTTTTGGCAGAGTCTTCAAGAGAGTTTGGGGACTCGTCTCAAGTTCAGTTCAGCCTACCATCCGCAGACAGATGGTCAGTCAGAACGCACGATCCAGACTCTTGAAGATATGCTGCGGTCATGTACACTCGACTTCGGTGGTTCGTGGGAAGATCACCTGCATCTCGTAGAGTTCTCATACAATAACAGTTTTTAGGCTAGTATCCAGATGGCACCTTTCGAGGCCTTGTACGACAGGAAGTGCAGATCTCCTTTAGCTTGGGACGATATCGGTGAGAGGCAAATGCTTGGACCAGAGATAGTGACGCGAACTATTGAGGTGGTCAGACGAGTCAGAGATCATCTTCGAGTTGCCCAAGATTGCCAGCGTCATTGGGCCGATTCTCATCGGCGTCCCCTTGAATTTTCTGTCGGCGACCACGTATTCCTTAGGATCTCGCCTACCCGTGGCGTCATTCGATTTGGCGTACGGGGAAAGCTCAGTCCTAGGTATATAGGGCCGTTTGATATTCTAGAGCGAGTAGGTGATGTTTCCTATCGTCTCGCTCTTTCGCCGTCGTTACGTGAGGTACATGATGTCTTTCATATATCCCAATTACGACGGTATATCCCGGATCTGAGTTATATCCTTGATCATTCGGAATTGGTTGTTGGTACCAACCTTTCGTATGAGGAGAGACCCGTATCCATATTGGACCAGAGGGAGAAGATACTCAAGAACAAGACTATCAAGTTAGTCCGTGTTGCTTGGGGTCATCACTCTTTGGGTGAGTCAACATGGGAGCGTGAGGATGATATCCGATCGCGATATCCCGACCTGTTTGACTCGTAAGGTATAATGTCTTCTTATGCCTTATGCTTAAGTTCCTTGCTTGCATGAATGATTGCTTGATTGACTACTAGTTCTTTATTGTCTGTAATTGATATAGCTTGCTCGACATCTCTAGCCTCTTGATTAAATTTCGAGGATAGAATTCTTCTAAGGTGGGTAGAGTTGTCACCCTCATTTTCCGTATTTCGTATTTATACTCGTATCTGGATTTTTGGGCATGTTTTTATTTTTCTCAACTTATGGAATTTCGGTATTCTCGTATTTTGGATTTTGACATGGCTCGGTTTTAATTGGTTTGGGTTGGTTTGGTTTGGTTTAATGTGTATTGGAACACCTTAGCCTATGCTCCACCCTCAACACACCACATCCCACCCTCATTAAAAACTCTACCAATACTCTCTCTCTCTCTTCATTACTTCCTCCATTAATTTCTTCTTCTTCCTCCACCCAACTCTCCACACCCATAGGCAAGTGCAACTTGCTTCCACAAGAGAGCCCATTTTATTGTTCCATTAGCTTCTCCTCATGTTTCTAAGACACATTAGAACTTGTCATTTTCCATTTTGAGGCTTTAAATCTTGTAGATCTAGAAATTAGTTATTTTCGGATTTGGTGGTTTTGATCTATCAAACTTCTTTGTTTTCAAGTTTTGATGGTTCCATGTGGTGGGAAATTTTCTTCTACCCAATTTTGACCTTTGAAAAGTTAGATTTGGACTTATTTTGACCAAGTTATGAACTTTTGAAGCTTTGGGTTTAACCATGAAGTTCTTGCTGGTTTGGAGAAGACAATGAGCAGTGTGCCGAGCTTTTTAGCTTACGTCACTGAGCTCCGTGCGCTCTTTAGCGCAGCGTACGCAGACTTGGGTACGCTTCATGTTGGAAGCGTGTCTCTTGCGTACGCAGACTTGGGTACGCTTCCTGTTGGAAGCGTGTCTCTTGCGTACGCAGACTTGGGTACGCTTCCTGTTGGAAGCGTATGTCTTGCGTACGCAGACTTGAGCGTGCCCTGGCCTGAGCGTACGCAGACTTGAGCGTGCCCTGGCCCGAGCGTACGCAGACTTGAGCGTGCCCTGGCCCGAGCGTACGCAGACTTGAGCGTGCCCTGGCCTGAGCGTACGCTGTCTTGAGCGTACACATGCCCCTTGCGTACGCTGTCCTGAGCGTACGCTACCCCTTGCTCCCCCCTTGGGTGCCTTATGTCCCCATATTCCCCTTTTATGAATTTGCAGCCATTTTATATCCTTACGCCTTTGATGTAAACTTGACATGAACCCGATATGATCATGACAGTATTTATGAATGTTAATCGGAACAAGGCTTACTGATGGAATTGCATGATTAGTGACCCGTCGTGGTGCACTCTCGATAAGTAATTTGACATGATAATTCTTGATGGTGGTCCGTCGTGACGCACCCTTGCCTTGATAAGTAATCTTAATAAGTAACATGACATGATGGCGACCCGCCGTGGCGCACCCTTGACAAGTAATCTTGACATGATAACCTTGATACGTTGTTGCGACGGCTAACCTGACATGCTAAGTGAATTCTTGACACCGTGGGTGATTGTATTGAATATGCATGTATAAGCAACCAGTCTTGTCTCGCATCATGTCTAGGACATGTATCCCTGGTTACCACGGTCAGGGATTCATACCAAATCTGACTAGGTTAATGACTAGATTGATCAAGTAGAGCATATAGAGAGGTATTCCGGCTACAAGCAATCCCGTTATCTGGGCGCCTTCCTTGATGGACTTGTAGCCTGCCGACGAGTAGGTCACATTTCCAGCTCAATGTTATGTGGGGCACTACATGAAACAATTACCATGCACACTGTCATGTGTTGCATCCAAGTCACCTTACAAGGCATGATAACTCTAAGCTTGAACCTTGCGTCTGAATAACCTGGATAGTCTGCAGGGCTTGTGGCCGTAGGCGTACCTCATTGCATCTTGATAGTAACTAAGCTTGTGATAACCCTAGTTAGTTAAGTATCAAGCCGTACTCTTTGCTTGGCCGTGAATGATGGATGGAGTCCTATCTTGTCTAGTCTTGTCCAGATCCGGTACATGGATATCTCCGGACATGCTTGTTTATGCTTTACTTTATCGATAATTGGTTCGAGGCTAAGTTCTGTTCAGGTGAATGGTTACAACCCCGGTCCTTGTTTGGTTTACGGGTTGTAACTTGGTGACCGGAATAGTCCTTTAGTTATCTTATCGTTTATCATCATGTTTTCTTTAACTCATGTCTTATGTTATTTCATCTATGATTTATGTGCTGACATGCTGGTTTTAGTTCTTAAGTGAAGCCTCCTTTGTGGCACTTGCTCTTCCGGGGTCTGACCCAGCTGGTTTTGTATGGCCAGATTTCGGAGCAGCTACCGAGGATCTTCCAACCTTCCTGCCAGATGGTGAACACTAGAAGGAATCCCAGCAACGAGTGGGTTTTATTTTGCTCTCCCACTCCCTTATAAAAATATTCTTTTCAGGCGTTTAGCCGCCGAGCAAGTGTTAGCTCGTTTGCAACTTTAATTACTGTCTGCCTACGGGCTGTAGCATGATTGACAAATCCTAGGGTTGATCATGTATGACTTAAGCTCTTGCTAGTCTTCGTATTTTGTATGACTAGCTTCATGATCATCTGAATATGTAATGTATGGGACGCCTTACTTTGTATGTCTGATGATCTACCATCTTGTTATATCTACTTGTTGCTTGAGATTGAGACACTAGGCTTGTTATTGACCTTAAGAGACTGATGGCTTGTAGTAAACCCTCATGCATCTAGACAGTCGTGACCGTATTGCGATGTGAGATTCACTTCAATGTACGTAGCTGGCTGTGTCTGTCCCCCGCTCTCCAGTATTCTGGTTCTGGGGCGTGACATTGATCTTTGATTTTGTTTTGGATAATTCTTTTAAGAATTGAGTTAAGATATCCTGATAAACATATTTTGGGCAAGGACGATGAGAACAGTAAGTGTCTACTTTATTTATGGAGTTTAGAATTTATCGCAGTCATATTAGCTAGCGGGACAAGGACATGGAGCCTGATTTTGGATATACTATCCTATTTATGGAATTTAGATTCTCTTGCAGCCGTACCGGTTGGCGTGGTAAGGAATCTAGATGACATGATTATAGGGTGTATACCTTGGTTATGGACTCTATCGTTTATTGTAGCTATGTTTACTGGCGTGGCGTAAATTCTGGCAACATGATTTTGGATAGACGTGTATGGTTATCAGGTCATATCTTAAGTTGATTCACTTCTTTTACCAATTGAGCAAGATAATTCCTACCATTATTTCTTGTTTATCATTATTTTCTCTCCCATTGCATGATGATTTTCTTATCTTGCCGTCATTTCCTTTGCCTTGTTTAGCTATGTCTTGATTACACAAATCACCTACATCATATCTACATCTGTCATCTACACTCGGAAACACTGAAAATTTTGAAAATTTCATATCTCAATTGTTTCTTAAATTTTGATACTGTTAAGATTTTAATTCCCTTCTGTCCATGACCAATCAATTTTGGTCGTCTTATTTATCGTGCCAAAGAGTCTTGGTTGCTGACTAGACTCTAGATGACTTCGAATTCCTTGTGACTTGGTTTCCTTTCTAAATTGTGCTTTTAGGACCTTGATTTTGAATTCATGATTTTACCGTCTTTTATAGCTGAACTTGGATCTTGATCGTGCTTATGTAACCTATAATCTAATTTCTATCCAATCTATCTCTCAATCGTGCTATTCTCAAATTTTTTCTCTCCATTTGCTTCTCTTAGCCCTGTTTTAGATCATGACTATCTAACTTTGATTTCCATGATCTTGATAATCTTAACCCTCAAATCGTGCCAAGTGAACTTAGAACTATTTCCAATTTTTATCGCGTTCGAACTTGGATCGTATTTCATGATTTTATTAATCATCCTCCTTAATCTTTGATCGGGCCTATAAGAAATTTTATCTCAACTATGCCAAACCTGGTTTTGGTCATGGTTAGCTTTTCATCTTGATCGAGCATGTGTGACTTTCAGGTTGATTTCCATCAACCTAAGTCCTACAGATCACCCCGTACTTGAACTTCAATTATATCTTTGATTCTCTTAATCGTCTCTAAAATCGTGCCCCAATGACTTGACTTATTTTGAAATCATGCACATATGATTTTGTTCGTATTATCATTCTATTGTGCCAAATCCCTCATCGTGCCTGAACAATTTTAAATCGATTATCTTGATCGTGCAAACTCGTCATTCTTGGATCGTGCCTAAAATATTGCCTAAATCTTCTATCATGTTTTAACCCCACTACCAACCTTTAATTTCGAGGATGAAATTTTTATAAGGTGGGTAGGATTGTAAGCCCCTGAAATTATGGCTTATTATTTTTTTTAAAAATTTTATAAATCAATTATTTTGAATAAATATTATTATTTGATTATTATTGGATTTAATGCTCTTTACCGTGACTTGGAATTCTAGAGCATCAGGGATGCCAGTCTCTGGAAACTTTCTTCTTGGAGTTTGTAGTAGACGAGATTATCTTCACATTGATATATCGTGTCCCACTCGAACTTGTTCCCTTGTACTCTTTTTGCTTCGCGCAAGTTTGGGTCAATTTAGACCATTTAATTATTACCGTAAAATCTGATTTAATTTTCAATTTAATTTCGGGACCCGACATCGACCCAACCTAGTCGATCCCAAATAGGGACTTGGCCCAACGTCCGACCCAGTTTGGCATAGACCCTACCATGACTGCCCATACATCCCACTGATGTGTCTGTATTTTTCCTATTTGAAAATACGTTTATTTTATATAATTATCTCTACCTCTCTCTTTTATATATGTATATATATACATATATAATATATTATAATAACACTCTTTCTCTCTCCTCCATTTAAAACAAACACACACCCATACTCCCCCTCCCATCACCATACCAGCAAAGAACACCCCCCCAACATAGCCGACCTCATTTTTCTTCTTTCTTCAAATATCTACACCTCTCTCTATTCTCACTCTCTCTTTCTAATTAAACACTCACACATATAAACACAACCAACACTCCCTTCCTCTCCACACAACACACACACACACCCACGACTAGCACCACCATAACCGACATCCCCCCTAGGTGGCCGAGCATCACCACCACCCTCTCCTCCTTCCTCCTCCTCACCACTTCTTCACCATCATCTCCATCACACATCACCAACTCCATCACCACACCATTATTGTCATCACCATCAACCACCACCACTAACCACCCTAGCCGCCGTCGCCCTCGTCGGGACTACGCCGCCGCGGCCACCCCCGCCGGTCAGCAGTGCCGCTCGCCGCCGCGCGCGCGTGCGCAGCAAGCGCAGCAGCAGCGGCCGCGTTTGCAGCTGCAACAGCAGCAGTATGGGCGGCAGCGACGGCCACCGCCGCCGCCGACGTGCGTCGCCGCCGTCGTGCGAGGCCACCGCGCGGCCCCCGAGGCCGGGCGCACCCCTGGGCGAGCTCCCCTTCGCCGTCCTCCTCTTCCCCGACGAGCCACGTACCCAATTCGTGTGTTTTGGACGAAATCCCGTCGACGCGCGCGGGTTGAATCCAGAAATAGAGTTTCGGGACAGCAACTTCGCACGTATTTTCTGGGAGATCCGACCGTTGGATCGGCGATTTCTTCACTCCGTCTCAACCTCGGTATATCCACCTTCACTCCTGTCAATTTTCGTCCGTTAATTTCGTCATTTGATACATCAAAACCGGCCACCAAGTTGACATTTTAATTTGTACTATTTTTGGACAGTTTCGTGACGCCAACTTCGCGGGTTCGTATCTTTGGCATCGCAGATCCGTTTTGCGCGCTACTAGTTCCGGTGCACAGCTGGTATAACCCTCTTCCTGCCCCTTTTAGATTTCATTTCAGTTTGAGCTTGTTAGGTCGGTCGAATTCGACGCCAAAGTTGGCCGTTCGAATTCTTAGAGTTGCACTTGTAAAATTCTATTTTTGAACCCGGGACTCCGAATTCAATTTCTGACACCACCAGTAGACTCGTGGCATCGTTCTGGCATGTTTTCATATAAAATTTGTTAGATTTGGAGAACGTGGGCCCTGACACGCATTTCGGTGCAAAGCGGGTCCCACTTTCTGGATCAACGTGTCATTTTGAGTTCGGCTCATCGGAATCCAATTCCGGATATACCGTTGAGTTTGTATCGTCATTCTGGACTCGTTGACATATAATTTGCTGAGTTTTGAGGACATTGGCTCCGACATGCTTTTCCGTGCAAATCAGAATTTCATTGTCTTGCTCAACGGACCAATTTGAGATCGGGTCAACGGAATCCAATTCTGGATATACCGTTGGGTTCGTATCGTCATTCTGGATTCGTGGACATATAATTTGTTAGGTTTTGTGCACTTTTATTTCAGCACATTTTTCGGTGCAAAGTGTGTCCAACGGCGGACATCATTTTGGCCCGAAATTACCTTTTTTGCCACTGTGTCCAAATTGGACTTATGGACAGGCTATCCTAGCTGATTTGACCATTCTGGACACGTTGGTGATGTTAGTTTCGTCATCCGACAACATCTGTAGATTTCTTCCTTTTTTGTGTCACCCTATTATTATAATATTTTTCTCCTTTTGGTTGTTTTAGAGACCCGTCGATTTCAGTGATTTCACAACCACTGAAATTGAATGTGTTGACCCTGTAGCTGTTTGTAGAGACTAGCTTTGACCCAGTTTGACCATGGTTGACTACTTTGAATGAACGTCGAAGTAGAGTCAACATTTGACCTAGGTTAGACTAGTTTTGACCTTGGTTGACCACAGTTGACTATTTTGACCAAAAGTCAACCAGAAGTCAACCGTAGCCTAAAATTGACTAGAACTGGACCAGAGTTGACCAGTTGACCCAAAGTCAACTGTTAGTCAACGTTAGTCAAGTTTGACCTAGATTTGACCATAGTTGACCAGAGTTGACCAGTTGACCAAAGTCAACTGTACGTCAACCTTGACCCAGTTTGTCTTAGTTTGACTTAGTATTTGTCACGCCCCGACCCGGAATCACCCGAATCATCGTCCTCGCTGGAGTGTGATGCCGCACAAGCCTGGAGTTGTGCTCGTGCAAGGCAAGATGACAAGTTCTCAAATGGTTATCTTTTGAGTTGATATTCACAACGAAAGGAAAACAGAGTATACGAAACAAATCTCTTTATTGATATTCGAAATCAGATTACAAAGGCTTTCGATAACCCAACAGAATTTGCCAGATTGGCTACAACACTCAGGTTCTCTCTTGTCCACAAAGGATTTCGCCGTTCCATACATCATGCCTTCTATATCTCGGCCGCATCAATCCTGTCGCGAGTCCGAGCGTCAATGCGATCGTACGCTTAAATACGCTTCGGCATTCCAAGACTCAACGCGTTCAAGAAACGCTTCGTCGCGAGCAATCCATTCCCTGCACCCTGCATGAAGCTGGTGGGGGATCAGTACGTTCGTCCTCGCATGTACTGAAGCAAAGATCTGATGTTGACTTTTGGTCAAAAGTCAACTCTGGTCAACTCTGGTCAACACTGAGTCAACCCTGGGTCAAGCCTAGATCAAACTAGTCTAATGTTGACTAATAATTGATTTTCAGTCAACTGGTCAACTCTGGTTTGGTTTCGGTCAAATCGGGTCGCTTAAAGGCTAAGTTTGACTCTCGGTTGACTTTTGTTGACTTTTGGTCAAAAAGGTCAACCGACGTCAAAACTAGTCTTAGAGTACCTTATTTGATCATTACCAACCACGGGAATCAAGTTCTAACCCTATCTTAGGCTTCTAACACAAATATCATATTCCTAGGCAAAACTAGCATTTACCCTTCCAAGGTAAATCCCGATACCTTGCCCAAACCTAAGGAAACTCCTCAAATACCCATGATACTAGCCTAGGCTCCTTAGGGTAGCTAGATATCAACCTATCTAAGGTTTACCTATCAAGAAATTTGGGTATCCTAAGTATCTAGACCATGTTAGGATACGGGGTATAGATTTACCCTATTACCCTATTCTATATCATGAATTTTACCCTTTTCTTCCACACTCATCTACACCACTCATTCTCATGATACACCACACTCTAATAGTCTCTCCTATAGGTTTCCTACTAGTTTAGATATAGGCTATACTATAGGATACTAGTTTCACTCATAAACCTCACACACACACTCACAAGCTCTCACAAATACACACATACACACACACACACACATAGGTAAACACATGGACAGATTTTGTAGGATACATGGACTGTTTTGAAGGGGTTTGTGGACTGATTTTTGGGGGACTAATAGGACTGATTTTTAGGAGAAAAAGGACAGCCGTTTAGTGGTGTATAGGTGGACAAATGATGGGGTTTAAGGGGATGTGCAAGTGGGGAAAAGTGGACTGTTATAGGGCTCAATTATGTGGACTATTTTGTGGCAATATTGGACAACCATGGGCTGTTTTTGTGGACTGTTAGGACAGCAATAAGGGGAAGGTTTGGGACAGCCATTGAGGGGTATTTTGTGGTGGTTTGATGTACAATTGGGGCTAGTATTGGGGACTAAAGGGACAGCCACATAGGCTATACATATGGGCTGTTGTTTGGGGTTATATAGGACTGTTTTGGGACAGTTACATGGCTGTCCATGCTGCTGAAATCAGCTCCCATATAGGTGGTTTTCACCTCCTATCAACACTCACAACCACTCTCCACATCCCCCTCTATCTCACCTTCAAACCCCTTTCAAATTCTCACAACCAAATACTCAAACACATCTCACACACCTCTCTACTAACACAACATACACACACATCCCAACCATGCCATTCCTTGGCCGACCATGTCAAGCTCTCCCCCACACAACACAAGCCACACACACAACACATAATATATAATCCTCCATATATATATATATATATATATATATATATATAAATAAATATATATATACATAAATAAATATATATATATATATATATATATATATATATATATATATATATATATATATATATATATATATATTTATATATATATATATATACATACATATATATATATATATATATATATATATATATATATATATATATATATATATATATATATATATTTATTTATTTATTTATTTATATATATATATATATATATATATATATATATATATAAATTATAGGAATATGATACATTAAGAAAAACCATTCCTACATACATGAAAATTCTGAAATAATAATGAATGCACCCAAAAATCAATGCACAACAAAAACCATGTGTCCAAATGGAGGGTTTTCCTATTAGGACACAAACCTACATGTTGGACACCCCTAAAAATATCCAAAAGGACACAAAATGGTCTCTAATGGAGACACAACCATGGGACACATTCCTATGGGTTCCTAACCATTCTACATGAGAGGAAAAACTAATTTAGAGAAGAAAATACCTATTTTTGGAGATGAAACAATGGTGAGCTCTCAAAAATGGAAGGAACCTTTGGAGAAGAAGAAGAAGTGGATGAGAACAAATGGAAATGATTTTCTCTCTCCTACCCACCCCCTACATAATGTGGCCAGCCACTACATGTCCAAATCCCCTTTTTGACTAATTACAAGTTTGCCCTCCTATTGTTTTATTAGCTCCTTACAAGGTTGCTTAGGGTTTGGGGGTTAAAAATATAAATCTAATGTTCTAATTAGGTCTAACCTAATCCATGGGGTCATGATTAATCCCTCTAATTTTTTATGGTAATATTGTGGGCCATGGCTAGCTAGTGTGTGGGCCTGCTAAGGTCAAAACTACCCCGGATCTCCGAAACAAGTCAAAACAAGTCAGAATGAGTTGAAATTCGAACCCGATTCAAATAACCCCAAAATAATACAAATAATAAATAAATAATTCCAAAATAATTTTTCAAGTGGAAAATTACCAAAATATCCCTGTTCATGGAAACTGGGGGTGACAATATCTTTAAGTCCATTTGACCATGCAACGAATCTTATATTTCATACAACCAAGCAAGTTCGCTTATCTCTATTTCAATTGGCACAACGCCCGAATGTTCTCAACGAACGCCCGTAGGCCTCGAACATTTCGTAGGGCACCATGCCGCATTATCGTCTCGCATTTCTCCGTTAACTTTCTATCTCTTACGTTTCATTCTTCGTTTTAATATTTCAATGGCATCATGCCTCAACTCAATGCTCGTCAACCGAACGACCCGAAGGTCTCGAACACCTTTCGAGGCATTATGTCATATCCGACAGTTCTGCCACATTCATGCCACAACTGTATTCTTTCGCAACGAAGCCATCTTTTATTATCCCGTGCACGTAGGCACGTTCCGACCGTATTCCGATGTTCTATGCCTGAGCATTCAATGTCCGTGGCTTGCGCGCTAGGGCGCTCGCCTATTGTCTTTCAATGTTCTAGCCGTTCTAACTCATGCGCGAAGGCACGGTATGGTTCGTGCACTAAGGCACTCGCCGAGTACAGTTATCCCATGTTCTTGCGGCTTGCGTACCGAGGCGCTCGCCTTTGCGATATCCAATGTTCCATAGCGACTCGTACGTTTGCCGTACGATTCATTTCAATTGTTCTATCTAGTGTTCGATACACACTACGTTCATCTCGCTATCAAGCCACGCCCGTGGCGTTGATAGGTTAAATCAGCATACAATGATATATTTGACTTATCGAATGAAGGAGTAAAAAGAAGTCAATCCTTCCACCTTGAGTCGATACGCCTTTGTCGTTTCACCGAGCCGATGCGGCTCAATTTCATAACTTTGTTGCACGGCCACTCTCCTGACTTAGCCATTCGAGCACTTCGTGCTTATTGAGTTTGTACGTCCAATTTGCCTTAGCGTGCCAACGCTTCCGTCCGTCGCAAGGCGATGATTTGCTTTCGCGGACCCCTTACTGAATAAGGCAAAAGATCGACCTCTAACATTTCAGCGTAAACGTATAGCCTGCACATGAAACCAACTAAAATCATTACTTGCATCGATTCGGACTTGCGCCTTGGTCGATTCGATTTCTTAGAATCTTCGAGCCGTCTCAACGCACTTATCCTTCGAGGCAACGCGGCGCTTCGCATCGATTCACTCGATGCATTCTTTGGGACAAGGCAACTCTTCGCATCGACTTAGTTCGATGCATTCCTCGGGACAACTCAACACTTTGTATCGATTCGCATCGATACGTAATCGGGTCAACGCAACTCTTCGAGTCAACGACTCAGCATAATGCACCGTGCGGAGCGGGGCATTACAGAATATACCACTCAAAACAAGGTTCGTCCCGAACCGAAACCAATACTAAATTTCCAAGGGTTTTATTAGATCGTTCCACGATCTTGTCTCACTATCGTTTGGATAGTACAACTTAGTTTGGAATCATACACACATTTTAGGCGTCCCACCAATATATGCTTTTCAGCCAAGCTCAGTTGTAAGATATCGGAACAATGCAAACACGTAATTCTTATTCTCAATTACTTGCCATCTCGTATTCTCAATCGGACTTGGCTCTATTACTTGTTCTTGTAATTCTACCACACATGCATATTGATACATACGCGATTTGCCAACAAAAGTTAAGGCATACGACACGATTCAAAAAATCGCATTTCTCACTTTGTGTGTTTCATCGGGACTATCAATTCTACGCGTCGCGTTAAGCCGTCGCGCATCCGATCACAACGAGTCTCCGCAACGCCTTGCGTTCGACGTCACTATCCAACGATTTTCGATGTTTTACTTCGTATCCTATCTCGACATGATTCTCTTTAGTTGACTTGCAAAGCATCAACATTCAGGACTACGTCCGCTAGGTGACTTACCTAGACACCGTGCTCAGCTTCTCCCAACGCAAGTTTAAATTGACATTGCACAAAGGCCACAATCTATCCGACACAACAGTTTACATCAAGGCGACGGTGCTCAAGACAACGATCGCCTTGACACGAGATCTTTACGACACGCCTTACATTCAATTTCCTAACGAGTAGGAATTCACTAGCCAAATTCCCAACTTATCCGTCTTGCCACATCGAACTTAATTTCGATTCACGCAAGCTCAATTGCAAGGTGAATCTGAATCTAACGACATGACTCGTAAGTCATTCTCTTATCGTTCTCTCTCTCGTGCATCGTACGAATCTCGCAATCGCCTATCCGAATCACCAAGTTCGTTGGTGAATTTCAAGTTCTATCGTCGACCAACATAACCATTCAAATATTTATCCGACAAATACTCAAATCTAACTATATCATTCTCAATCGAAAGTTGATCCAACGATTCTCGATCGCCTAGACTTATCGTCAACATGCTCCACCTTGTATTTGTTATCGATGCAATCTCATATGCGATATCGCATTGGGTCATCTTACGGTCTGCAGCATTCAATTTGATTTGGCGGTCAAGTCTTCTAGGGTCAGCTGCCCCGAAGCTACGCTCGATAATTGTGGATCATCACCGAAGGACAGTTTACTACGAACCATGCTATATCTTATTTTGGAGCCAAATCACGTTCCGACGATTTCTACGCGACTATCCAATTCCGTACGTAACCATTTCTATCGGCGCAACTGATGCACAACTATCCTCCGAGTAAAGTCATGCACGGCCGTCGATGATTCCGTAATTTACGAAATATCTACTCGTATCGAGTTTGAGTCTATCTTATTTCGCGGTCGACACATGAGATGCTATACGCATCGAGCAATCGTCGATGACTTATAGTCTTGCCTTTGATCAATCACAAAATTTACGATCAACCAAGTTCGTTCATTCTCGTATCGTTACTTACAAAATTTCATAGCACGAGGCACACTCTATTTTGTATTCTCACATCGCTTACGTTTCCTTACGTATCGATCTCGATACGCCATATCCATTTCGATAACGTAAGGGTCAACTTTTAATCCGTTTCAACGTCAACTAAACTCGCATCGCATACATCGAAGTTCGCAACGAACTTTTCCATATGCATCGACTCGTTCTCTGAATTGTCGCATCCCGCTATACTTCGATCGCGTAACTGAGTTACCGATTATCCAACATCGAACCCTCAAGTCATACGATCTCGCCCTCTAAGTTTCGCGTGTTTTCAGTCGTACTCAAATGAGTTTTGCCGTAACATAACCAACTATTTCTTAGGCACGATTACTCGCGTCAACCAACTTTCTGACCGAAATCGCACATCGTGCGATTCAATTACAATTCGCATCGCCCAACATTCTTTATCGAAATCGTAAGTCGTGCGATTCGATTCGCCTAGCCAAATATTTCTATCGAGATCGCAAGTCGTACGATTCGATTCGTCTCGCCCAACATTTTAATCGGGATCGCAAGTCGTGCGGTTCGATTTTAACGTTTCGAGTTTCCTATCCCGTCGATCCGATTGTTGCCTCAAGGCATAATTGTTTCACTAGTTCCCGTCATTCGACCGACACATAAATTTTCAATCGACGTATCATTCAATGTTACAAGTTCCGCCTTACCGTTCTAACCGATCATCGAAGAACACTTGCATCAACATGCCGTCGTACAAATTCACAATCGAGTCTCGGTGCAATCCCGTCCGTTGCGGACAAACCTTCCGCAATTCTCACAAAACATCGATACAATTTATCGCACAAGTGGTATGCATATACCACTCGGAATCGAGCCATTCATTGCAATCGGTGGTATGCCATATACCACCCGAAAATCAAGTTACTTCCGTCGCAACTTACTCTTTACGAAACGACGATCTCTTTCGACTCACGATTTTCGCAGTGATCTTTCTTGATCACAACCGTAACTTTGATTAATCAAAATCCGACGCAACTCGGCCAATGCATTCATTTGCCAACGCAAGTTCGACGCGCAATCGAACCGATTTCGTTTTTCGATTTATAACTTTTATTATTTTCTTCCGTTGTATCTTGTGCAAAATTTCATTCTCGATATCCGTTGCACTTCGTACAACGATTACTTTGATACGCGTTGCACCACGTGCAATATTTTACTCTCAATACGCATTGTACATCGTGCAACAATTTATTTTCGATATTTACCGCACCTCGTGCTTCGATTTATTCTCGATACGCATTGCACATCGTGCAACATTTCCTTTCTGACATTCAAAGTCAATGCTCAAATCCGTTTCAACACATTCGATATTGACTTACCGCTTTTCATCGCAAACGCACATTCGAAATCGATATGTGAATCTGTTCGACACATTCCATATCAACTTTCATTTCTTTTTAATGCATCGTTTACAATCAACGCGTGGCAATTGCTGCAGCAACATTCCACGACTATCATTGTATCGATGCAACCAATATTTCTCATATCGTTCGTTGTAAACAACGAATATCTCAAACCACATTTTACGACGTGTTGCATCTACGGCAACAAATTCTCGAATTCATATCTCGTAACTTGTTGTACTTGCAGCAACAAACCTTTTTCGACTTTTCCAACTACACCATGTAATTTCCAAACACCACGCGGAAAAATTACATGATTTGTATTAGACTTATTGTATGGAACATCCAGTGCGGCATCGAGTAGAGTCATGAGTGATTTCGATTGGTGGTGGACAACTTTTAGAACTGAAATGAAGCAAGCGTCCAGAGGAAATTGAGCCTAGAGCTCTGATACCAATTTGTCACGCCTCGACCCGGAATCACCCGAATCATCGTCCTCGCTGGGGCGTAATGCCGCACGAGCCTGGAGTTGCGCTCGTGCAAGGCAAGATGACAAGTTCTCAAATGGTTATCTTTTGAGTTGATATTCACAACGAAAGGAAAACAGAGTATACGAAATAAATCTCCTTATTGATATTCGAAATCATATTACAAAGGCTTTCGATAACCCAACAGAATTTGCCAGATTGGCTACAACACTCAGGTTCTCTCTTGCCCACAAAGGATTTTGCCGTTCCATACATCATGCCTTCTATATCTCGGCCGTATCAATCCTGTCGCGAGTCTGAGCGTCAATGCGATCGCACGCTTCAATACGCTTCGGCATTCCAAGCCTCAACGCGTTCAAGCAACGCTTCGCCGCGAGCAATCCATTTCCTGCATCCTGCATGAAGCTGGTGGAGGATCAGTACGTTCGTCCTCGCATGTACTGAAGCAAAGATCTTCTTTCCAAACCGACATTTTAATATTTATGTTGAATCATGCAACTTAGCTTATGATCTTGCTATGTTCTCCTTATGGTCAATTTCATGGCATATTCGAAAGCGTAAAGCATGTTATCATAGCAAGCATGTTATCGAATTGAATAGGCAAGCAAGCATTCTCGTATTTGATTCGTGGCGCAACTTAGCAATATCGACGCACTCGCCCTTGCACCGATGCAAGGTGAATACTCCTATCTGTTTTTCCTGTCATGTTATAAGTGCTCTCTATTCAGAATTCGTCCATGCAGGATATACGCATACCTTGCACTTCCAAACCCATCGCCCTTATCTATATGAAGGTCACTAGCTTTTCGGGCTAGAATGGACTTATATTTATCGAATCGAAACATAAGACGATGTTTACTCTGTGCGGTTGCTAACCAACATCAGAGGCCATCGAAATAATCGCAGCAAGTGGCTTATCACATTCACCGGACGGTCGCTACCCATCTAAATGAAGTGCACCAACAATACCGTAAACGAATCCCTCCTAGGCCGAACGGTCCCAGCGCCCTGGCGCGCCGCGTTCGAGGGAATACCCATGTACGGGCTTTTATATCTTTAAGTCCATTTGACCATGCAACGAATCTTATATTTCATACAACCAAGCAAGTTCGCTTATCTCTATTTCAATTGGCACAACGCCCGAATGTTCTCAACGAACGCCCGTAGGCCTCGAACATTTCGTAGGGCACCATGCCGCATTATCGTCTCGCATTTCTCCGTTAACTTTCTATCTCTTACGTTTCATTCTTCGTTTCAATGTTTCAATGGCATCATGCCTCAACTCAATGCTCGTCAACCGAACGACCCGAAGGTCTCGAACACCTTTCGAGGCATTATGTCATATCCGACAGTTCTGCCACATTCATGCCATAACTGTATTCTTTCGCAACGAAGCCATCTTTTATTATCTCGTGCACGTAGGCACGTTCCGACCGTATTTCGATGTTCTATGCCTGAGCATTCAATGTCCGTAGCTTGCGCGTTAGGGCGCTCGCCTATTGTCTTTCAATGTTCTAGCCGTTCTAACTCATGTGCGAAGGCACGGTATGGTTCGTGCACTAAGGCACTCGCCGAGTACAGTTATCCCATGTTCTTAGGCGCTCGCCTTTGCGATATCCAATGTTCCATAGCGACTCGTACGTTTGCCGTACGATTCATTTCAATTGTTCTATCTAGTGTTCGACACACGCTACGTTCATCTCGCTATCAAGCCACGCCCGTGGCGTTGATAGGTTAACTCAGCATACAATGATATATTTGACTTATCGAATGAAGGAGTAAAAAGAAGTCAATCCTCCCACCTTGAGTCGATACGCCTTTGTCGTTTCGTCGAGCCGATGCGGCTCGATTTCATAACTTTGTTGTACGGCCACTCTCCTGACTTAGCCATTCGAGCACTTCGTGCTTATTGAGTTTGTACTCCAATTTGCCTTAGCGTGCCAACGCTTCCGTCCGTCGCAAGGCGATGATTTGCTTTCGCGGACCCCTTACTGAATAAGGCAAAAGATCGACCTCTAACATTTCAGCGTAAACGTATAGCCTGCACATGAAACCAACTAAAATCATTACTTGCATCAATTCGGACTTGCGCCTTAGTCGATTCGATTTCTTAGAATCTTCGAGCCGTCTCAACGCACTTATCCTTCGAGGCAACGCGGCGCTTCGCATCGATTCACTCGATGCATTCTTTGGGACAAGGCAACTCTTCGCATCGACTTAGTTCGATGCATTCCTCGGGACAACTTAACACTTTGTATCGATTCGCATCGATACGTAATCGGGTCAACGCAACTCTTCGAGTCAACGACTCAGCATAATGCACCGTGCGGAGCGGGGCATTACAGTTTGACCTAGATATTAGTATGTCTTTTGACCCTGATCAGCTCTTGTATTATTTTATCTTTAGGTCTGTGGCTTTACTCTGAACCCTGATTCATATTGACAGCATGACCCCAGGCGAGTACATTCTTTGATAATATTTCTGTTTTATGATATCGTCTATGTTTCTTGTATTTAGTGTAGATATCCTTGTTCTCTTGACACATTGTTCACACGGATTGGTATTTCTCTGGATCCCGTCATGAGATGTTATTCCTCGCTTTCCTTGGTATATCTTGTGCAAGTCTTTCTTGTTCCTTGCGCATTGTATAGACACGATTCCTGCGAAGGCTAGCTACCCTCTCGGAGAATCGCGTGTCATGATGTGTCATGGTTGGATCCACTATACTAGTCGGGGACGGGGAGTATTAGTGTAGATGTGTGGTCATTATCCACCTTGTTTATTCTTGTTGACCTTGAATGCTACCAATCCTACACTCCACGTGGGATTGGCTGATCATTAGACCTTGTGCAGACCCAAGCTGGCCACATGTTGAAACTAGTACTCACACACTTAGACAAATGATTCTTGATTCTTATACATGCCATGATCAGTTTTACTTGCCTTGTTCTAGCTCTAGATTTACAGCGTACCTTGCCATGATACTCACATGTACATTTCATGATTTCTTGTATATTCTCTCTATTTACTGCTACATTTTCAATATCGTATAATTAGAACTGTTATTTGAGATTTGTGCTCGTTCCATCCTGACTGGATATGTTGACAAAATTTTAGGAGTAGTTGTGCCACATTTGTTGGACTGCAGGATGATTCTAGCTGAGGTGGTTCACACTGTTCCTCTATGTGAGTTGCCTGGTAGTTATTCCTTAGTTAGTCTTGTTGTTTCTTCATTATCTTCCTGTCTTATGATCATTGTAGATTTTAGTTGTTCTAGTGATATTGTTATTATTTCTTGTCTTATCTTCCTTAGTTTCGTGATGTGACATGAGTACATTTCTAGTTATGGATCTTTAGATGTTGTAGTTAGTATAGTATACTTGACAGCGTTCTACCGCCGATATCGCGGCGTAGGCTGGGCGTGGCCCGCGTATTCGTACCCGTATATCCGGGTGCGGGTTGTGACAGACTGGCATCCCTGATGCTCTAGAATTCCAAGTCACGGTAAAGAGCATTTAATGATCAAAATTAATTTAAATAGAATAAATTATCGAGAATAAATCATTTAGAAAATTCGAAAATAAATCTCGGAAATTCAGGGGGCTTACAGCCTAACTCGTGCGGTCATCCAGCACACAGCTATGAAATGTCTACCATCGCAACGGTTCCCATGGGCCCCCTGGGTCGCCATTCGAGAGACTGTTTATTTTATTTACCTTGTACAAGTTGTCCAATGACCATGCAAGACTCGACTCGAACGGACGTCTCACACAGTCAAAGCTACTTCTAGTATTACCATCTCTTTCAGGGCTAAGTTCAACACTTCTCACATCTGAGACATTGCCTCGGCGACCCAGTCGCGAGCATTCTTTTTTTTCTTGCCTCAACGACCCAGTCGTGAGCATTCTTCTTTCTTGCCCTATCATTTCACTCAACTCAAGAACAACTATTTGAAACACTTTCCAAACTCAATGGATCAACCGTGGCCCGTGCCTTAAAACACTAAGTCCGCGCCATCGTATTTAGACCAACTTGAAACACTATGTGACACCACCTCCCAAGTCATACTCTATGTGAAGGGTCTTACGATCGTGAGACTATGTGATTATACCCGGCCATAGAACTCATAGGGCCGTGCATGCTACTACTCCTGATAGCTTAACGTAACTTGCCTAACTTACTTTGCGACAACTTGACGAGGAAGGCTGCGTCAAGCTTGCGTCGTGGGAACATGCCGTGCACGCGTTCGACTTTGAACAACCAAGTTATTTGGGGTGCCTAAACTTATGCCACAAGCCGTGCAATACAACTTAACCCGTCGACGAGCAGAAGCTATGCCACGCCTTGGGCAAATAGACCGTGCATGCTTTATGAAGCATTTATGCGGACGACGCCTATAAATTTGGCTAACTCTTAGCTTGTGGCGAATACCAACTTTTTCTTCTTCCAAGCCACGGGACGAAGGACCGAGTGTCATTTTCAAAGCACGCCATGCACCAACTCTAAGACGATCGTTGGACCTTTCCATATTCTAACTCAATTCGACCTGTCGGGACTATTCCCTTTAGCTATGTGAATTCGTCTCTTTTATTATCAAGCCTACTTGTGCAAGTTGAAATATGCGATTTATTATGTGAAGGCTAAGATGAGGTAAGTTCACCGAAACTATCCCACCTGAGCGAGCGGTCGCCTCGACCGAGCGATGTCTTCGAGCAGCCGTTGCAAGGCTAAGTCCGAACGCCATCGGCGTCTCGATTCCTCCGATTAACTGAGCGGGATGTGACACTACATCATACACCACTCAGAAACAGTTTCGTCCTCAAAACTAACTGAGTACACTTATCGACTTATCACTTATTCAACATCCTATGTTTCTCGCACATATTTCTCCTATGTATTTCTCAAATCTGAGCCACGCTCGTGCTACCCTCAATCCTTTCTTCAAAACTTACGATCTCAAAATCCTTGACACTTTTTCGTTCCTCAAGTCTCACTTGATTCAACGTATCACTTAGTTGGATCGTGCATATATTTTAGGCGTCTCCAAAATACATACATTTCAGCCAAGCCTCGTTATAACGAATTCGGCCATCACCACTCGAGTCGGATCGTGTACATATTCAAGCATCCTTGATATACATGCATGTCAACCGAGGGCCGGGAGCGGTGCCTCCACAATCCTACCACTTCGCACTCGGACGTCCGCCTAACCGCTAGGCTATGTCTTCCCGTCAGTATTGGAATCATAGTTCCCAAACAACAATATCAACACTGACCCCATCCTAAGGTCAAACCAAGTTGATAGTACGGGATTTTTCTACCCAAGCTCGCATCACTCCGATTTCTAAACTTCGAGCATAGATTGCCTACACACATCCCAATATTTGTTGCACGGGGTCCGAGTCATTCAACAAAGCCATCCTACGACAACTTAAGTTCAACCAATTCCACGATATCTCAATATCGCTCGTTCAACAAACTATCTTCGCATAGTCTATCTCATCGAACACGTTCGACATAACCCGCCTATCAATCCTTCTCAATTCAAGCACGCTATGACGTAATTCATCGCTAAACCATAATTCATATTTCACGTTTCCTAAGTCATCTATTCCAATTCGCGTAATCGATCATAAGGTCGTCTAGCTTAACAATATGTTACGCCCTGATCTCATGCGAGTCAGATTATCCACGGTAGGCATGAATCACCATGCACGCTCCCGCGGGATAATTATCCTCATCGGGACGTAACTCTTGTTTTGCGTCTAGACTAATTCAACAGATTGGACCTACCCAATCCTCAAGTTTATTCAATCATCAATCGCAAGTCCAAACATCCTCGAATTTTCTTTCGTATCAAACCAACAAGTCGAGACAATCAACGTTGCCGCGTCCTGATTTTCCGAGTTCGATCATTCCCACGACATGAATCACCATGTCAACGCTCACGCGGAACGATTGCCCAAAATTCGACACGACGCATGTGCAAGGCTAGAGTTGCGCTCGCGCAAGACAAGAATGTCGACGTTGTGGTTATCCGCGTAACCATCATGACACTTTCATTTTTATCCAACATTTATCTCGATCAAAATCCAAAGTATAGCATCCAACCGAACAATAACACTTGCACGATCGTCATTCGCCGAGTCAGAGTACCCCCGAGTTATCGCATATCGATCTTTGACACGCCTCAATACCATCTACGATATGCGTAACCTGACGATCTTCCCTTGCAACCAATTTCGAGTCGTGCGAATGATACTATCGTCCAACTAGATAATCTCCTCGACATTCAAATTCAAGTTCGATCATTATCCCTCGAATCATTCACATATCAATTTCCTCAAACTCGAGTTCACGTATTGTTCACCCGTCTATCTTAAGTTATGGACCAATGTATTTTCTCAATTTGCATCGTCCCTTTGTTAACTCAATCATCGAGCAACGTTCAATCCAATCCTTAGAGTCATTACGTAACTTCAAAATTCAACTTTTTCATGCACGCTATCTTCCCATCGTGCTAACTTTCTCCATACGATTTTACCTATCGATTCCCTTTATCAAGTCATCCGTTCGCTACACCCTAACTTTTTCCTCGATTCGATTTCATTTATTCGATCATTTTCGCGTTTCACACTTGCGCAATCCTCAATCCCGTGCACGTTCCGTGCGCGTCAATTCTAGGTTGTTCGAATCCACTCGTCAAACTTCAAGACTAAAACTTATTCATCGATACTCAATCTATGGCTTTGCATACACGCGACGCTTACTGATAGACTCATCGACACCCCGCATCCTCAATCGATCGATCGACATCCCTGAGGCTATCGCATACACCACTCAGGGATGAAGTCATTCAACAAATTCTCAACTTATCATTCGATTCACAATTCTATCTCCTCGAATTTTCGTCCGAACGATTCCTTAAATTTCAAGCACGCTCACCTATATCGCATCGACGATAACATCGTCGTTCGATAGTACCCCTATCGATAATCATCCCGTTTTACTCAATCGAGTTCAACTCATTCTTGTTCGACACTATTCAATTACCGCACTCGACTTTTCTAAGGTCGACGCAACTTTGGTGTATATGTCCAGCCCGACTTAGCCAATCGTGCTTACGCGAACCATCTTTTTATTTTGTTATCAAAAACTGTTCCCCTATATTTTGCAAAATAGCTAAACTTATTGTATGGACATCCGTGGGACATTTGAGAGAGACCACACCAACAATATCAACTTGCGGAAGCACAATTCAGAGTTTGCGGAAATAACGGAGTTAAAGAATTCAATCGATAGTCCAAGGACATAAAGTCGTGCTCTGATACCATTATGTCACGTCCCGCTCCCGTAGGAGCGATCGTCCTCGCTAAGGCGTGATGCCGCACGAGCCTAGATTGCGCTCGTGCAAGGCGGGTTCCATAACGGCCGATTTCAGCGGCTGCGACGGGGTCGTTGCACAGAAGTCCCAAGCAGAGACATTGAACACGCAGCAAAAATTTTAGAATGAACACAAATTATTCAAAGAAGCTCTTTATTAATATCGAAACAACGATTACATTTGGGGGCGCAAGGCCAAGATTACAATCGCTCAAACTCACTCTTCTCACATTACAAGTCACTCAGCTCTCTCTCATCTCTCAATTACAAGTCTTGAGCCAGCGGATGCTTTGGAAGATGACGTTCATACATTATGTCCCGTATAAGTCTTGACTCTATGTGGCCGCATGCTTCGAATCGCCAAGTAACTTCGTGCCTCGACGCATCCAAGCGAGCTCCGCGCCACGAGCTTCTACCTGTGCCTGCACATGGAAACTATGTGGGTGTCAGTACTCAACTGTACTGGTGGAATGAGCTCCTCGCTCACCCATACAAAACCAACACGTTTGATTTACTTTTGTGCAACATAGTCCCCTTTATGATTGTCTTTCTATTCTTACATTAGGATCAGTTTTAGGACCGACGCCTTGGCCTATTTTGTGTCTCTAGACCATCCCGTGCTTGTATCAACAACGTCGACTCAACAACGTTAACCTATAAAGTCGTGCTTGCCTTACGACCATAATCAGAGACGCAACTACACGATAGACTCCATTTTCATATGACCGTGATACAAAACCCATATTGAGGCCGTGCCTTGCACTTCGGTAAGACTAACCACATCGCCGCCTCGCGGCCCGTGCTACTTTGATCACCAACTGACCCAATCAAGACTTGTGGGTTAAGTGTCACTCGACCGACTTTGCCTTGCGGCCTTTCCTGACTTAGACTCAAGACAACTCACATCCAAACAATGCAACTTATATGCCGACAACATAAGACTCGATGCCACATCTCGTGCCGAAGCACGTCGTGTGAGCACCCTAAATTTTGGGTTGATTTTTTTTATTTTATTTTAATTTTCTGATTGGGGGTAATTTTGAAATTTTATGTTTATAATTATTTTAATAATGATATTTAATTCATGATATGATTTTTGGTGATTTTAAATCATTTTAACATTATTTAAATCAATAACTTGTGGTTTTGACGTTTTGCTAGTGAAACCCTAGAGACTGTTTGACCTAGAGCCTAACCATGTGATTATGATATTTTAATGTCATTTTTGGCCTAAGGATATTTTTGCATTTGACCTATTTGAATTATTTTGATATTATTTTATTATTTATGATATTGTTTTGGGGTTATTTGAGTCGGGTTCGAATTTCAACTCAATCCGACTTGAAACGGGGACCCGGGGGTAGTTTGACTCTAGTGGGACCCACACACTAGTTAGGCATGGCCCACATGATATTAATTTTAGTCCCCATGATAGAAATATTTTAGTTAGAGGTTAGACTAATTATTATGGATAAGGTTAGTGTGATTAGAGACTTTAGAATGACTAATTTAGCCCCAACCAATTAGCCCTTTCCTAATACTCATAGAATAGGTTAGTAGGGGCTTTTGGACTTTTCCTAATAGGACAAAACCACCTTTATGGCCAGCCACAATAAGGATAGGGTTGAGCCTCCCATTTGTCATTATCCATCTATTTTTCTCTCTCTTGTTCTTCCCCAAATTCCTAGAGAGCAATCCCTAGCAATTTCTCCACCAAATCCTTCCATTTCACCACCAAATCTTCTTCTTTCCTTCTCCATTCTAGTCAAGGAGGAAGCTACCCAAGTTTGGGAGGATTCGGAGCTCGTTCGTGTCCTTTTAGAATCTCTACGTGTCGGTGTCGCTCCGGAAAGGTTTTTCTTCGATTCGATCTACCAGGAGGTATAAATCCCTTCTCCTTTTCATTTCCTCATGCATATAGGTCTATTTTGAACCCATAGGAATGACCCCTATGATTGTATCTCCATTTGTGTCTATTTTGTGTCCATTTGGAGGTCATAGGAGTGTCCTTTGTGTTGTGGATGTGTTCATGTTACATATATAGATTTATATATATATATATATTGTAATGAGAGTGTATCTATATTTATATATGTAATAAATGGTTCATGATGATTATATAATCAAGTTTGTGAGTGTGGTTTCTCATATTATTATTGCTATTATTGTTGTGGATAATTAGGATATATATTGTGTATTCTTTTGGCTCAAACTATCTAAATCCGTCATGATTTTTATCCACGTTTTTAATTTCAGCCCTAACTTCGAAATGTCATAACTTCTAGCTCAAAGCTCGGTTTTATCTCCCATTTTTTTAAAAGAAGCATATTGAAGTTAGCTTTCAAAAAACATGTATTAATAGGCCTAATTCTTTCTGAAACTTTCTGAAGAATTATTTGAGTGTTAGCTGTACGAAAAACAAACGCGTTCTCGGTGTTTTTGCGATTCCGGGAGTTTTCGGAAACGAAAACGCGATCCGTTTAAAGTTTCGGAAAGGTAACACATAGATCTATAACATACTTTAATCATAGAGTTTATTTCATGCTGAGATGGTACAGTATTCATTATTAGTAGGAGTTACTATTCGGTATATGCATTTTGTGCACCCTTGTGTGTAATATAATGTTCTATTTGATTTTAACCCATGCTAATGTATATACATTATGTAACTAAATAGAGAATGCAAGCATGAGTAAATGTTTAAATAAATGATGTATGAGGTATAAGTATCCTATCTAATGTAAGCATGTATAAGTATGGCTTGTAATGAATATGTAGGTTCCATAGTATGTAATGTATGGTGCATATAGTAGTGCAAGAGAATAAATAAATGATGAATGAATACAAGCATGAATGTAATGTAATAATAGATATAATGTATGCAATATACAAGTTAATGAGATGTAATGTTCTATGTTAACACAAATCCTATATTACCTCATGTACCCCCTTACACTATGTTGACACTATCACACTTGACACATTGTTCACTTACACTTTGACACTCTTTGATATGTATATACTATGTATGCCCATTTAACCCTCATTTGCCCCTTTGCCATGTTCACATACACACACATAGCCTCTTAAATAAGTATTTATGAATATAGTTAACTTAGCTATGTATGTATATTATATATATATTAGCATATTGTGTTGTAATATATAAGTTTATATAACCATTTGAAATGCCATGATTATAGACCTAATGTTGAATACTAATATATGCATGTTTATATATGTGTAGACATATATAGCTTAAAGTAATAGATTACCTAGTGTATATCCAATATGAATTCTTGCCTATTTGAGTATTGAATAATTGCATGCTATATAGAGTAGGGTGTATGTTGGCTTGTATAGCCTTGTATTGATGTGTGCTTGCTAGGATAGTCTTGGTTAGGCCTAGTAAGACTTACTGGGTTAGGACATGACCTAGTTTGACCTAGTTTGACTAGTGCAGTTGACCAGAGTTGACCAAGGGTTGACTTTGGCCTAGTTTGACCTAGATTCATGTAGAATGCATTGTAGTGCTTTATATTACCCTTCTGGACATGTTGTGACTTGTGCTGTTCTAATTAGGAGCCAGATACCTCTCCTCGGACAGTATATTTACTTTGGACATTCAGACATCAGGCGAGTACATTCTCTGACCGTTTCATACTTGTATGGATTTACATTCTTGCTCTAGATTACTGTACTTGATGCTGACACGACTGTTATCACGGATTGGTACTATATGGATCTTCTTTTGAGATGTTATCTCCTTGTATTCACTAAATACATATTGTGACGTGCGTTTCACTTCCATATTGTATTTATTGAATACCCATATCCTTGTATACTCATTGTGCATATTGTACTCTCATTATCACATGAGCCCCAGAGATAGACCATTGTACACTATTGTATAACATTGTACATCCATTGTATAACATTGTACACTATTGTATAAGATAACGTAACTGGAGTAGATCCTTGTGTATTGATTGGGGAGGGGGAGTAGAATTGGTTATGTACTCAAATCCTATTGTACAACATTGTATAACTATTGTATATGTCTATTGTACACCCACGTACAATGGAGTTACCATTGCATCTTCCTAGCCCGTTTACATAACCAGATTGTACTCTAAATCACATGTTCCTTACAGTTCTTACTTATCATATTTAGATATTTCCTGTTATTAAATCTCTACTATTTTCTATACATTCTTCTTTCAGCGTTTCATGTACTTTACTCTATTGCATGCTTTATATTTCCTAACTCGATATGAACTGCGTGAGATATTTTGTGCTCGCTCCCGTCCTGACTGGACCTGTTGATAAATTTTACAGATAGCCTGGAGGTGCCTGCTAGCCTAGAGGAGACACATTAGAGGTTGTTTAGGTAGTTATTTCATTTTGTCTGGAGTTGTATTTTACTTTGTGGATTACTGTATTGAGTTTTGAGATATATTTATGGGTTTATGTATCATAGACACTTAGACTTCTATCTCCTGTATCTCTTTTGGATTTTATATTTTATCTATCTTTATCATGCTCTACCTTAGATGTGATTGAGACTGTATCTGCTATGTCACCCCCATTCGGGGAGTATAAACTGTTTAGTCTTATACTGTTATATGTATTGAGACCTAGGACAGCGTTCTACCGCCGACACTGCGGCGTAGGCTGGGCGTTGTTACGTACTCGTACCCTCACGGTGGGTACGGGTCGTGACACGTTTTTAGTGGTGGCCCATGCAGGTCGAGTTTATGTAGTGGTATTCGAACTAGAGTACCACTACAGCCTGCACTAGGAATAGGATATATTTTGAAGATACTCAATCACAGTTAGGAACCCTTGAGAGATTCTTGGGACGACCCTTGAGAATCTTGTTTAACTCCGATTTGAAAACTCTTTTCTTTTTTTCTTGATTTGATTTATCTTTACTTTCTGCTATTGAATTTGATTTTGATGGATTATTATTGAATTTGAGTTTATATTTATTGATTTTGATGAAGATTGTTGAAATTTGAATCTTGATGTTAGCTATAGCATCCGAGTTTGTAGTTTTATGATTTGAAGGATTTTGTTCATTTCTGAATTTTGATGTTCGTTGATAAATTTGATTTTTTTGGTATTCATTATTGATTTAATTTAATTTTTGGCAAGATGAAATTATATGGGCTAGGTCATCTAAGTTATGGAAATCTTGTCTTCTATAGTCATATTAGCCGGCATGGTGAGGACATATAGTCTGATTTTGGATATATTTCTCGGGTGTGGAAATTTAAGGTTTTCGCAGCCAAGCTAGCGGCATCGCGAAAATATTAAATACCATGATTCTAGAGGTATGTGCATAAGTCAAGGACTCTGTGATTATCGTAGCCTTGTTCACTAGTATGACGAGAATTTAGAGTACCATAATTTTGGATAGACGCATATGATTATCAGATTGTACCTTAAATGTTTTCGAATATGTTTTTGCTACTTTTGTTTCAGTCATTCAAAAAAAGGAGAGAAGGAATTATTGTTGTTTTGTTTTGTTTTGTTTCTTATTGTTTACTTAGGATGTAGCTTTAGCTATTTTTATAAACCTTGTGTAACTTCTTACAAAAAATTATTTTTTCTTAATACAATAAACCAATGATTTTGCTAGGCCTTATTTTGGATTTGGTATTATAATTTTTGTTTCAAAAAAAATGGGTCCCTCTTTTAAATAGATGAGCAGAACAGATTCTATTATCATTCTTTTCCTGCCAATATTTTTACTACCATCATTCCTTGTCTTATATACCTGTCCTGATTATATCAATTTCTTGTCTCATATATAATTCTGTCAGCTATACCTTGAAAACTCTTGAATCTTTATATCATTTTTATCTGAGAAATGTTGAGGAAGTGATATAAATCATCTAGTTCGGAAATGATGTAATTGGTTATCATATGATGATTTTGTAGGAATCAGAGTGTTGGATGTCAAATTTGAAAATTTTGAAATGGAGATGTGGTAAAGGTTTAAAATGAAATCGAGGGATAAATGTTATCAATTTAGAAACAATCACAGAAAGTGGGTTATGAATAATTCATGGATGTATTTCAAAACTAATGAGGATGTTTAAGGTCAACCTAGTTTTGAGAACTTAAAAATCTTTGTTATTGATTCTTGGGAACTATTACAAGGCTATGTAGAAATTTAGAGATGGAAAGGAGAATTTAATCGAATAAAATGATTATGCGAAATTGAACTAGATATTGTAAGATGGTGACTAGAGACAGAGAGAACACAAGGATTTTACGTTATAGAAATTATTTTAGATGATTGGAAGAAAATTGTAGAATTCAAAAAAAAAATATTTGAAGGTGAACGTTGAAGAAAATATGAAGGTTGATTTATAAAAAAAGAATAAATTTTGTGTGACATAGTGGTATTGGAGTTTAGTGAATACGAGACTCGATTTAAACAAGTCCAAGGATTCCATAAACTGGATTTAGAGGTTTTGGATCTAATTTAAAACGAGGTGAAGGAATTTGAAATTTTGATTAAATGAATAAGTGTTGACTCCTAAAAAGAGGGGTATGTTTCGTGGAAAATGTTTTGGAACTTAAAGATTTTGTCTATGGTGATTGTGGTAAAGGTTTAGATGACTGAAGGTTATAAAATTTCGATGATAGTTATATAGAGGTTGATTTTCATATTGGGACTTGTGAGAAAAAAAAAGAATATGGTTTAGCAAATGATAAACTGATAGTATTAGAGAGGGATGATTTGCTGACTTCGTATGAAATCTTTTCCTGTTTTCTCTAAAAGGAGTTTTTCAATATCATTGAATCCTAGTTTCCTTAATCCGACCAAATCGACTTCGATTATCTTTTCTTATCATATTTATATCTTGGGTTGTACTTAATTGAATTAAATTTGATTGTGACCTGAATCTCTATCCTTGTATGCTCGATCTCAGACTTTGTTGAACCTGTCCTCCATATTGCCTAAATCTTGATTTCCTCCAATTTGATCAACTTAGATCGTATCAAGACTAAATATTCTTAATACGTATTGTGATTGGAAATTTTCCATGGAATTGGCTTTCATTTCTTAACTTTGATTTTAATTTTCTTTTTTTTCTGAACCCTTTAAAGATAATGGGTAGTTACTTTTCTTTATTTTTATGATAAGTATCAGTTTTCATATAGGATGGTAGACTGCCTTACAGTTTTGATGGTTTGTTGTTTTTGTAACTTTTGTTTAGCACCCTAAATTGCTTGTGTGTTTTGATACCCTATGACCGTTTTGGTTTAGCATGACTAGAATACCTAGATGAGACTTTCACTACCACCGTATGCCATGACCCTGTATGTCGTCCTTTTGATGGTATGATTTATTTAAGTTCTAAGATTTGATTGTGGGGGTTTGACCTAGAAGGATTACGAACATTTTAATTTCGAGGACGAAATTTTTATAAGGTGGGTAGGATGTGAGCACCCTAAATTTTGGGTTGATTTTTTTTATTTTATTTTAATTTTCTGATTGGGGGTAATTTTGAAATTTCGTGTTTATAATTATTTTAATAATGATATTTAATTCATGATATAATTTTTGGTAATTTTAAATCATTTTAACATTATTTAAATCAATAACTTGTGGTTTTGACGTTTTGCTAGTGAAACCCTAGAGACTGTTTGACCTAGAGCCTAACCATGTGATTATGATATTTTAATGTCATTTTTGGCCTAAGGATATTTTTGCATTTGACCTCTTTGAATTATTTTGATATTATTTTATTATTTATGATATTGTTTTGGGGTTATTTGAGTCGGGTTCGAATTTCAACTCAATCCGACTTGAAACGGGGACCCGGGGGTAGTTTGACTCTAGTGGGACCCACACACTAGTTAGGCATGGCCCACATGATATTAATTTTAGTCCCCATGATAGAAATATTTTAGTTAGAGGTTAGACTAATTATTATGGATAAGGTTAGTGTGATTAGAGACTTTAGAATGACTAATTTAGCCCCAACCAATTAGCCCTTTCCTAATACTCATAGAATAGGTTAGTAGGGGCTTTTGGACTTTTCCTAATAGGACAAAACCACCTTTATGGCCAGCCACAATAAGGATAGGGTTGAGCCACCCATTTGTCATTATCCATCTATTTTTCTCTTTCTTGTTCTTCCCCAAATTCCTAGAGAGCAATCCCTAGCAATTTCTCCACCAAATCCTTCCATTTCACCACCAAATCTTCTTCTTTCCTTCTCCATTCTAGTCAAGGAGGAAGCTACCCAAGTTTGGGAGGATTCGGAGCTCGTTCGTGTCCTTTTGGAATCTCTACGTGTCGGTGTCGCTCCGGGAAGGTTTTTCTTCGATTCGATCTACCAGGAGGTATAAATCCCTTCTCCTTTTCATTTCCTCATGCATATAGGTCTATTTTGAACCCATAGGAATGACCCCCATGGTTGTATCTCCATTTGTGTCTATTTTGTGTCCATTTGGAGGTCATAGGAGTGTCCTTTGTGTTGTGGATATGTTCATGTTACATATATAGATTTATATATATATATTGTAATGAGAGTGTATCTATATTTATATATGTAATAAATGGTTCATGATGATTATATAATCAAGTTTGTGAGTGTGGTTCCTCATATTATTATTGCTATTATTGTTGTGGATAATTAGGATATATATTGTGTATTCTTTTGGCTCAAACTATCTAAATCCGTCATGATTTTTATCCACGTTTTTAATTTCAGCCCTAACTTCGAAATGTCATAACTTCTAGCTCAAAGCTCGGTTTTATCTCCCATTTTTTTTAAAAGAAGCATATTGAAGTTAGCTTTCCAAAAACATGTATTAATAGGCCTAATTCTTTCTGTAACTTTCTGGAGAATTATTTGAGTGTTAGCTGTACGAAAAACAAACGCGTTCTCGGTGTTTTCGCGATTCCGGGAGTTTCCGGAAACGAAAACGCGATCCGTTTAAAGTTTCGGAAAGGTAACACATAGATCTATAACATACTTTAATCATAGAGTTTATTGCATGCTGAGATGGTACAGTATTCATTATTAGTAGGAGTTACTATTCGGTATATGCATTTTGTGCACCCTTGTGTGTAATATAATGTTCTATTTGATTTTAACCCATGCTAATGTATATACATTATATAACTAAATAGAGAATGCAAGCATGAGTAAATGTTTAAATAAATGATGTATGAGGTATAAGTATCCTATCTAATGTAAGCATGTATAAGTATGGCTTGTAATGAATATGTAGGTTCCATAGTATGTAATGTATGGTGCATATAGTAGTGCAAGAGAATAAATAAATAATGAATGAATACAAGCATGAATGTAATGTAATAATAGATGTAATGTATGCAATATACAAGTTAATGAGATGTAATGTTCTATGTTAACACAAATCCTATATTACCTCATGTACCCCCTTACACTATGTTGACACTATCACACTTGACACATTGTTCACTTACACTTTGACACTCTTTGATATGTATACACTATGTATGCCCATTTAACCCTCATTTGCCCCTTTGCCATGTTCACATACACACACATAGCCTCTTAAATAAGTATTTATGAATATAGTTAACTTAGCTATGTATGTATATTATATATATATTAGCATATTGTGTTGTAATATATAAGTTTATATAACCATTTGAAATGCCATGATTATAGACCTAATGTTGAATACTAATATATGCATGTTTATATATGTGTAGACATATATAGCTTAAAGTAATAGATTACCTAGTGTATATCCAATGTGAATTCTTGCCTATTTGAGTATTGAATAATTGCATGCTATATAGAGTAGGGTGTATGTTGGCTTGTATAGCCTTGTATTGATGTGTGCTTGCTAGGATAGTCTTGGTTAGGCCTAGTAAGACTTACTGGGTTAGGACATGACCTAGTTTGACCTAGTTTGACTAGTGCAGTTGACCAGAGTTGACCAAGGGTTGACTTTGGCCTAGTTTGACCTAGATTCATGTAGAATGCATTGTAGTACTTTATATTACCCTTCTGGACATGTTGTGACTTGTGCTGTTCTAATTAGGAGCCAGACACCTCTCCTCGGACAGTATATTTACTTTGGACATTCAGACATCAGGCGAGTACATTCTCTGACCGTTTCATACTTGTATGGATTTACATTCTTGCTCTAGATTACTGTACTTGATGCTGACACGACTGTTATCACGGATTGGTACTATATGGATCTTCTTTTGAGATATTATCTCCTTGTATTCACTAAATACATATTGTGACGTGCGTTTCACTTCCATATTGTATTTATTGAATACCCATATCCTTGTATACTCATTGTGCATATTGTACTCTCATTATCACATGAGCCCCAGGGATAGACCATTGTACACTATTGTATAACATTGTACATCCATTGTATAACATTGTACACTATTGTATAAGATAACGTAACTGGAGTAGATCCTTGTGTATTGATTGGGGAGGGGGAGTAGAATTGGTTATGTACTCAAATCCTATTGTACAACATTGTATAACTATTGTATATGTCTATTGTACACCCACGTACAATGGAGTTACCATTGCATCTTCCTAGCCCGTTTACATAACCAGATTGTACTCTAAATCACATGTTCCTTACAGTTTTTACTTATCATATTTAGATATTTCCTGTTATTAAATCTCTACTGTTTTCTATACATTCTTCTTTCAGCGTTTCATGTACTTTACTCTATTGCATGCTTTATATTTCCTAACTCGATATGGACTGCGTGAGATGTTTTGTGCTCGCTCCCGTCCTGACTGGACCTGTTGATAAATTTTACAGATAGCCTGGAGGTGCCTGCTAGCCTAGAGGAGACACATTAGAGGTTGTTTAGGTAGTTATTTCATTTTGTCTGGAGTTGTATTTTACTTTGTGGATTACTGTATTGAGTTTTGAGATGTATTTATGGGTTTATGTATCATAGACACTTAGACTTCTATCTCCTGTATCTCTTTTGGATTTTATATTTTATCTATCTTTATCATGCTCTACCTTAGATGTGATTGAGACTGTATCTGCTATGTCACCCCCATTCGGGGAGTATAAACTGTTTAGTCTTATACTGTTATATGCATTGAGACCTAGGACAGCGTTCTACCGCCGACACTGCGGCGTAGGCTGGGCGTTGTTACGTACTCGTACCCTCACGGTGGGTACGGGTCGTGACACGTCGCCTACGTTGCAACCAAATCTTAGGCCCAACATTTTGTGTTCCAACTCTACACACACATTCAACTCAACTTCCTTGATATACTAAACTCAATACTCGACTCAATCCAAAGGCATACACGCGGATCGCCGCCCATGCCGACTCATCTATATGAACTAGTCACTAGCGCCCAGCGCTATAATGGACTCCTTTTGTAGTTTCAATTAGATAGACGCCCCTTGCCAGCGCGAGTAGCTAGATCCGCTGCAAGTCCCCGCCTAACCCGTGCGGTCATCCAGCACACAGCTACGAAATGTCTACCATCGTAACGGTTTCCATGGGCCACCTGGGTCACCGTTCGAGAGACTGTTTATTTTATTTACCTTGTACAAGTTGTCCAATGACCATGCAAGACTCGACTCGAACCGACGTCTCACACAGTCAAAGCTACTTCTAGTCTTACCATCTCTTTCAGGGCTAAGTTCAACATTTCTCACATCTGAGACCTTGCCTCGGCGACCCAGTCGTGAGCATTCTTTCTTTCTTGCCTCAACGACCCAGTCGTGAGCATTCTTCTTTTTTGTCCTATCATTTCACTCAACTCAAGAACAACTATTTGAAACACTTTCCAAACTCAATGGATCAACCGTGGCCCGTGCCTTAAAACACTAAGTCCGGGCCATCATGTTTAGACCAACTTGAAACACTATGTGACACCACCGTCCAAGTCATACTCTATGTGACGGGCCTTACGATCGTGAGACTATGTGATTATACCCGGCCATAGAACTCATAGGGCCGTGCCTCTACTACTCCTGATAGCTTAATGTAACTTGCCTAACTTACTTTGCGACAACTTGACGAGCAAGACTGCGTCAAGCTTGCGTCGTGGGAACGTGTCGTGCACGCGTTCGACTTTGAACAACCAAGTTATTTGGGGTGCCTAGACTTATGCCACAAGCCGTGCAATACAACTTAACCAGTCGGCGAGCAGAAGCTATGCCACGCCTTGGCCAAATAGACCGTGCATGCTTTATGAAGCATTTATGCGGACGACGCCTATAAATTTGGCTAACTCTTAGCTTGTGGCGAATACCAATTTTTCCTTCTCCCAAGCCACGGGACGAAGGACCGAATGTCATTTTCAAAGCACGCCGTGCTCCAACTCTAAGACGATCGTTGGACCTTTCCATATTCTAACTTAATTCGACCTGTCGGGATTATTTTCTTTAGATATGTGGATTCGTCTCTTTTATTATCAAGCCTACTTGTGCAAGTTGAAAATATGCGATTTATTATGTGAAGGCTAAGATGAGGCAAGTTCACCGAAACTATCCTACCTGAGCGAGCGGTCGCCTCGACCGAGCGATGTCTTCGAGCAGCCGTTGCAAGGCTAAGTCCGACGATTCCTCCGATTAACTGAGCGGGACGGGGCACTACATTACACAAGCCAGGGTTTACACTAGCAAGCCGTAGGTGAGCGAGGCTCTACGCGAGTGTAACTCTACGCGAGCAAGATCTACGCGAGGAAACACTCGAGCAAGACTTTACGCACGCGAGAGTCTGCTCGAGCCAGGGTTTTATGCGAGCATGATTTTACGCGAGCGGAAGGGCCCCGAGCGTAAAATTCGAATAAACTCGGCGTAGAACGGAGTACGCTGGCACGCAAATGTGTGTGCGTAAAAGGCTGAATAATACGCTATCACGTAAAATGTGGGCGTAAAGGCTAAACACTACGCTAACACGTTAGAACGTGTGCGTAAAACTTCATCTTCTCCCCCTGGCCAAGACAAGTAGACGTAAAAGCTCACGAACTCAAGCAAGTCCCATCTCGGTCAAGTCTCGATGAAATTCCACCATTTCAGAGCCAAACTTGCGTGAAATCGAAATCCCTACTACATGGAACTCTTCATTTCGGAACAACCAAGTTTTAGAAGATCAAAACCATGAAGATCAAAAATGCTAAAACTTAGATCGACATGAAATGAGCCTAAAAATTCAAAAATACTAAATACTAAAGTGACTTAGAATCTCATGAGGAAGACAATGGAACAACAAAATCTGAGTTCCTCCATAAAGCAAGTTGCACTTGCCTAAGCCTCTCTCTGGTCGGTGGAGAGAGTTAATGGAGCAAGAAGAAGAGTAAATGAAGAAGTGAATGAAGAGAGAGAATGGGTTGTTGGGATTAATAAATGATGGAAGGTGGTAGGTAGGGGTTTGCATTCCAACCCAAACCGAACCAACCAAGTCGAACCCAACCGAACTCGATGCATGCCAGAACCATGAAATGCTAGCTAACTCATGCCAATGCAGAACCCAAGGCTAGCCAATCAGGACAAGTCTATATACAGGTCCGAGATTACGTACACGTATAACAAAATACGTAATACGAACTACAGGCGTTACAAAAAGGATCTCGGGATGGAGAGGGAGACTGCTGTCCTTCGGGGGAAGATTACCCTGCTCAAAAGTGTGCTTACTGCACTGCCTATTCACGCCATATTGGTTATCAAATCCCCCAACAAACTTCTCAAGAATTTAGAGAAACTGATGGCAGCCTTCCTCTGGAACTCTAAAGATCAACATCGGAGCAGATAGATTTCATGGAGCAATGTGTGTCAGCCTATGGATGAGGGAGGGCTTGGCATTAGATCTCTTGACCAGGTAATGACTACTTTACATGCTAAAAGATGCTGGACGGTGATTCAAGGCGAGTCGGTTTGGGCCCAGTATATGATCTGAAAGTATGGGGATCCGACCGCTCCCGAATACTCCCTACCATACTCTCCCTCCCCACTATAGAGATCTATGATGAAGATTTTTGGAAATGTTTACTCCAAATGCCAATGGGTTCTGGGCCGTGGCAACATACCCATCTGGGGTCAGAACTGGTGTGGTACTTCTATCCCCAAACCGTAAGAGTTCATCTACAACTCTTTCATCCGTTAAGTGATGACCTCATCTTTGGTGCGTATGTCCTTGGAGGAGGAGGTTAATATTCAGAATTTCCTGACTGTTGAAGCCATTGCCTGCTAGGACGGGATTATTCTCAACAATGAGAAGGACAGGATGGTTTGGACTCCTGACCATCACGGAGAGTTCTCTATTAAATCTTACTGGGACCACCACCGCAGGAGAAACCCGATCGACGCCTGGAGTAAATTCTGTTGGTACAAGTACATTCAACCGCGCATAGGCGCCTTCCTTTGGCGTCTTCGTAGAAATATTATTCCTGTAGAGGCCAGATTTATTTCCATGGGGATCAATCTTGCTTCGAGATGTGTGTGCTGTGCTAACCCGGACACTGAAACGAATGATCACTTGTTCATCTTGGGAGAGACGGCTCAGAGGGTTTGGCTCCACTTCGGTATCAAGTTCAACCTCCCCACCTCGCATTCCTCGATCGACCAACTTGCTCAGGTATGGCTTCTAAACTCTTCTCTCTCTTCTCCCTCCACCCCGGCAGTCATCAGCAGAAACATTATCTTCGCATCTGGATTATGGGAGATCTGGAAGCAAAGGAACTCTGTTCTTTTTGGCAATGGGCAGATAAACTACCGGGACATCATCCGACAGGTTACCACTCAGCTTCAACACACCTTCTCGGCACATAATCTGGGAACGAACGGCTTTGGAACGCTTCCTGTCATCCGGGGGATCGACGCGAGATGGGTGGCTCCGAGGACGGGTCAGAAGATGAACATGGCGGCAAAAACCGGAGAACTCCCAAAAATTGCGTGTGGCGGTATCATCAGAGACAACCAAGGACATCTTCTTTATGCCTTCTCCATATTCATGACTGATATCACAAGCCCTCTTCCGGAAATCGACGCTCTTCTCAAGATGATTCACTGGTGTAATGATCAGAACATCCAGATCAGTGAAATCGAAACATCCTCCGAACTTCTCACCAACATCATTGCAAATAAATCCAAACCTCCATGGGCTCTCAGATACAAGATCCGCAACATACAACAACTGATAGGATCGAACACCGTCATTGCACATATTCCTACTACTGCTAATGGCGTGGCCAAAGCTCTGGCGTCTCTGGCACATGACTCCAGAATCGATCAGATCTTCGTCCACACCTGCGATCTACCACATGAGGCCAGGAATGTCATGCTTAAGGACCTATCTGGTCATTAGGGGTTTCTTCTTTACGTCCTTCTTTACATTTTGTTTACCCCTGGGTGGATAGTTTTATTTTCCTTTGTTACCCCCGGAACCCCCGGGGAGGATAGTTTCTTCTTTTGGCCAGGCCTATGACCTGGTGCATATACTTTTGTAGGTCGTCGGGCTACCTCCCGGCGCCATCTTTGAGCTTAGGCTCCTACAATATCAATAAAATTGTTATGTTCTCTTATATATATATATATATATATATATATATATAGTCTATCTATTTTTTTTAATTTAGACTTGTATGAAATAAATATATATATATATAAGCTATGTGTCATACAGAGCGAGGTCCACCGTGAGCCGGGCTCGCATAATAATTTTTCCTATCGAGAACTATATTGACACACCTCCCAAGATAGCACGAACACGAATTTGGTGTGCCTTGATCCACATCTAAAGACACGTTGACATATAGTCTATATTTTTTTTAATTCAGACTTGCATGAAATAAAAAAAAAATATATAGACTATGTGTCATACGGAGCGAGGTCCACCGTGAGCCGGGCTCATATAATCATTTTTCCTACCGAGAACTATGTATTGACACACCTCCCAAGATAGCACAAACATGAATTTGGTGTGCCTTGATCCACATCTAGGGGGCGTTTGGTTCAAGTTTTTGAGGCTTGGGAATGGAATTTGAATTCCTTACCCATGTTTGGTATGTTTAGGATTGGGAATGAGGAGGAAATAGGAGGAGGTTATGTGGGAAAGCTATTCCCAAGCTCCCCCTTGGGAATATATTTGCTTTCCTAGAAATAATGTTTGACTATTTTGTTTGGACGGTTATACCCTCTTTTTATTTTCAAATTTGTAACTCCTATCCCAAACATGTGAATCATCATGAAATTAGTGAAAGGGTATTAAAGTAAAACTAAATAAATTAAGATTCCTATACATGTGTGAACCAAACATGAAAATAATTTTTTTTAAATTTTGAACTACTTATTTCCAACCTAACCAAACATGAGTATGGAAATGTTGAATTCCTTTTCCATGGAAAAGGAATTGAAAATCTATTCCTAGAAATCCAAAAACTTGATCCAAACGAGCCCTAAGACACATTGACATAATAATTTTTCCTACCGAGAACTATGTATTGACGCACCTCCCAAGATAGCACAAACACGAATTTGGGTGCCAATACCTCCCTCCACCCAAAGAAGAATAAAAGAACAATTGGTAAACGAGGGATTTTGTTACAATATGTTACTTATTAGGCCTTTCTTCAATTATTCCTTTTAAAATTTATATATAGATGTTTTTTATTAAAAAAATTTCCAATGAAGGTTTCTACCTAGAAAATATTAAAAATAAAAGAAAATTGCTAAGTCTACAGCCAAATGTTTACAATCTTTTTACAACCTCTCTCTTCCACTCCTTACGCATGGATTCCATATCCCCTCTCACCCTTTTGCTATATGGGCTCTATCCGACCCCACCACTTCTCTCCTTCCGTTCATCGAAGTCCGACACGTGACGGTTGTAAGAAAATTGTAAACGCTTGGTTGTATGGATAGCAAAGCTCAAAATCAAAAGAGTTACTGGGAGGTTCTACATAGACATTGACAGAAGTAGTGGAGGATTTTCTTACCGATAACTTCTTTTACAATAGTTAATTGTCTATTAAACACATGTTAATTGGAGAGGGAAATAATAGAAAGCAAGAAACATTAGCAAATTTTTTTACTAAAGTATATTCTAATTTTAGTATTTAGAAAAAGGAAAAAAAAAAGAAAAAAAAGAGGAGAGCTCAGAAGTTGGGCTGTTATGATAGTAATGCAAATGCACAAAGCCATATGCTAAGCATTGCTCGAGTGTTCGCTTTCTTATTCTAATCTTAGTAGTCGTCTCTTTTTGACCCGAACGTAGGCTTACTAGTTTCCAAAGTAGGTACAATTGCTGGCCATGTCAATGAAATAGATATATACAATATCAAGATGATTTTCAACACAAATTTTATACTTAAAATGATGGTAGCCGTTGGATCAAAATAAAATTATCGAACGTGATAAGAATACGAAGATTATAATCTTTCATTTTCTTTTTTTTGTTTGGTTTAATAATCTTGTTAGTTAATTCTACCAATTTGTGCATCAATTCGAGTGTAAAAACTGCGTTCAAAGATTCGTGGTAACAAACCATTTGATGCATACACAAATATTTAAATAAAATAGAAATCTATGCAATAATGTGTCACATATTCTGAACGGTCAAAATTTTGATAGTCCATATAAAATTAAGGCTGTCAAAATATGATAATTCTAAAATAAAAACGACTGCAAAAGAAAATCTGACAATCCTGGAAGAAATTATTGTGTGGTCCGGGCTCACCGCGTGGAGATGATGAATGGTGAGCCCGGCCACTAATTTATTGACACTTGGCATAATATTAGGCGTAAAAAAATTTAAAAAAATTTAATTTTTTTTAAAAAATTATATTTCATATATAGAAATTTACTTGGCACATAATTAGAAAAAAAAAATTCTTTCAAAAACATTAAAAAATTTGACCTAGAAAATAAAAGAAATGTAGTGATATAATATATTATGCCAATTGTTAAGAAATTAGTAGTTGGGCTCACCATTCACCATTGCCACGTGATAAGGCCAGACCACCCAATAATTTCTCCAATCGAGAAATTATTGTGTGGTCCGGGCTCACCGCGTGGAGATGGTAAATGGTGAGCCCGACCACTAATTTATTGACGTTTGGCATAATATTTGACATAAAAAATTTCAAAATATTATAAAATATATATTTCATATATAGAAATGTACTTGGTATATAATTAGAAAAAAATAGATTTGTTTTCCTTTCAAAAGCATTAAAAAAATTGACATAGAAAATAAGAAAAATGTAGTGATATAATAGATTATGCAAAGTGTCAAGAAATTAGTGGACGAGGCTCACCATTGCCACGTGGTGATGCCGGACCACCCAATAATTTCTCCAATCCTGGATATGCACAAAACTGTGTTATCTCTTGTAACTTTTGTAGTACCCTCCACATTTGTCCAGGAAAAAAAAAAAAAAAAACTTAACCAGAAGAAACCCTAACAATAAATTTGTTGTAAAGTACTCAAATTTATTTAAATTACGCTTAAGGTAACAAGTATCTAAAAATTATGAATAAAGATATTTTTCGCTAGACGGACTCGCGAAAATTGGACATGTCCAATTTCCTCCAGACCGTCTAGCGGAAATCAAACATTTGGTTTTTTTTCCACGTACTTTGGTTTGGTTTAATAATGTAGTTGGTTTGTTTGGATTTTTATTTTTATTTTTTTTATTTTTATTGTTGTTTTGGTTTATGTGAAAAATATATCTACTCGTGTTTTTTTTTACATAATATTATATAGATAGAAATATATAATTTATTATCATGTGCAGAAAATATGATATTATCTATAGAAAATATATATAACAAATAGATAATTTTATATATATAACAAAATATAATTTAAATATTTAAATTTAAATTTGTATATATATATATATATATATATATATATATATATATATATATATATATATATATATATATATATATTTTTATATATATATATATATATATATATATATATATATATATATATATATATATATATATATATATATATATATATATAACAAATTTAAATTTTAATATTTAAATTATATTTTTATAAGATTAGAAAGAAAATGCATATTTCACGTGCTTTTACTAAATAACATGTAGATAATTTGGATAATACTAACTTTCGATAACTTTGTGTATAGATAATGTGCATGATAACAAACAAATAATTGTATATATAACAAATATTGCATAGATAATTTTGTGTATAGATAATAATAAATTATCTATTAGTGATATCAAAAAATACAGTATGAATAAAAAAATAATTTTAAATTTTAAATTTGAAATCTAAATGTTATCGAAAGTTAGTTTGTTATCATCCAAATTATCTACATGTTATTTGGTAAAAGCACGTGCAATATTCATTTTCTTTCTAATCTTATCAAAATATAATTTAAATATTAAATTTTAAATTTGTTATATATAGAGAGAGAGAATTTTAACATTTAAATTATATTTTGTTATATATATAAAATTATCTATTTGTTATACATATTTTCTATATATAATATCATATTTTCTGCACATGAAAATAAATTATATATTTTCTATCCATATAATATTATGTGAAAAGAAACACAAGTAGATATATTTTTCACATAAACCAAAAAAAAAAAAACCCCAAACAAACCAACTACATTATTAAACCAAACAACTAAACCAAAGTACGTAAAAAAAAAAATCAAATGTTTGATTTCCGCCAAACGGTCTGGCAGAAATTGGACATGCCAGTTCGTCTGACAGAAAATACCTTTATTTATAATTTTTAGATAGTTGTTACCCTAGATATAATTTAGGCTTAATTGCTAATTGCTACCCTCAACTATCACACTTTTTCAAGTTGATACCCTAAACTTTTTTTTGTAACAACTTGATACCCAGACATTATTTTGGACAAAAATGCCCCTACCCCTAACCCCCCTCCCCCGTGCTCGCTTCGCCCCCCCCCCCCCCCCCCCCCCCCCCTCTGCTAGCTACGGCCGCAGCTCCCCCCCCCCCAACCCCCCCTGCTCGCTTCAGGTGGCCCGGTCGGCGGGAGGCCGGTCGGCCGTGTGCGCGAGGGGGCGCGCTGGGTCGGCGCGGCGCTGGCCGGAGGGCGGTCGGGGGATCCGCGGAGGGGCGTGGTCGCTGGACCAGGGGCGCGGGTGGCCGCGTGCACTGGAGGGGCGCGGGAACAGGCGGCGGAGAGGGTCGGCGTTGGCCGGAGCTAGCAGGGGGGGTGGCCGGAGTGGGGGAGGGGGTGGAGGGAGGGAAGGGATAAGGGTATTTTGGGATTTTTTAAAATGTTAGGTATTAAGTTGAAAAAAAAAAATAGTTGAGGTATCAATCTGTTACGAAAAAAAGTTTAGGGTATCAACTTGAAAAAGTGTGATAGTTGAGGGTAGCAATTAGCAATTAAGCCTATAATTTAAATAAACTTTAGTACTTTACAGCAAATTTTCTGAAACCCTAACTACACACAATTTTCTTATTCAAAAAAAAAAGAAAAGAAAAAAAAAAGGGAAAGAGAGAGAGAGTAAAGAATAGAAATATTGAAAGATCCTTATGAGCAGTTGTACACCTGGTCCAGACGCATATCCAATGGGAAGACGCACGAAAATGACAACGCAGCCAATGGGAGAAGCTGGCTGTGGATTATGTTTGTAAACGTACCAGAATGAGAAATGCAGAAAACGACCACGTCTCTTCTCTTTCTTCCTCGGTCACCAGCTATACAATCATATACTTCCATTATTTCCTTCTTCCTCTCCATTATTTCCTTTTAATCAAAATAATATTATAAATAAACACATATTATTATACATAGAAGAAGAGTTGGCCGCTAGATATCTAGATGGTAGTAGAGGGCGAGAAGGAGGAGGAGTGGAGCAGGGAGGAGGACAAGCGATTCGAGGATGCTATCGCGACAGCGGGGGCGAAGCCGGAGGAGGAGGAGGGCGACGACCACGAGGCGTGGTGGGAGGAGATCGCCGCCAGCGTTCCCGGGAAGACGATAGACGAGGCGAAGCGGCACTACGAGCTGCTGGCGGAGGACGTCGGCGCCATCGAGGCTGGGAAGGTCCCCCTCCCTCGGTATGTCGGGGAGGTGGCGGTCAAGGAGGAGTTACACCACGGTCACGGCCACCATCGTCGTCACCACCACCATCACCCCCACCCCGAGGGCGGGTTTGCCGATAAAAGGGGGGTCGAGGCGGCCGGAGGGGGACAAAGTAAGGCGTGTTCCAAGTCGGAGCAGGAGCGTCGGAAAGGGATCCCGTGGACCGAAGAAGAACATAGGTACGCAGATCGGAAAAAATATATTATTATTATTATTATTATTATTATTATTATTATTATTATTAGTATATTTTATTTTATTATTTTATTATTTTTAGTTTAAGTGATTGAGGTGAGAGGCATCTGTTCTATCTGTTCTATCTGTCTTGATTTGATACTACTTAGATCCTATTCCATCCGCCTTGATTCGATACTACTTATCCTAGGTTACTATTGTTACCGGTACATGCCGCACCTAGGACTATGTCAGGGAATTAGATGTCGTCTTTGTTGCTACCTAGTTTAGACTACTAATTAAAGTTGATAGTACAAGTCATCATAAACATGGCCGGCTCAAGATTTCGAATTTGGACAATCCCTTTCTGCTTAGAGCAACCCTCTAGATCTGTCGAGATTGTGAAATTGCGGATGACTCGACCAACTCACAACAAGAGTCAAGAGACAACCAAAATTAGTTCCGGATATGATAAATCAGTCCTCAGGCTTGCCCATCCTAAGTCGATATGGTTAATAGGAAATTATTGTTAACTATATCAAAATTTCAATCGAAAGTTTGACATGAACAGTTCAGGGTGATCGTTTCAAATCCCTAGCCTAGGTTAAGAAAAGGCCAATTGACAAGCAGTGAAAGCTTCCAGTACTAGGCAGACTCATGTTAATCTTTTTTTTTTTTTTTTTTTTTTTTTTAGACTCATGTTAATCCAAAACCATGAAAATAGTTCGAGCAAGGAAAGTTATTCCTCCATCCAACCAAGGATTCACTTTTCCACGGCCTCGTTTGGTTCGTGGAATTATCGGGTTGGAAAATAAAATTGATTACTTTTCTATGTTTGGGTGCCAAAAAAATTGAGGAGAAAAGGAAATGGATTCCATCCATCCATCCAAGCAAGGAATCACTTTCCCACATTGAAGTAATCACTTTCCTTTCCAAATTCTTTGGCATTTCCATATATCGGAAAAGAAAATCAATGGAAATTATAATTTTTCAAAGGAAAGAAAATGCCAAGGAATTGATTTTCTTTCCCTTCCATTCCGCGAACAAAACGAGGCCAAATTCAATTTTCCTTCTAATTTTCTTCTCCTCTTCAAGCACCGAAAAAAAAATGAAAATTATAATTTTTCAAAAAAAAAAAAAGAGGAGCAAGAAAATAATTTTCTTTCCTTTTCCTTTTCCCTAATCAAACGAGGCCTTAAAGTAAATCACAGGACACGGAAAAAAAAAAAACAAACTTATTTATTGTTGGTAATCTTTAACGGAAAAAAAAAAACAAACTTATTTATTGTTGGTAATCTTTAATATCTTGACGAGGAAAGAGATGAAAACTTTTATATCTTGATGAACCTCTATTTATACTAAACAATTACAAAGGAAATATATAATCAGAAAATATTTAAATATAATATAAAATAACAAGTCCAAAAACACACCTAATCTAGTAGATAACTAAATAATCCAACAAATACTAACTCTAAAAGATAAGTAGACCACAAAAGTGGTCATCTCCAACATCCTCGCTTAACCATTGTCGTAGGTTGGACTATCTTGATTTGTCTCCCTCTGTAGTTCTTTACGAGCACTCGAATAAAATTTAGACTTAATTGCACTTTGATATCCTCAACTATTCCCCTTTTTTAACTTACTATCTCAACTTTTTTTTTTTTAAGTTGATACTCTGAATTTTATTTGAACAATAATACCCCTGCCTAAAATTCAAAACTATTTCCCAAACTCTCCCCCGACGCCGCTTCGGCCGCCCACCCTAATCCTGCCGCCCTCCTTGCCCTCCTTGCCCTCCTTTCCCGCCTCCACCGGAGAGGGAGGGGGGGAGGGCATGGGGAAAGAGAAAGAGGAAGCCACGGGTAGAAAAAGTTTAGGGTATTAAGTTGAAAAACGAAAATAGTTGAGGGTATTAAAGTACAATTAAGCCTAAAATTTATCTCACCACAATGTGTTTGGATCTTCCATGGAAGACGGGATCCTTTGCAATTGAGATCGTCGAATTGTTGTCACACTATGGCCTCGTCACACCATATTGAGGATTTTTCAACTCCTTGGAGTCAAAATATTTGGGTGCAGTGGAGGAACTAGCATCTAAAATAAGGATCACTCCTATTATTTTAGTGGTGTTTAAACTGAAGAATATAACTGTAGGAAGTTTTCAATGTATTCTCGGTATTGGCCTGTTCACAATAGTGCTATTTTCTTATGGCATAACTATGCAGCTATAGTTTGCAGATTTTTTTCACAACAAATATTTTGCTATACAATCTATGTTGAGCTTTGCAAATCCAATCAAAACTTGTTTCCATGGCCAAATTTGCAAATCGGTATGGCCTATATGCAGAATTCTATCAGGAACATAAATACGTATGTGATAGATATTATGTTTGTTGCAGTGGTTTACATTTATTAACTCTACATCTGTCCTCCCTGGGAACAGTGGGAAGAAATCTTCACAAGAGAGTACAAAGTTTTGGTATTCTAATTTTTATTAAATTATTTAGAAAACTAAAAGCCAACCGTCTAAATTATTATATATTTATTATTATAATTTTATTATATATATTATTTTATAGCTGTATACTATTTAGAAATATGAAAAGATAGGTTTCTTAATTAACTAGTTGTCTCCGTTAACTTTAATTAATAATTTTAATTAGTAAACATATTTTAGTAAAAATATACAAGGATATATTTGTAAAGAGTAGTTTTTCGGTAAAGTTAAACTTTTCTTATTACTCTCTCCAGGTAACGAACCTAGCCATATTTTTATTGGTTGTCACCATGCTAAGATCACTACACAAAATGTTAATGGCTGTCATTGGTCTGCCAAAATTTTGACGAGACATGTATGTGAGCTGACAAAATTTTGACAATTTTTGTCGGTCCAAAGATCGCAGAATAAAGGTCGTTAAAATTTCTACAGTCCTGACTACCGAGCTTTGGAAGCTCTGTCGAAGCCTAATGGAGAAAAACTTACTCGTATGTTTATTTCAGGTTATTCCTGCTTGGCCTTGAGAAGTTCGGGAAGGGCGACTGGAGGAGCATATCGAGAAACTTTGTGGTGTCGAGGACGCCCACCCAGGTGGCGAGCCACGCGCAGAAGTACTTCATACGCCTCAACTCCATGAACAGGGACCGCCGGAGGTCGAGCATCCACGACATAACCATGGTGAACGGAGGAGGAGACGTAGCCTCCTCCTCCCCGCAGGGGCCGATCACCGGCCAGCCCAACACCGCCATTAACAACCCTGGCGCCGCCATCGCAGGACCCTCGTCCATGAAACACCCGGCTGCCCAGCACTTCCAGCCGGGGCTGCCGCCGGGCATGCACGGGGTGGGGATGTACGGACACCCCCCGCTCGGCCATCCCGTCACCGGACACGTGGTGTCCGCGGTCGGCACGCCCGTCATGCTCCCTCCCGGACACGCTCCCTACGTTCTGCCCGTCGCGTATCCGGTGCCACCGCAGACGACGATGCATCACTAGTCACAGTCATTTATTTCTATGTTAATTAGATTGTGAATTTGTTAGGCTCCCTCTATCAACTTCTTGTTGCCTGGGTTGCATGAACATTCCATGGTAGCATGAAAATATTAGGATATAATTATTAATTAGCTGTGTTTACATATAAATTTCTCTTAAATTGCTGGCTCCTTCGTGGGAGAGAATAAGAGCCAGAAATTTCAGAGGTCAGGATATTGAAATGCTTTGGAATGTCATATAGAGTTATTGGTAATATTTATAGTGGATTCATCAGTTGTATGTTTTCTGTTGTTAATTTTTTTTGTTTTTAAAGATTATTTGCTAGCAATTATTGTTCACTGGGGATTCCTACTTCTCATGTTATGTTTTTATTTCATTGCTCTTTGCAGTTCTATTCTCTTTTATTGTTCCTTGTAGGTGTCTGATTGCTTTGAGTAGGAACTGAAAACTTTGGTCATGACAAGTTCTTCAGTCTATCTTAGGTGAGCAATTCAGTTTATTCGATTTCAACTGAATCTAAATTGTCACAATCGAATAAACCTAAATTCGACCAAAAGTTGAAATTATAGTTAAATTGTATTAATAATTTATATATACAATTGTTGTATTTAGTCAAAAGCTGGTCCAAAGTTGGACTACTTGCTAAATTATCAAAGTTGAGTATTAAAACACATACATACAATTATTATTTTCAAAATATACATATTTATAATCACAAAATATGGATAAAATTGAGATTATTTACATAATTGTGTAAGTCTTATTCGATTTTTTGTTTTGGACCGGAAACAAAATCCGAAACCGAAATTGAATGAGAAAATTTAGTATTTTCAAAATCGAATTTGAAGCCATTTTTTTGAAACCAAACCGAATCTTTCTAAGCCCAAAATCGAATAATGCTCACCCCTAGCCTGTGGATTTGATTATCATTATCTATATGAAAAATATGCGGGTTTCCAATTAAATTTTAGATGACCGTAGAATATATAATCTTTGTGTCTGTACTGTATGGCTCCTGCAGAAAGCCACTAAGCAGAGGAGTAAATCTTGAGTTGAATGATACAAAAGAAGACGAAGAAGAAGAAGGAAACTTTTAAATATTAGAGCAAAATCAAGGATCAAAACTCTCTATGGCAGTAAATTTGCATCTGACCATAATGAGATATATACTGTAGGGAATCCAACTGCACCAACACTTTTAGAGTTGGTGCAATGACATGTAGACTTCAACATTGTGTCGTTAGTCAATGTTGAGAGCTACCTGCAATTATTACCAAACTAGACTCCATTTAATTTTGATATAATCTCACATTTTCATAGTTATTAGGGGAGAAGGAAGATGGAGATGGCAAATATAGTTTTGGCGCTATTAATTCAAGGATCTAAGTAATTTTTCTATGATATATAGACAAGGAGGAACTTGTTACTTATAACTCAAACTCCTACACAATACACATATTTTAGACAGTCGATGGAGGTTTAGAAACTCTATCAGCATTTGAGAATGAATACCTATTTCAAGAGTTGTTACGTGTCAACATTAAACTACTTTTTCTATTATTATGAGGTGAGGGAAATTAAATCAATATTTGGATAAGTAAAGACTGATAAGCGAAGACAATGCACACCTTAATTGCTCTGACATAATATCTGGAGTACACATAGCCTTCGGTATCTCTAACAATAAACCTTCAGGCATAACAAAGACAATATAACTCGATACCTAAACTGAGTTTATACTTTCATGACGAAGACAATGCACACCTTAATTGCTCATTTCCTCCAAATACAGGAAAAGAACGACTTCCTTTCCCAAGGCTAGGCCCTGATTCCGCGAACCAAATATGGCCTTAGATAAGACTCCCATGGCAGCCTGAGATGTGTACCACCTTGCCTATCTCTGGCAGGTTTCTATAGGTTGAGCATCTAACCATTATCATACCATATTATGAATAAGAGGAAACATAGTGAAATTTTGAGCAATTTTGAAACTAAGATCTAGAACAGCCACCTTGGCTTTCTTTCGGGGAGGAAGTATGCTTGGACAAAACATTAGAATTGATAAGGTTCCACACACTCTGGACAACTCCACTAGAAACAGCCAAAAAAGATTGTTTTGCGGAAATTTGATGTGCTTCTAACACTTGAGGATTACTGAGTAGCTGGTTGAGGACCTTCAGAAGCTCCATCCTATCCCCAACCTGAGGATGTAAGTAAATAGCATGAGGTGACTTTTCTGTTTCCTTTAGTGAGGTATAAGAATGCAATACTGGTTTTATGTGCGCACTCCTAGGAAGCCCGAGCACTCTGAAAATTGCTGCCGTTTCTGGATCTCGTCATGCTTGGCAGGCACGTATCAGACACGGCATATACAATCCAGAGCTGTCAAGTGGGCCGGCCCGGCACGAATTTGAGTGGTCCGGTCCGGGCCTCTTGAGCCCATGAACTGTAGCGGACCGGGCTGGGCCGGGCTATGGATGAAAAATTTAAGCCCAGCACGGCACATGACCCACGGCACGGTGGGCTTTCGGGTCGTGCCGGGCCGGACCGAGCCGGGCCGGGTCGCACTGGAGGCCATCATTTAATTCAATTCAGTTTAGTATATACATATATCATTCATGGGTCTACATAATTTTGTATAAATGGCTGTACATGGTTGGCCATATATAAGTGACCAAGTGAAGTGAGACATGCACGGTGAAGCTTATAGCTGATGGCAACCAAATACGACTTTGACTAAGCTGATGTATGGATGCATTCATGTATGTTGTTGCAGCAACTTGCAACTAATATATAATGAAATGAATTGAATTGAATTTCAATTCAATTCAGTTCAGTTCAAACATCCATTTCAATTTAATTCACTACTACACTATATAATCATAATAATAACAGAGGCCACCACCAATTGCACTTGTTGCTTGAGGCAGTGGTACAAAACATATTTGGAGGGCAGAGTGTTTGTTGTGTACATATTTTTCTTTTCTTTTCCTTGTGAAAGTGACAATACTGCTGTTAGCTGGTAAGATTTGAGACAAATCAAAGAGATTGTGTAGGGGATGTTGTAACCGGGTCGCGCTTCGGGCCGGGCCTATATTATGGGCCAATATACAAGGCCCGGCACGACCCAACATACGGGGCCGGGCTGGCCCGGGCCCACGATTAATCGGGCCGGGCCGGCACATGGGCCAATTTTTCGGGCCGGGCTCGTGCCGGGCTGGGCCGGGCCGGCCCAATTGACAGGTCTATCCACTATAGACTAGGTCATGCCAAAATCAATATCTTGTCCCTGTCGTGTCACATTTGTGTCTGTGCAACATAGGTGCACTCCCATGGGAAAGACGTTTATGACCATGTCGTGCCAGACACGTACATGACATGAAACACACTCCAAATACACTAAAACACCAAAATCTGTCGTGTCCAGCAAATTGTATCATATACCACATAAAAGTCTATATTGTCTTTGCACATGCCAGATAGCATAAAAGAAGTTTTAGGGTCTGCATCAAGTTTTAGGGTCTGTGCATGAAACCAATTCAAAGATGGATAGGGTGACAACTGTAACAATGAACAGCATGCTTCTACAACTTTCCAGTTGACACTTGACAGAAGCAGCAGCCAAGCCGAACCTAGGAAACACCAAAATCTGTGTCGTGTCCAGCAAATTGTACCGTATACCACATAAAAGTCTAGGTTGTCTTTGCACATGCCAGATAGCATAAAAGAAGTTTTAGGGTCTGCATGAAACCAATTCAAAGATGGATAGGGTGACAACTGTAACAACGAGCAGAATGCTTCTACAACTTTCCAGTTGACAATTGACAGAAGCAGCAGCCAAGCAGAAGCTACGTTTCTCACCTGAACCACTGACAAAGGATCTGAGCATCTCATTTCTGTTATCATGCGGGAAAAATGTCCCATATGAGGACCTGCAGTTGGTTAAACACAAAAAGAAAATGTTGTACTTTTCACCGTACCATAAAGGTACAAAAACAGGTTACGGGTTCTGAGTAAATTTTACCTGTTAAAACAGCACAACCAGCTGCAGCAGCCTCAGAAATGTTATGACCAGCTAAATCAGGCAAGAAAGACCCTCCAATAACAGCTATCGGAGTTACTCTATATAGGGTTCGTAGTTCACCTGTACCAAGCAAGACACAGTAAAGCGAATAAATTTTCTAGCATCTTTATTGCATCAGAAGTGACAAGTAGATTAGGGAAGAACTAACATATACTATAAAAAACCAGAATAACTCGATCGATGTTGAAAAGTCATAAATAAATCAATGTTTCTCAAGACTGATGCCTAAACCAGACATTTCTATTGATCATTAACCCTAATGTTTAGCTAATCAACAAGACCCCACCATATATATTTGAAAGGAGAAAATAAATGATAGAGTGCATCTCCAAGTTTGCAAGTTTGTTGTTATTGGTCCACGTAGGAATAAATTTAAGGAGAGCTGATTGTTTGCAGTAGGCTGAAACAACTCTCCTTGAATTTAATCCTAGGTGGACCAATATACAAATAGAGTTGAACCTTGGAGATGCACCCTACCATCTATTTGAAATAATTCTCATACATCATGATTCAATACAACGTTTACCCTAGGTGTCTCCTCTTCCTACAAAATCCTTACAAGTGTACCCCCACCCCACACAATGAAATCTTCAAATTATATGAATTATTTACACATTTTCCATTTTCAAAAAATTAAATGAAAATCTTAGGTCAGGTACAGTTCATTATATTCTTAGTTAAGTGTGCAGATAACAAGTTCTCACAAATTACCATAAACTAGCATATACTAGCAAGCACCAGTCGAGCAATACGCATTCCTTCTCCTAAAGACCTTGTTGATATCCACCTTTATCCTACCGTGTTCAACCTTAATTTTCTCTATTAACATTTCGAGTTATTCAACGGTAAAAGAAAGAGAGAGAAAGCAGAGATCATTACAGAATAAATACTAGAGCAATACATGATATAAAGTAAAGGGAGTTGCGGGTGGAAGTGGCTAGGTTATATAATATCCTTTACATCTTAAACTGCAAGATTCAATAAGATACCAACCTAATGTGTCCACCACATATATGCTTGTGCTAGGAGAAACAATATCATTCCTAGACCTTAATGCAACATTCACCCCTTGCCTCTTCAGTGCCTGCACACACAAAATAATAGTGAAAAGCAATAATCCATTATGAGTTGATTAAAGGTGATTATAATATTTAATATGCATCATGAATGTATGTTTTACTTTCCAATAGTTATCCCATGAAGTGCCTACTATAGAAAAGACGAGACATAAAAGGAAGCATAAAACTGAACTGTTTTTCAGATCCTTGTCACAAAGTTCCAAATGATTGGAGAAAGCATGGGATGATATAAAAGATCCAAATATTAGAAGGCATATAAAAGAAACTAACTTAGAAGCATGAAAAAAGACAAAATAATGCAGACCAGAAAGTGGTTCAATCTACAGTGTAGTTTTCAGATATGGTAAGAACAGTAAGAGAGTACTAGATGCATACTTGACTGATTTGTTCCCCATGTTGTGGATGCCGAGTGACAAGAATGGTAACCATCTCAGGGTACACCTCCATGAGTTTTTTATGGACCCAAAGCATAACTGTGAATTATATTAGAGACACTTCAATAAATATTTTAATACTTTTAGATGGGATGCTTCTTGATTTGGGTTTTCGCAAGGCATTTAATCAAGATAACAAAAATGACTAAATAAAAATTGAAAACCAAGTACATTCAAGTGTCATCCTGCACATAAAAATAGTACAGATAGATGGAGGACATTTAAACTTTTGCATATTTGTTCCAAAGCAGGGAGTAGAGCCATACGATAATTATCTCTAGAAGCAGGAGCAGATTATAACTTTCCAATTCAACAAGCAGATTAATAGGATAAAATATGATGAAAAGAAAACACCTCAAAGGCACATCAGAATGCGGAGCTGAAAGTTCAAAAATTCAGGAATCAGCTAAGTCCTTGTAGAAGAAATTAGGCCTAGTTCCTAAAATCCTCAACTAATTACTGACTATCACTAATCTGACACCAGAATTATGGTTTCCAACACCCTTCTTTGTGTCTAAGGAATTGGAATCTCTAATTCCCCAATTCCACCCTCCTCTAGAATCTAGGAATTAAGTTAATTAACCAACAATAGAGAACGCTATAACTTGGGAATGCTTGATCGAACTGAAGAAATTATAATCCCTGGGTGTTCCACAAACCATTATAGAGTTTGGTGGAAAATACATTTGGTAATTAAATACAACTTTCTCAATGCACACTTTATTCCAGGTAAGGGAATTTCTTGTTAAAGCTTAACCAACCTATTACACATCAAGAAAAGCATCACAGTAACGAATAGTTGTAAATTGTTAGTAAATTCTGCAGTGTTCTAAAAAACGCTAGGCGGACTCGGTGCGCCTAGGCGCCCGCCTTTTTTTTTTTTGAAAATTTTAGAAAATTTGAAATCTCAATGTTCTAAAATCCAAATCCTATCTTAAAACCCAAACAAATATCCACAATATAACTAAGAAAAAAATCAAAAAAGCAAAAAGCAAAAAAAAAAAAAATCAAAAAAAATCAAAAAAATCAAAATAAAATAAAATAAAATAAAATAAGAAAATCAGTCGCCTAGGGCCGCCTTTACCACCGCCTAGGAGGTTTTCGGTGCAGTGGGCCTGCGCCTAGGCGGACGCCTAGCCCGATTCTTAGAACACTGAAGTTCTGATCAAAATTGTCAGGCTGTATTGAAGTTATTTGGAGTTGATATCCTGAACAGTCTCCATAAATATAAAAGAACAAGTATATGAGAGACTATAGGAAGGGGAAACAGCAACACTTTGAGGACAAAGCAAAAAAACGATTGCTGACCTTCTTCTTCCCCCTTGTGTATAGATGCTGCCATCCAAGCTGGCCTGCCGGTAAGCTGCCTCTTAAGATCTTCTATATTTCTGTTCTCATTCTCAGATAGATCAAAATCTCCTACAGCTAAATAAAGTACAGAAAGTGGAGTGAGTACAAGGAGGAATGAATTATAAGTTGAGATGCTTGTATAATCTCCTAAAACATAAATTATAAAAACAATTCTGAAGATAACGTTGGACTCGCTGTATTTAAACGGAACATATGCTTTTTGGGTAAGGGAAATAGCAGAATAGATGAATTGGGATTTTCGACCCTAACAGAATTTTAGGTAGCTCTGGTACCATGAGAAAATTTGATATAAAAGGTTATATTTTTATCAAACTTCCAACCAAACACATATATTTATAGGGATCAGGCCTTTTTCGACCCTAATGGGATTCCATATTCCAGTCCATAAGAACTAAATATCCAGTTCTGCAAGAAACTTATGTGACCTTACAAAACATGATCAGACAATTTCAATCATAGATAATACATTTCTGGCTATATCAGAATTCCAATTCTAACTAGAATTCTGGTTTCTTCTGATTCTACAGGGATCATTCATCATCTTCCAAGCCTTCTTCCCATCATAATAGGGTCGGCTATCAAACATAAGAAAGCTCCATACAAAATTTGACAAAGTTCTATGACCGATTTTCGACCTAACGTCAAACCTCTATGTTGGTACCAAATTCTGGTTTCTTCTGATTCTACAAGGATCATTCATCATCATCATCATCAAAGCCTTCTCCCATCAGAATAGGGTCGGGTATGCAGCATAAGAAAGCTCCATACAAGATTTGGCAAAGTTCTATGACCGGTTTTGACCTAACGTCAAACCTCTGTGTTGGTATCAAATTCGAGTTTCTTCTGATTCTACAACGATCGTTCATCATCATCATCCAAGCCTTCTCCCATCATAATAGGGTCGGCTATGGAGCATAAGAAAGCTTCATACAAGATTTGACGAAGTTCTATGACCGATTTTCGACAAAACATCAAACCTCTATGTTGGTACCAAATTCCTATCTAAGGTAGCTAAGAGCATGAGAGTCTCATACCATAAAACCTAGTTGGCTAGTTAGCAGGTAGGTAGGTGTACCTTTTGGATTGCAGTTTAAGCTCATGCAACCAAGGAGCACCCTCCAAGTTCCCCTAGACTATAAAGAGTCTAGACGAAGAGGTAAGATGATACAATTTGTTACAGGAAATTGCATTCGTCTCTATGACACATTATGCCAAAGAGTGAAGGAATGACATTCCCAAATACAATGATCATTAAACATTGAAAAGTATTTCTGGAATAGCCCGTGGCATCCACCACTGTTTACTTAAGTAGGAGCATACCATACTTCAAATCAGCTGTGAAGTTGATGATAAGGGGTGGTGCTTGTAGTAATTGAAAATGGATAGCCTCCACTGTGCTCTGTAAAAAACGCATAAAAACCTGATTTTCTAACACAGTTTGGATATTAAACTAGAAAAAGGCAAACTTTTTACCAATGAGGCAATTAAAGACAATTTTGACAGCATTAATGAGATCAGTGACAACGCTACTGGTCGTGACCAACGTCTGAACGATTTCAGGGACATCCTAGCATTAAGTAACGCCACTGGTATCTGAAAGCAGCAAAAAGATGGCACATGAGATTGCAAGGTAACAAACATTTAATCATAGCATGCAATGGATAATATGATTAAGAGTTATGGTGTTGACAGAATTCATAACTTTGGTCGTCTTATCCTAATTAAAGATTGAAAAACAATTAGAACAATGTATAACTTGCTAAGACCCTAGAAAACAGAGGTGGAAAATGACTGAAAACAAAACATAGAGAATGCTCAATAAATCCAAAGAAAGCTGATAGAAATAAACAATGTTCCATTTTTAGAGATCTAGTTGTATGAGTTGTTGAAGCCTCAGGAGATTCTAGATGCCATTGCTGAAGATGTTGGACATTGGCATCGAAGATGCTAGAAATAGATGCTAGAAGTCAATATAGGGTGTAACAAAAGAAATGCTCGACCAAGAGTCCACTCTGAAGAGGAGGTTGTTTGGATTGAAGAAGCTGAAAAGGATTACATGGGTATTCGGAACGGGCTTTGGAATTGTACAGTAGAGATATACACCATCAATTTTTAGAACAACTCAATAGTCTTTGGGAGGGAATAAGTCTTGCTTCATATTTGTTCATGTATGAGAAAGTTCGAAAAAGGGAGAGGGATACGGAAAGGATGATGTAATGAAAGAGGAAGTCGTTGCTGATGGTAACGACCCGTCACGGTTCATTGGTTTACCCTGTTTAGATTTTGGTTACCTGGATAAGTTTTGCATCAGCTGATACTTGTCTCTTTGTATCGTTCAATGAATCGTACAATTTATAAGTTTGTATTGTATCTTACTGGAATATTGGAATATGTGTATTGTTATAGTAACTAGCAAGATACTTACAACAAAGATCCTAGCTCAACACAGGTCACTATGCACTTGGAGCGAACCTTGGGATAAACATACAAAGATTCAACTCCAGAAGACATGGTACACAGCTAACTTGAGCAATGATTTTTTTTTTCCATTAATTTCGTGAAACTGGGGAAAAATGTTATTTTAGTTTGTAAAAAATATAGAATTTCAAAGTAAACTATAGATGACTATATGAGTTTGTCTTTCTATTGGGAGATTGATTTGGCCCATTAGTTACTTGTAGACCGAGGAAAGGAGTGCGAGAGCTCAAAGGTTCTATATTGGCCTTTGGTTCTTATTTTCGTAGGTAATAATGAATATTCAAGAGCGCCTTTGGGCACTTCAAGAGGCTCAGTTGGCACTTAGCACCTTAGCTTGGCTTGTGCCCATGAGGGATTCAAATTCAATCTTTTGAGTTCGAATTTATTTTATGTTGTACAGATTCTAAAGAGACACCATTCTCTAAAAGAATGTTCCTTTGTAACAAAAGACAATGGGATAAACACTGTGGTCCTGGGGATACCTAAAGGTTACAAACCAGTGAACCATGGGTCCAAAAGATACAAGGAAAAAAATCTTGACTCTCCAATTTGTTTTCTTTTTATGGTGTAAAAGATCAAGGTGTTTTCGGCAATTCCCTCCCAGTGCAAGAAAGTGACTTGATAGTAATCAGTGAGTTTTTGTACCTTAGAAACAAATCATACTATCCCTATTTCGTCCAAGTGGAGAGCGAATATTACTTTGAAAAGAGATTACATCACTATGTGTTATTAGCCATTGAAATTCCTATTTTTCTATAACAGTCATTCTTAAAATAAAGAGTAGACAACTTTTAAAGAACGCCAGCTTGTTGATCAGGCAGATCCTAACTAGGATGATCAACTCACTTTTATGATGCACTTGGTTTGAGCTGCTTTCTGGTTGAACCTGAACCAGGTTTCAATAACTTGTGGCTACTATTTGTCCTGCATCAAAGAGATTCATCATCAGATTTTTGTCTCAAGCCATATTGTTTCATACCCTTTTCTTGCCTAGGTGTTTACTAGCCCACTTGCTCAGTGCCTCCTTATAAGAGCATCTCCAATATATGGGGCTAAAATATGCATCTTGGGGGCACAAGTTTATAATAAACAAATAAATCTACAATCGGTTGGGGCCATGTGGGAATAGAAAATGGGTTGGGGTACATTTGAACTATTTTTCCTCCTCCATTTCTCACTCATTTCAAAACCAAAATAGGTTGGGACCATCATGGGGCTCCAATTGAGCCTTACTATTCTACAAAATGAGCTTCTACATTCTGAATGTAGAAATTCTCAGGCTCTTGTTATACCTCTTGTGGCTGGGACGGGACCATCACGGGGATCCAATTGAGCCGTATTATTCTACAAAATGAGCTCCTACAAGAATCTAGAAATTGGGATGAGCCTTACTATTGATGCTCTAAGGAGAAGAAAGGCTAGCCCATATAGCAACTTTCATAGTACAAAAAGTCTTATGACTACAAAGGAAGGGGGGAAAAACAATGAAAATTTATATAATAGACCAAGAAATAACATAATATAATTTAAAAGTTTGCAAATTTTCAACACCAGTCAAAAAGAAAACACCTCTGAAGCACAAGCACAGACAACACACATACCAACCACAAATTATGAAGGATGGCAGGAAATGTCATGGTAGAGACATGGCATATATTTTCTATAAGTGTTGTTCATATTATATTCATTGTTCTAAAAGGCAGTCTAGGCGGCCGCCTAGGCAGCGCCTAAGCGCTAGGCCCCTGGTGTTCGCCCGATGTCCGCCTAGGCGGCACCTAAGCGCTAGGCCCCTGGTGTCCGCCCGATGTCCGCCTAGGCGTCCGCCTAGACCCTCCCGACGTCTGACTATGCATGTTTTGGGAATTTATGGTCTTTTCTGCAATTTTTAGTATATTTTTTGGATTTTTATTTATTTATTCATGAACTGCCTAGATCTAGGCGACCGCCTAGGCAGGGTAGGTGCTAGGCAGCGGGTGCCCGCCCGACTAGCGCCTATCGCTTTTCACAACCTTGATTATATTATTATGCTCAATAAATATAACTAATAATGCTAAATCTAAAGTATATTGTTCCCATTTTATAATCCTTTCTCTTTATACCTTTTTAGAAATTTGAAGCAATCTAAATAGGTCTCAACTCTTCGTATTCTTTGTCCCTACAGTTGGATATTCCAATTCTTAGTATATTTCAGCAATATTGTAACTGTCTATCATTTCAACTATTCTTCACTTGAAATTGGAAGGAAATGTATCTTTCAAGTGCTATATATAGCAAGACTCCCAAGGTAAGCTTTAGGAAAGTGTTGATAGGTGCCCAAAAGGTCTCTCGTCTTTAAAATGATGCATAGAAGTATGGACATATTCGACATGTCTCACTTGTCTCACTTGTACAAGGGAGTCAAGATAAGAGTGTTATCGCTACATAGACAAACATAAACAAAGAATATAAATATAATATTAAGTATCAAAAACAGAAGTTGAATAACTATTCCGACCAGTGCCCATCCCAATTGTTAAGTATATTTGCTCAATTCTTCTTTTGGAGCATAGGGACATGTGAAGAGTGGGTGTGAACTTAGTAATCAATTACTTATGTCACGTCCCGCTCCCGTAGGAGCGATCGTCATCGCTAAGGCGTGATGTCGCACGAGCCTAGATTGCGCTCGTGCAAGACGGGTTCCATAACGGCCGATTACAGCCGCTGCGACGGGGTCGTCGCACAGAAGTCCCAAGCAGAGACATTGAATAATAGCAGCGGAAATTTAGAACAAAACACAAGTCATTCAAAAGATACATTTTATTGATATTGAAACAATGATTACAATAGGACGCAAGGCCAAGATTACAAGTCACTCAAGCTCACTCTTCTCACATTACAAGTCACTCAGCTCTCTCTCATCTCTCAATACAAATCTTGAACCAGCGGATGCTTCGGAAGGCGACGTCCATACATTATGTCCCGTATAAGTCTTGACTCCACGCGGCCGCACGCTACGAATCGCCAAGGAACTCCGTGCCTCGACGTATCCAAGCGAGCTCCGCACCACGAGCTTCTACCTGTGCCTGCACATGAAAACTGTGTGGGTGTCAGTACTCAACTGTACTGGTGGAATGAGCTCCTCGTCCACACATACAAAACCGACACGTTCATTTACTTTGTGCAACATAACCCTTTTGATTGTCTTTCTACTCTTGTCTTAGGATCAGTTTTAGGACCGACGCATTGGCCTATTTTATGTCTCTAGATCACCCCGTGCTTGCAACAACAATGTCAACTCATACTTTGCCTCTAGACCCCTTCTCGTACCAAAACGTTAACCTATCAAGTCGTGTTTGCCTTACGGCCCAAAATCAGATATGCGAACTACGCGATAGTACTCAATTCCCTTGTGACCGTGCTACAAATCCTTATTGAGGCCGTGCCTCGCAACTCAGTGAGACTTAACCATATTGCCGTCTCGCGGTCCTTGCTACTTTGATCACCAACTGACCCAAATCGAGACTTGCGAACTTAGTGTCACTTAACCAACTTTGCCTTGCGGCGATTCCTGACTTAAACCAGAGATGACTCAAATCCAACTTATGCAACTTTATACCAACAACTTAAGACTCGACGCCACAACTCGTACCGAAACACGTCGCCTATGTTGAAGCCAAATCTTAGGCCCAAACTTGTGTTCCAAAACGTACACACATTCAACTCGACACATTCCAAAGGCATACACGCGGATAGCCGCTATTTTGCCGACATCTATATGAACTTAGTCACATCCGAGTGCGAGGTACGAGCTCCCACCGAATGACCCGCAGCCTATATTGTAACGGTTCACTTCAATCGAGTCGCACCGTCGATGAAGGCCGTACAATATCTGCAATTCCTCCTAGGCCGACAGGAACCCGGTGCCCCGAATTCGTTCGAGAAATTCACCTTGCGCGCAAGTTGTCCAATGACCATGCAAGACTCGACTCAAACTGACGTCTCACACAGTCATTCTTCTTCCAATGTTACCGTCCTTTCTGGACCAATCTCAAGGTTTCTAACATTTGAGATCTCTCGACGACCCACGGTCGCGAGCCTTCCCCCTTGTTGCTCTATCCTTATTACTCAACTCAGGAATGCCTATCGAAAGTCTTTTTTTTCCAAACTCACCTTAAATCAACCGTGGCTCGTACTTAAACACTAAGTCCGTGACATCGTGTCTTTGGCCAACTGTGTTCTACGTGACACTACCGCCCAAGTCATACTTTATACGATGGGCCTTGAAATCGTGGGACCAAGTATTTTGACAACGGCAGAAAACAGGGGACAGTGCTTAGAACTCCCTCAATCGCCGAGCATAACTTAGCCTAACTCAATCGAGCCTACAACTTAACCCATGGGACGAGCAAAGGCTATGCCAAGCCTTGCATCGTGGAAACGTGCATGCTCCATCGAGCATTTATGCGGGCGACGCCTATGACTTAGGCTAACTCATAGTTTTGTGTCGAAGACCAACTTTCTTCTCCCAAGCCACGGGATGAAGGATCGAGTGTCATTTTCAAAGCACGCCGTGCACCAACTCTAAGCCGACCGTTGGACCTTTCCATATTCTAACTCGATCCGACTCGACTTGGGATTATTCCCTTAGCTATGTGGATTCGTCTCTTTTATTATCAAGTCTACTTGTGCATTTGAAAACACGCGATTTATTATGTGAAAGCTAAGATGAGACGAGTTCACCGAAACTATCCCACCTGAACGAGGAGTCGCCTCGACCAAGCGATGTCTTCGAGCAGCCGTTGTAAGGCTAAGTCCGAACGCCGACGGCGTTCCGATTCCTCCGATCGACTGAGCGGGACGGGGCACTACAACTTATAGGAGAAATAACATGTCTGAAGCCGCGTCAATAAAAAATAAGGCAGGCTTCTGGACGAGAACCCAAAACTAGGTTTGATTGTACTTAGTAGATCAGTTTCAGAGCTTGGTAGTGAATTTAAAAGCTGGAAGATACATCAAAAGGAACAGGGATGGAGAGTTGAACTATGATCTTAACAGAAGCAATAATTGGCTCCCTTAACACTAAAATGCACCTTGGACAACCTAGCCTGCTAACTATTGACAGAACTAAAATCTACATCTACAATAAGTGTACTCTTAGAAACAACATGCGACTTACAATTTCTCCTCGGATGTCGGATATAGCAAATATATCTTTACCATTTATTGTTCTGGTGAGAGAAATTATATAGCATGTATAACTTACTTCTTTTTCTGAAGCAGAAATAATGAGGTTGGGCCAGAGTTCGCTCTCCATTAGAAAAATTGCACTCGGTTTCCAGTATGCAAGAAAGTTATCCACTGCCTTAGGAGTGTCGATTGGAGAAAACTGGAACAAGCATAAGCTTCAGCACCAAAAAGTAAAGGCAGCAATGTTTCAAACATCACGAATGCCATTCTTCAAGTCAAGGAACACAAATTGATTACTACAATCATGAACAGCTAGGAATATTTATGCACTCTGAAAATGAAAAATCATCTAGGATGAACAAACACTAACAAACACCTGATAAATCACACCATTTGGTAGTTGGTCCTTGATGACTTCACTGCAATAAAAGACAAGTAAATTGTGATTTCAATTACATTATAACATAAATTATAGGCATAGGCTCATAGTTATGCAATTAAGACATCCAATCAAAAATTAAAAGCACAATAACAAAATACCCTGTCATATCAGGAGGCATTTGTATATGATATTTGCAACAGACTTGGAAACCCCATTTAGATATATGCCATGTAGTCATAGCATGTTCTCAACAAGAACTTTCAAGGTGAATAAGGAATAATCAAGAGCTAGGGGAAAAACTATTTGTAAAGAGAATACTTAGCTAGGAGAAAAAATATTAGTAAAAGTATACTATCTGTCTATCTTAATATCTTTAGAAAGCTTTGATATAATTACTTAATTAGATAAATACATCCGGGTGACATGTCTCCTCTCTTTTCCTTGACATAGAGATGAATGGAAGCCCCTACAGAAAATTGTCATCTCACTGGTACGTTTAGACTCTTTCAGTCTAAGGGAAATTGAAGCATGCTTCTCAGAGGCATGAGCTTAAATTGCATGCCTAAAAGGGTAGGTCTATCAATCTACCAACTAGCCTGGAAGGGCCCTCTATTTCTCATAGCTACCTTTGCTATGAACTTTGCACTAGGACAGAGAGTAGGTTGGTAGCCAGCCATAACCTAATTGTCTCTCTTTTCTGGAGCTTTTTATGGAGAAGGTTTGACTGATGGTGATGATGAGATTGTTTCAAGCATATTAGTATATGTGACTCATCCACGCCTAAAACCCATATATAACACTTCTAAACCAAGCAACAACTTAAAAAACAACTGAAAAAAGCTATCAACTAACATACCACAAGATGACTTAAATCTACCAAACTCACAAGAAAGTCTTAATATGATTCCAGTTCCTATCTACAAATCATAGAGCATGCTACTGACCTACTTTGTGCCAAAGTTATGACTTCCTAATCCACTTGTTTTCTAGTCCAAAATACTTCTTCATTTCCTCCACTTTGGAAAATACTATTCCTCAAGTTCAAAACTCAAACTTGATTCTTAAATTCCTAGAGCACATAACAATAAAACTACCTTATGAAGTTAAACTAACTAATAGTTTTCTGGTACGTGCACTCAAGTATCAAGAACTTATTGCCTTTCTTAACGATTTAGGACGCATAGACACTCCAAAAATTTGGGTAATGTCGTGTCGGATAAACCACGGATACTCCAAAATACACTAGGACACACAAAAATAGGTGCATGTCAGTGTTACTGTGTCGTGTTATATCTGTGTCCATGCAACATAGTTCACAATGCATGTACAGAAAACAAGCACGGTTAGGTATTATCAAATGTTTGATAATATAGGCCAGGGAACTTTGCCAAAAACACATCGACTCCTTATGCTCTCTAGTAACCGGAAATGTAGGCATGACACTTATCTCCAATGTCATATTCAATCCTTGAAAGTTCCTCATGAGAAACGTGTTCCTTTTACTTCAAATTTCCAATTTCCAATCGTTCATCAAAGAATGATGATGGCAACTATCAGATGCATCATCCACTCCTTGAGACTTACTGTTCAACATTAGAAGGTTGTCGAATAGTACCCACTTTGTTGGGGTAGTGTCGAGGAAGGGATCATGCTCATATACTTAACATCACTCAGCAAACTCCATAAATTGTAGGTCACATAGGACACTCTAACCGATATTTTAAGGAAAAGTTCCAACAAAACAATAGTTCTAACATTTTGCTTATGCCACCTAGGAGGTTGTCAATGGTAACCAATAACCCGACTAATTTAGAATTATAGGGTTTGGATTTCAAAGGTAAACCCCAAATGCTCAAGAAACCCGAAACCAATTTAAATAAAGAAAATATCAAGTTTATCACGTATATTTCGTACAAGGTGTGATAACGATCTGGATTGTTGTTGAAGAAGTAGAAATCATCAAAAGAACCCCAACACGAATCCGATTGTTGGAACTAGTCCCAAACCAAAGAGCTTATCGGGTTCAGTTAACCCGTCCAGTTGATAGCCCTAATGCCCCACCGAACCAAGCAACTTGGAACGTTTGAACCTCTTCAATCGATTACAAACGAACTAGCTTCTCAAGTAATATGAACAAAATGGTAAAACTTAGGGTTGTAAGTGTCACCAAAATCGAAGCTTTAATGCCCAAAAAAAAACCTAACTTTACATTGTTCTCGATTGCGAAATGCGCATTTCTTACATTCCCAAACCACGCAGAGCAGCAAAAGAGAGTAAGAAAGAAAGGGGACGAGTAGCATACAAAGCAGAAGTGGTGGTGGTGGTCATCAAGACACTGAAGTGCGGAGCCTGCAGAATGCAGTGCTTTATCACAGGAATAGCAGCAAGTCCTTCACCTATCATTCATAGTTACGCAGAGAGAGAGATCAATGACGAAATCAATAAGTAGAGAGAGAGAGAGAGAGAGAGAAACCTAGAGAGACTGCGTGGAACCAGAGGAGGGGTCCGGGGGGACGGGGAGAGGAGGGGCGGCCGAATCGCTCCGGCCACCGAGTCCGGTGCTCCAGGCCGCGAAACCTCCGCCATCGGATGAACACGGACGCCGCCGGCGTCGCCAGCAGCGTCGCCGCTCTGTAGAGCCTGAACGCCACTCTCCCCCACTCTGACATGAAATAATGAATAATTTCCTCACTCCTCCCTCCCTCTTTTTTCCGCTTCTTCATTTGGGAATTGATGATACTGGGCTGGGCTTGTCCGGGCTGGGCTGATCTGGTGGGATTGGGCCGACAATATCATCCTTAGGGCGGAGATGCAAACAAACCCATGAACAAGGAAACCCAACAACCTTTATTTGTCTCTCTAGCTACCGAAATAATTTGATATATCCTTTTTTTGAAATAATTTGATATATCAAGGAGCACGATCTCAACATTATATATTGTTTTCCAACGTCATTTTTTTCTTAATTAAAAAAACTAGAGGCATTATTTCCCTGATTTAAGACACATTTCAAAAAAGATTTGCATCCGCTACCATAAAACCTAATCAATATTCTAATAAAATTAAAATTGGAAATCGAGACAAAATTTTGAACTTATCAAGAATTACTAAGACAACATCCCTAAGCCTATAACTAGTAATAGGTAAGTCTTAAGATAGAATTAGCAGTCCAAACCTCATTTTAGCTTAGAATACATTTTTTTTATTTTAAGTTTTTAGATAAATTTTAAAATTTAATATCTAAGTTTTACAGAAAAAAAATGAATTATCAATAGGGTTCTAGGATTTATTGTATGCAAACATGACCATAAAATGACACAAATTTTACAACAAACATTATAATTGCCTAAATCAATTTCTATGATTTGTTTTTTAATTTTCCAATTGTATTTGATATTTTTAAAGTCTATAAAACTATTTTTTGACTTAAAAATAGTTAAAAATGAATTTACGTAAATTACTAACTCTTTTCTGAAAATAATAAATACATTTCTAAAAATATGAGCTAGCAAGTCGGGTGGGACCAAGCCCCTAGTTGTTGATCAAATGGTTGTTCTTATCAAAAGCGTTGGATCAACATTTAAACCATAATCCATACCAATCCACCCGCTCGATCCACAATCCATACCAATCCTACTATGAAGTTGCAACATGACACATAGAAGTCATCTTCATGAGATTATTATGACAAATCCAATCATTGAAATCGCTGTCTGAGTTCATCGTTGAGATCGTGACATATTCTGCTTCAACTGTCGAGACTTTGGTGCGACAACAATCAACGTTTGATCGATGAATTTGCATCGTAATAGTAGGCTATGTCCTAGTAGCTCCGGTGACTTCCATGAACCGTATCTTCGCACTACAATGCTTGATCAATCTCGAAGCAATGCCAAAATCTCCATCTCTTTCTCTAAATTAATATGGATGGTTGGATAATAAGAATTTGGTCCGTACACGACATGTGATCCCTGAATTCGTCGATTGTCCAAAATTTGATCCTTTTGCGATTGTCGTAGATCTGATCATTGGAACTTCGATCTGCCTTCTCTATTGCAAGTATGTTTAAACTTTTCTCCTATTCTATTATTATAGTAATAAGACATCATTTACAGTCATGTAGCATCCACTACCCTATAAAATCAAACAAAAGAATTTGTATTTTTAATTTTTTTTTCTTTTTGTATAGAAATCCTAATTTAAATCCTAGCGAAAAGATGAAATATATATATAGTATTGGATGACACGTGGGTAGAATCCATTCAAGACCTTAAAAATAGTCTAGAATGTCCTATAAAGACATTTAGAAAATTTGGTAATTTTTTTGAAATTTTTAGTGACAAAAATAATTACAGAGAATTAAATAATAATTAAAATATGCCTTCCAGGAATTATTGTAGAAGTCTATGATAGTATTTTAGCCCCAAACTTTATTCAGTGTTATTGTAGTCCCCAAGCCCCTAAATTTTTTAAAAGACAATTTAATTATTATTTAGTTAAATCCAAAATGAGGTCATTATTGGCATTCATAAAATGTCATCATACGCTTCTCTTTAATTATCTAACATTTAAATTTCAAATTTGTCTATGTATTAATATTATTGTTACTCCTAAAATGTCAAGTGCACTCCTCCCTCCATGCATACTCAAAATAATGACCTATTTAATGCATTAGTATATTTGAAATTAAAATGATAAAAAATTAAAGAAGAGTGCATGATGACATTTCACAAATGTTAATAACAGCACCCTTCCTAAAACTATATATTTATCCTAAATTTTAAAATCTAAACTAGTGCACAGTCGTGCTTTATTTGGAATTGTTGATGTTACAAAAGGTTACATAACAAGTAGGTTGTGACAGTACATCTAACCTAGTGCACAATCATGCTTTATTTGAAAACAAAAGGTTACATAACAAGTAGGTTGCGACAGTACGCGAGATTGTTGTCAAATTTTGTTTCAAAATTGAAATAATTTTAAGAAGTTTTTTGAATAAGGTATGAAACAATTTCTGAATGCTTTTCATGAAAAAACTCCTCCAATTAGGCCGGTCAATGGATGCTTATCGATATGGATATAACAATATCCGTATCCGTATTCGACTTTTTTTTTTTTTTAATATCCGAATTCGATCTGATATTCAAACGAATATTTCTTTTGACACTTTGAATTCATATTCGTCGAGTTTAACGGATATCTGATAAAATTGATTATATCCGATAAGATAAAAAAAAATTCAAATATTTCTAACCTCTTGTTTATTATCCGAATATCCAAAATCCGATATGCTATTTTTTTTAACCCTGTTATTATCTGAATAGCCAAAATCTGAAATATTAAGAAGTTAGTTATTATATGAATATCCGAAATCCAAAATATTATTTTTCGAAGTGAACTCCAAAATATTCAAAATTTGATAAACTGTGATAATCATTACAATCCATAACATAAATATTCATGAAAATGGAGAAAACAAATTAAATTTCAATATAGAAAGACCAAAGCAATAATCAATCAACAATCCATCAATCGGCTATACAAAATGATCTATACTCTATATTGCAGCTTCAAGCATGTACACAAAATAGTTTACACTATATATTGCATTTGCTGCTTGAAGCATGGATTAAGTCAGCAACCGGTCAATCAAAGATGCAAAATAATCTCCCAACTAGAATGGAGATTACTAGAGAAGATGGGAAGAAGTAGGTTATTACCTCCATCGAGAATGAAGATTGGTAAAGGAGAAGATGGGAAGAAGTCAGAAAGACTCTGAAATCTGAGGTCTCGTTTGGTTCGCGGAATCATCGGATTAAAAAATGAAAATGATTACTTTTCTATGTTTGGATGACAAAGATATTGAGGATGAAACGTATGAAAAAAAAAATAGGAAGAAAAATTGATTCCATCAATTCAAGCAAGAAATTATTTTTCCACATTGAAGTATTCATTTTTCTTTTCAAATCTCTTGCCATTTCCAAACATCAAAAAAAAAAAAGTTATAATTTCTCAAGAAAAAAAAAATACTAAGGAATATATATTTTTTTTTTCCTTCCATTCCACGAACCAAACGAGGCCGGAAGGCAGCATTAGAGATCAGAGATGGAGACTCGGATTTTAGCATTAGGGCCTGTTTGGTTGGATGTAGGTGCTTGAAAGTGTGAAAGTGGGAGTTTCATGGGATTGTAACTCATTTGAGTTACAATACATTCCACCTTCTAAAAAGTGTTTGGTTGGCAAACTTTTTGTCCTCCCGCAAGTTGGCACTTGCAATGTAGTTTGTTTGGATGACCACTTGAAAGTGGCGTTGATGGACTTCGTGTGTTTGGTTAGGACATTGCAAGTGATATAATCACCCTCATGAAGAATGGTAAGGTTACCCACAAAAAAATTATGAAACATGTTCCCAGCAAATTGACATGTTCCCAGCAAATTGATATCTATTAATAAATTTTTCCAGCCAATATGATACATGTTCCAAACAAATATGATACATGTTCCCAGCAAATTGATATCTATTAAATTTTTCCAGCCAATATGATACATTTTCCCAACAAATATGATACATCTTCCCAGCAAATTGACATGTTCCCAGCAAATTGATATCGATTATATGTTCCAAACAAATATGATATATGTTCGCAGCAAGATGACATGTTCCCAGCATATATGATACATGTTCCCAGAAATTAACACATGTTCACAACATATATGACATGTTCCCAGCAAGTATTCATGTTCCCAGCAACTATGATCCATGTTCCCAGCAACTATGATACATGTTTCCAGCAAATATGATACATCTTTCCAGCAAATTGACATGTTCGCAGCAAATATTACATGTTCCCATGACTGGGGAATGTTCCCAGCAATATGACATGTTCCCAGCAATATGATACAACGAAACAAAATCTTGTTCACAAGGACAATATGGGCTCAGAGAATGAAAACTGAAAATAAATAAAACTTGTTTTAGGAGAACATTATGGGCTCAGAATGTCGCAAAATGTTCTTCGAAAAATATCATCATATGAAGAACATATCAAGAAAGAAAATTCCTCTGTACAAAATATAGGTCCGGCAAACCAATCAAATAGGATACATGTTCTCTGCAAATATGATACATGTTCCCTGCAAATATGATACAGAAAACCAGCAATATGACATGTTCCCAGCAATATGACATGTTTCCAGCAAATATTACATGTTCCCAGCAATGGGAAATGTTCCCAGGCATATGACATGTTCCCAGCAATATGATACAACGAAACAAAATCTTGTTCACAAGGACAATATGGGCTCAGAGTATGAAAACTGAAAATAAGCAAAACTTGTTCAAGAGAACATTATGGGCTCAGAATGTTGCATTCTCATATTTGCTGGGAACATGTATCATATGCACATTGAAACACAATTCATCATAGCCCATAATGCATTCTCATCATCGCCCATATATTATAAGAAAATAAGACCAACAATGGAACATCTTCCCAGCAAATATGACATCCTCCCCATTTTTGCTTGAAGTCCATGAAAGTGGAGAAGAGAGACTCTTGAGGAACCTGGAGAAGTGCTCGCTGGGTCCGCTGGGAAGATGTCATATTTGCTGGTTTTCTATATCATATTTGTTGGGAACATGTCATATTTGTAGGGAACATGATATAGAAAACCAGCAAGAATACATTTACTCTGCAAATATGATACATGTTCCCTACAAATATGATATAGAAAACCAGCAAGATGACATGTTCCCAGCAAATATGACATGTTCCCAGCAAATATTTAAATGTTCCCAGCAAATATTACATGTTCCCAGCAAATATTACATGTTCCCAAATTCAGAAAAAATTGAAGTCACCAAGTTATGCATTGTCATCATAGCCCATATATAAGATTTCAAGAAATCAAAACTCATCACAGCCCATATATATGATTTCAAGAAAGCAAAACTCATCAAAACTGAAATCAGTTAAAAAAACCCAAACACAAGACTAAAAAAAAGTGATTGGCTCAAAGGATTCACCATCCCACTCATCATCGCCAATTTAAAAACTTGGCTACCTCCATCCATCACCAAATTGGTGGGGGAGGCCATCAAGTTTTGGTTCTCATCGTGGGGCACCTTCTTCATTTGTGTTGTCGGGACTGAAATGGCATTTTAGACTCAAAGGTTGCACCTTCCTCATCATGGTCTAAAACTAGGCTACAAGTTGGCTACCTCCGTCCATCACCACATTGGTAGGGGAGGCCACCAACTTTAGCTTGTAATTAGGATGCACCTTCGTAGCTCATTCGAAGACAACTCCTGCACCCAAACAGTACATATCCATTGTCATTACATTGTCATTACATTATAGGTGCAGACAAAAAGAACTTGGGTCTACACAAATAAGTTGGTTCTACATAAAATATATGCATACTAAAATCGATACAAGTAATGTTAGAAAACCCAAAGTGACAATAATGGCCGATGGGTGGCCATTGCGCACTTCTTCCCCCTTATTTCCACATCGTTCATCCTTGTAATTAGAGTGGAAGTAACCCATTGCCTCCTCATAATCTCGGCACTTGAAATAACAAGCGCCTTTGAACCCATTCACTTGCATGTGACATTCAGGCCAGGTTGTGTACACCCCTGGCTTTCTTCCTTTCAAAACAACGTAGAACGACATGCTACAAAGATATGAAAAGCATAGATGAAGCATTGAATTAACAGAAAACAGCACCATGCTACAAAGATAGAAAATGCAGTCGATTGCTACAAGACTACTTGTCTTGCATGAAATTATGTAGCCATGCCCGATGGAAAATGTACTCTCGGGCAACCCTATAAACATTATTTTTTTCCAATATTTTTCCCAATATTTTTTTTCCATTCCAACATACGATACAAAATTTCATATGTAAAAAAAGTGACAGATCCATAACAAAATTTGACAGATCGACCCATTATGTAGTGATTTTTCCCCAATTTTTTCCCGTTTTTTACATATGAAATTTTGTCGAATAATGAAAAATTCGACAGATGTATAACAAATGACAGATTTATACAGGAAAAGAAATCGACAGATATTGGGGAGGAAAATCACATATGAAATTTGCCATATGAAATATTACAAATAATTGATTTATTTCCCAAATTTTTTGGGAAAAAATGACAGATCTATAAGCAAATATTAGAATCTAGTGATTTTTTCCCCAATATCCAATTATTTGCCATATGAAATTTTGTCGAACAATGACAAATTTGACAGATCTATAAAAAAATGACGGATTTATACTAGAGAAAACAAAATCGACAGATATTGGGGAGGAAAATCACTAGATCCATAAGAAAATATACAAGAAATGGAAGATCTTTGCCAAAAATTGTAGATCGGAAAAAATTGGGATGAAATGAGCAGAAAATTACTAGATCCAGAAAAAAATTTACTAGATTAGGGAGGAAAATCACTAGAGAGGGAGGAAAACCACTAGATACGGCAACGGACGGCGGAAGAGCGCACCCAGCGAGCACTTCTCCGGTTTCTCAAGAGTCTCCCTCCTCCACTTTCATGGACTTCAAGCAAAAATGGAGCGGAACTCAAACAAGAGTTTTCGGAGGAGACAGGGACTGCGGAGCAGTCCCATCAACCACTTTAAGTCCATTTACTCAGCCGAACCAAACAATGAAACTTCCTTCACATCCGGTGAAACCCCACAAAAGTCCCCATTTTCACCTCAGTTGGACCCAACCAAACAGGCCCTTATTGTAATATAAATGGCAGGTTCAGAAGACTTGGAGTTGGTGGATCTTCTTTGTAAATAATAACTAATGTCTTGGGAAGTGAAATGTCCTTACACCTTCTTTGTAAGCGAATATGGTCTTTCAGATGCAAGTGGTGAAATGGCCTTTCATTTTGTAAACAATAGTTAGCATCTGCAACCCTATTGTTGTTAAGTGTTGTGAGTCTTAGATGGCTCTTATGTGACATAAGCCACAAGACAATATTTTGTTTATATGGCAAAATAATATCTCAAAAAACAATGAGATAGAAAAACTCTCTCCAATACAAAAGTATTGAGAAGATAATAAAAAGTATTTTTTCCAACTTCCAAGACAACTTTTAAGACAACTACTCATCTTCTTTCTTTTTTCTAATATTTTTTATTCATATTGATGACATGGAAGAGAAGATATTGTCAAGTGCATTGTCTAGAACAAGACAATCAACTTCACAATGTCTTCTTTAATTTTTGCCACATAAGCTTCACAATTGACTTGACAATTGCATTGGAGAAGAACTTTTGAATAAAATTTTGTCATTCCTACGTGGCATTAATTTTTTTTCCAAAGTCACAATAGGGTTGGAGATACTCTTAGGCCTTGTTTGGTTCGCGGAATCTCTGGGTTGGGAAAGGAAAGTGATTACTTTCCTATGTTTGGGTGCCAAAGAAATTGAGGAGGAAAGGAAAGCGATTCCCAATGGAAGGAAAATTTGGAGAAAAAGTGATTCCATCCATCCAAGCAAGGAATCACTTTCCCACATTGAAGTAATCACTTTCCTTTCCAAATTCATTGACATTTCCAAACATCGGAAAGAAAAATCAATGGGAAATAGAATTTTCCAAAGGAAAGGAAATGACAAGGAATTGATTTCCTTTCCCTTCCATTCCGCGAACCAAACGGGGCCTTAGAGCATCTCCAACCCTATTGTGAGTTTAGAAAAAATGGTTGCCACATAGGAATGACAAACTTTCATTCCAAAATTTTTTCTTCAATACAAATGTAGAATAAAATATAAAGTTGACATGGCAATGACATGGCAAGGAGAATGTGAAGTTGGTTGTCTAGATCTAGACAATGCACTTCACAATGACTTTGTCTCCACATCATCAATTATGAATATAAATATTTATAAAAAAGTTGAAAAAGTGGAGGATTTGTCTTGGAAGTTGGAAAAAATACTTTTTATTGTCTTCTCAATACTTTTGCATTTGAGGGAATTTTTCTATCTCATTGTCTTTTGAGATATAATTTTGCCACATAAACAAGACATTGTCTTGTGGCTCATGCCACATAGGAGCCACCTAAGACTCACAATACTTAACAAGACAATAGCGTTGGAGATGCTCTCCTATTGTGAGTTTAGAAAAAAATGGTTGCCACATAGGAATGACAAACTTTCATTCCAAAAATTATTCTCCAATGCAAATGTAAAATAAAACATGAAGTTGACATGGCAATGACATGGCAAGGAGAATGTGAAGTTGGTTGTCTAGATCTTGACAATGCACTTCACAATGACTTTGTTTCCACATCATCAATTATGAATAGAAATATTTATAAAAAAGTTGAAGAAGTGGAGGATTTGCCTTAGAAGTTGGGAAAAAAAAAATTATTGTCTCCTCAATACTTTTGCATTGGAGAGAGTTTTTCTATCTCATTGTCTTTTGAGATATAATTTTGCCACATAAACAAAACATTGTCTTGTGGCTCATGCCACATAGGAGCCACCTAAGACTCACAACACTTAACAAGACAATAGGGTTGGAGGTGCTCTTAGACCATCTCCAATGGGGGTTTCTATCTTCCCTATTTCTATGGAAGAAATCCATTTTAGAAAAAACTTCTCCCAATGGTGATTTCTATCACAATTTCTATCCTAGGTGGCAATGATGTAGGATAGAAACTTTCTATGAGGGTTTCTACATGTAGAAACTCTCATAGAAATTCTTCTCTCTCGTGACAATTATTATTGGGCCCCACACCATTAAATTGGTCATTTTACTATGTGACACATAGGATAGAAATGGAGAACCATTGGAGAGCATTTTTGTATGTCTACAATTTCTATGTAGAAACTCTTCCAATTAGGATAGAAATTTCCTTAAAGTACAATGCCAAGTAGGATAAGAACTTAATTTTAGAAATCACCATTGAAGATGGTCTTAATATATATTACTTATTACTATTGTATATACTTGTTGCTTGGGAATTGGGAAGTGGGATGATCTTTTGTCTTTTTTGTAAACATTAATTAATATATGTTACTAATTACTATTGTATATACATAATGCTTGGGATTGAGAAGTGTAATGTCGGCCTTTCACACACACAATAGTAAAAAATTATTCGGATTTCAGATATCCGGTATCTGAAATTTTGAATAATATTTAAAAGGTTAAATACGGAATCGAATTGAATTCAAATTTTTAACTATTTATTGGCATGTCTACCTCTAATAAGTAATTCCAAACCTAGCACTTAACTATAATTTAGGATTGTTGTTGTTTTTCAAAAAGTTGTAATAGACTAACTCGTGACCGGAGTTGACAAGTTATTTCCAAAAAAAAAGAAAAAGCTATAATCCAAAATTAAACTTACTTTTCTATGAACAAAAAAGAAAGGAAGAGGCATAAGCAAACTCCACAATAATCAAATTCAAACACGATTTTGTCTCAGACTTGATTTGCAATTGCGGTTGTTTTCAAAAAAAAAAAAAAAAAAAACCTTCTACAGCAAATATAGATTTATGTTAAAAGTTATTTCAAAATTGTACTAATTTTTAAAATTCTTTTGAATAAAGTATTATTATCAAACAATCTACTCATTCATTTTTTACGAGACAAAAAAGGAACCTTTGATACTCAATCCCAAATCAACTCTCAAGCCACCTGACTGGCCCAAGGGATTGTGTTGTCATAGTCGGTGCTAATTTTGGTTGTCCTTTTTCTTTGACTCCAAAAAGATATGATACCGTGTCTGGGAGTGTGTCCTTGGAATTGACGGCGATTGGGATTCGCGGCAGCGTCGAAGTCTCCGTTTCTAACGACGACGTAGAGCTTCGATTTCAAGTTCCTCTCATGACCCTTGAGCTACTCGAGGTCTTCCAGTGATAAACTGAAAATATGGACATAAGAGATTGTCAGTTCAATTCTAAAAGAGTTTGGGTAGACCGCAAAGGCTATATTGATGGAGAACCGAAAACTTAGGAATCTGGGGTTTGCCCTAACCAGAAGGCTGTCCAAGTCCGATGACTTGTCTGACTTACCCCAGGACCAATCATGCTCCTCATTGTCATGACTTCGGAAGAAAAGTAAACGGTGAACATTTCATTATACATGTACCAACATGTTAGAGCATTTCCAACCTTATTGTCTTGTGATATGATGTGATTCCTATGTGGAATGAGATACAAGACAATGTGTGTCTTAGGTGGAAAGATTATATTTGCACAAGACAATGGAACAGAAAATCTTCTCGAATGCAAAAGTATTAAAAAAACAATAAAATATATAATTTTCAACTTCCAAGAATTTTTTTTTTTCTTTCCTTCCTTTATTTCTAAATATTTTTTATTAATAATTGATGATGTGGAGGTAAAAACAATCTAAAATGCATTGTCTAAAACTAGACAACCAACTTCACAATATTTTTGCCATGTCATGCCACGTCACCTCCATAATTTATTTGATATTTGCATTGGAGATAAACTTTTTATATGAAAACTTGTCATTCCTATGTGGCAACAAATTTTTTTTCCAAACTCATAATAGGGTTGAAGATGCTCTTAGAAAAAAGTTGTGAAGTTTAGATAAAAATCAGGGTCGGCTCCAGCATTTTGGAAGCCCTACAGAAGTCCAAAAAATGTGACCCTTATCCCTCTATATAAATTTTATTGTTTAATTTACATGCAACGGAGATATATTTACTTTGCGAATTCGTCCACTTTTGCGCTTCTTCCCAATCTTTAAATAATAATATTAGAAGCTTCATAAGACAAAAGAAGACATTATAAACTAGAAAAGAGGAAAAAAATGCATTAACACATTACATTTGTTGAGGGAGGGAGAGAGTTTCATTTTTTTCGTAAAATAGATATTTTTCATGGAAAAGTGAGAAAAGATGAAGATGCGACTTAGAAATATGTGTAACATTTCTTCTTCTTTTTCTTTTGAATGTTTTATTTGATTCTTCTCCAGACAGTCATGGACTTTTCCGGGTCCATAGTTTTTTGGTCTGGTACAAAATAACTTAATTGAAAAAAATGGAGGCCCCCTAGGGGGAGGAGGCCCTAGGCGGCTGTCTCCCCCACCTCCCCCTAGAGCCGGCTATGATAAAAGTGTGAGTTAATTAGAAAAAAGTTGTTGCCACATAGGAATAACATGGCTTTATTGAAAAAAATAATTCAAAGAAAATGTCAAAAAAAATTGTAAAGTTGACATGACAAAGACATTATAAAGTTGGTTGTCTAGTTCTAAACAATGCATTTCACAACGTCTTTACCTCCACATCATCAATTGCGAATATGAAAAAAAATTAGAAAGTCCGAGCTCTCTAGCCTAGTGGTATTAGAGCGGACACCCGGAGGGGCCGGCAAGGTTCGAGCCCCCCAATTGCGTGTGTGAGTGGGATTTCAAAAAAAAAAAAAAAAATTAGAAAGAAGGAAAGAAGTTGTATTGGAAGTTGAAAAAAAATAAATTTTATAGACTTCTCACTACTTTTGGTTCGAAAAACATTTTTCTACTTCGTTGTCTGGTGTGAATATAATATTACCATTTAGAAAAGATATTGTCATTGTGCCTCATGCCAAATATAAATCATATCACCTTACAGGACATTAGGGTTGGAGATGCTTTTAGCATTAATAAGCACATGACACAGCATTGAAATAGAGAACCCAACTGAAAAAGCAAAGCTAAGCAAAGCAAATAAAGTCCCATTCCTATAAAAATTCATCAAAAAGAAAACCCATGTTCTTCTTATGTTCTTGCTATATGTATACAAAGCATTGAAATAAAGTCCCATTCCTTTAAAAATTCATCAAAAAGAAAAGCAAAGCTAAGCAAAGCAAATAAAGTCCCATTCATTCTTATAAATTCATCAAAAAATCCCCCTATTCTTCTTATGTTACTTGTTATATATATATATAGTTGTATATATGTGTGTGTATTATTAGCGTGCTTCTCCCATAGACATTGTGATCATCACTAGTCACATTGATCAAAGACCATGTCCGAGAAGAAGCCGTACCTAGCCATGGTGCTCGTCCAGTTCATATTTGCAGGCATGTCCATGGTGGCCAAAGCCGCGTTCAACGACGGCATGAGCACGTACGTCTTCGTGTTCTACCGGCAGGCGATCTCCGCCGTCCTCTTGATCCCCATGGCTCTAATCTTCGGCAGGTACATACATACATACATATATACATTTTTTCCCCCCAACATTTCTTTGTCTATATATAACTGTTTTACTGTGATCATAGGAAATCTGCACCTCCCCTCCAGTTCAAGTTGTTGATGAAGATCTTCGCGCTTGCATTGTTCGGGTATTGTTTTCGCGACTCGATAGATAATTTGATAAGCCAATCAAGTACTATGCAGCTAACCAACATGTTAACTATTCGATTACCATAACTTGGATTTTGCAGTTTTTTTTTTTCTTCTTAATTATATATGCGTATAACATAATCGCGGGTGCTGAATCTGCTGATCGATGTTATTTAGGTACACGATCAACGTGAACCTGCATAGCATGGCGATCAACTACACCTCGGCCACCGTGGCGTCTGCAGCAAACAATCTTACGCCGGTGTTCGCCTTCGTAATGGCGATTCTACTTCGGTACTGACTGTTCTGTCGACAGTGAATTCAAAATGGGCTAATTAGAGTTTAGATCCTGAATTTTACACCAGCTTAGAGTTTAAGTTCTGACTTGTCCAATTAGAAAGTTTAGATCCTGAATTTTTATTATTTGTTTTATTTTTTTATTATACCCTCTTCCATGATGGACAATAAACATACATATATAGACTATAAATGTCCGTTGAGGTGTAACCTTGGCCTCGTTTGGTTCACGGAAAGAAAATCAATTCCCATGTATTTTCCATGGGGATGGGAAAGTAGAATTCCTATCAAATTTTCTTTCCTATGTTTGGTTGGTGTAGGAAAGGAAAGAAAAAATATATCATTGTTCCAACAATATCCAATGCCAACATAATTATAATGAAGAGTTAATTGGTAAAATAGGTAATAAAGCAATGCTACTTTTGTCATAATGTTTGTAATTAATGTTGGAAAAGGAGGAGAGAAAATGAATCCCATGGGTCATGAGAGGAACCATTTTTCCTCCTATTTTCCCCCATGTTAGGAAAGTGTTTCCCAAATTTTTGGTTACCAAACAAAGGAAAGGAACAAGTTTCCTTTCCGGATTCCTTGAATCCGTGAACCAAACGAGGCCTTAGAGTACGTCGGGGGTCCCGTAGGGATGGAGACGATTCGTACCCCCGTAGGCGTTACTCGTCAGCCCGAAAAAATTAAAGAACACCACTATATATATATATATATATATATATATATATATATATATTCTACTATATAATAGGAAAACTTAGATGGTGAAACTTTTGAATTCCGAAAATACCCTTACATACTTATACTAATTAAAAATTGTTCATTAATTTTAATAAGGACAACTTAGTAATTAGGAAAACTACCCTTTGGTCTTCCTAAAGAGTCTTCCTAAACTAATTAAGAAATGTTAAAATATGTGCAAGGCACGTGCACATATGCTAGTATATATATATATATATATATATATATATATATATAGAGAGAGAGAGAGAGAGAGAGAGAGTGACAATAACCTCTAGCTTAATGGTTGTGACTCGGGGCAAGAGTGGTCAGGAGATCGATTTTCGGGGGGAGTGTTCGACATAATTACCGTTTCCATATACAGTGTGAGTGTTATAATAGGAAAAATTAAGAATAAGAATAAAAATACAGGATCTAAACTTTTTATTTGGACAAGTCAGATATTAAACTCTAAGCTGGTATAAAATTAAGATCTAAACTCTAAATCTGCCCAATTCAAAATCTAGCAAGTAGTGTTTGCCAAATAATATTTTATATTTGCAATAATTAATTAATTAATTATTGCAGCATGGAATCTGTGAAAGCGAAGAGCGTCTCCGGGATGATGAAGATCAGTGGGATAGTGTTCTGTTTGGTCGGCGTGGTACTGATCGCCTTCTACAAAGGACCGAGCATAAGGTCCTTCACTGGCCACCACCACCCCATCCTCCATGGGAGTGCTCAGAATCGCCATTCCAATGGGAGGATCGACAGGACATGGATAATTGGAACCTTTCTCATGGTCTTGGTTGGGCTTTGCTGGGCTTCGTGGATGGTGCTGCAGGTGCGCATATAATGTACTCCTCCTCTCCATCCTAAACATGGGGGTGGTGATGATTTCAACCACTATTTTAAAAATAGGACCGGACCGATTCGTTTAGCCAATTGAACATTTGAACTCATAAGGGTGCATTTTGTAATGGTATTTTTTATCGATTTTGGAGTATTTTTGAATCGATCGATTATGAAGTCTGCTAAAAAAACCACCACCAAAGTCGGTATAGTGTAATTTTGTGTGGCTTTATAAACATTCCAAATTGGTAGATTTTGAGGGTTTATTATTTTATTTCATTTATATTCACAAAAAAATATATATAATTATAAATACTAATACCTTACACTATTTTTTTTTTCTCATTTGTATTTTTCTTCTACTTCTTTCAAACTTTGGCTACTTTTTTCTAACTTATTCCTGTAAGTTTTTAAAATATTTCTCTTGCTTTCATCCACACGTTTCTATTATTTCATGCGTATCTGTTATTTTGATCAAATATGGACTTCTACCTCTTGATCGAGGCGTGAACTTGATGGCAGCTCCCGCACTCGTAACCGTTTTGTTTATATTTTGACATATATTTAATTTTGTTTGTGCAAAAAATAGAGATTAAAAACGTTCGTTAATGAATTACCAAGTATGAATTTGATTGGTTTGAAAGTTGCTACTTAAAACCACCAAAATCGAACTTCTCATAACCGTTTAATATTTTTTTTTTTACTGGTTTAGTATGGATCTACTATTTTTTCTTTAAAACCGAACAATCAGGTTGACTTGGTCGATCAAATCACCGAACCGTCTGCCCAATTGAATTTTAAACCGATTTGATTCCGACACTTAATTTTACATACATCAAAGTTGATATGTTTGCTTTTTAATTAACTTTCCTGTGATAAACATATAGAACTTCTAAATAGTATATATATACTATACTCTGCAATATATTCATTGTAAGATTGTATATCTATATAACCGGTTCAACCTGGATTAAACCACTAGTTGGACCGATTTGTCCTAACCCAGTGTCTGATAGAGTCGATCTCCGGTCCGATTTTTAAAACATTGCTTTCCACTTAAGCTCATGCATTTGTATTAATCTGTGGTGATCACAACTAAAGTTGATGCATGTGTATTAAATCTTTGGTGATGCCAACTAAAAGCTCATGCATGTGTATCTTTGCATGAACAGGGAATATTATTGAGGGAGTACCCTTCGAAGCTTTGGTCCGCAACTCTTACGTGTGTGTTCAGTACATTTCAGTCGTTCCTCGTTGCGATTGCTTTCGAGAGGCGCATGTCTAAATGGAAGCTGCAGCCGGGTGATGGACTTATCGCGGTGGTCTACAATGTAAGTGCATCACTGATTTCATGTTATAATTTTCGAAAATTCCATTTTGCCCGCGGGGGTGACCATATGCCCGCGTGTTAGCCCCCCCACCCCCACCCCCAATGGGCGTGCGACACGCGGCACGCAGGTCAGGACTGCAATTCAAATCTGCGGATAACGTAGCACTGCTGTATAATTTTCGGTTCAAAGTTCCGCACATCCGTATTTACAGTATGAAATCCAAAATTTTGAACGAAATTACTAAGGTTTGCAGTATCAGTCAGCATCGAAATCGATATAGAATCATGAGTATCGGGATCGGCAGTAACAACAGTTTCGAATTAGAGTATCAGAATTATTGATATCGAAAAAACAAATAATTATTAATACATTATTAAACTTATAAATATTTTATAGATTTAGACATAATTTTAAGTATTTTTAAATAAAATAGTAGTCATCATTGTCGATTGGTTTACCTATGATAGATATAAAAAAAATTTACATGCTTTTACAACTTTATTATGTTTTTACACCATCGTTGATTGGTCTTGTTTATTCAATTTTCTTTGCCGACTTTACGGAAAAGTATAGCTCTAATGTCGGTACCTGTCAGTATCGGTATTGTTCGGTATAGAATTGGAACATACCAAATCGTAGCAAACTATTTAAATTACTTAAAACGTGACTGAAACCCAATTCATTCCTAAAGTTTCAAGAAGGCGGATGTTTAATGCATGTCGTATAATTAAGATGTTGAATGGTATCTGAGCCTGTTATGATTTAAATCAACTGTGGTATCAAAACAGAACCAGGAAACATCATAACCTTGTTAATACTGTTGTTGACCTTGTTAATACTGTTGTTGTTGCTCAGCAGCAGAATGTGTTGGAGCTTTTCCTTGACATATAGAAAAAATTTGCTTTCAATACATGCATAGTGATATTTAGTCCTACATTAGAAAAGCACCATGGGTTGTATCTCAATATATACTTGGTATGTTGTTGAGATATGCACATGGGGTGGTGACCCTAAGAAGAAAACCATGTGGGTGATTTTACTAGGAGGTAAGGATAAGACTTTATGGTAAAGCATTAATGTTTTTTACCTTTGGAAATTTATTTCCATTGGAGCTAAGTCCCGCAGGGGCTTAGCGACTCGGACTCGGAATCGGACTCATGAGACGTAAAATAGCGTTTTGTTGGCGCACTTTGCACGCCAACATCGTCGCTAGGCGCATAGTGCGCTTAAGTTGCGCTCGTTGCACGAGCCTCTGCGCAGCCAGATGGTGCGGCCAATTGGCGCGCGCTGTGCGCCAGTTGGCACAATCGTGTCTGTGCACATATATAAAGTCCCTCTCTTCTCTTTCAGGAAACACACAACACAAGTATCAGAAATTTTCTTACGAAATTCTCTAAGTTTAGAACAGAGAAGATAAGCACTTTAGGAGCAGAGTTCGCGCCATCCGAGAAGTCAGAAGAGCGGAGTGTTCCGAAGTTCTCCGTCGAACTTGCTGGTTCCTGGAAGATGTTCGTGTGGGGCGAATCAAGCTTTGAGCGCCGGTGATAATTCACCCCAGCAGGCTTTTTTCTTCAAAGATATAATCAGAACCTTCTGTTCTTATATTATCCACTTGCAACTCGTTCTGAACGAGAGTTTTTCTGATCTAATCAGAAAAGTTATTGGACGTTCGTTGTTGATGCTGCTACGAATTCTTCTGTGTCTTCTTCGAAGTAACACATTGGTTTGTCTCTTAGAATCCTCTAAGGATCTCTGTCTTGCACATTCCTCAAAGTGTTGCATAATTTTCAGTTTTCCATCAAAAAATTATATTCCGGGACTAACAGAATGAATCAATGATATGTGAGTTCGACTATGAAAATTCAAATAAAAACTCAAAATAATGACTTGCGATATATATATGACATGTGGATTTTACTAATATTAAAAGTTTTTTTTTTTCCGTTAGTCTCTTAAAAAATTAAGGAATGAAATACATGTGATGATTAACTTGTGATAACATGGCAGGGAGTGCTGGTCGCCGCCTTGGTGTTGTACTTGCAAACCTGGTGTATCGGCAAGAAGGGCCCTGTTTTCGTAGCAATGTTCACCCCCTTGTCTCTCGTAATCACCATCGCAACCTCCTCCTTCATTCTAGGGGAACTTATAAGTCTCGGAAGGTACTTCCGAACACGTTAGTCTATCTTTTGAACATGGCCGTTTCTGACATTTTAAAGATTATGTACAAATACTAAAAAAATAACATTATTTTTTTTAAACACTCTAAAAAGGTGGGTTTTTTCTGATATACTAAATGTCATGTTACTACAGTTGATATATAGACAAGACAATTTTTTTTGAAATATTTTATTTTGGGATCATGTTCGATCGTACAATTTATATATACTCAGAAACGAACGGTACTGCTTTTGAAAGTCTCGAAAACTGAAGTTTAATTCATGAGAACTACTTAATTAATTTGATATAACTAACCTTTGATTATGTGCCTGCAGTGTTTTGGGAGGACTTTTTCTGGTTGGGGGCCTTTACAGTGTTTTGTTGGGGAAGAGCAGCGAGGAAAGAGCAGAGAAAGCGAAGAGAAAGGATGAAGTGCAAGTGCAGGGAGTGGGAAATGATCCTAATATATGTAATGATGAATTAAACGTCTAGATGAGTATTTGAATTGCTGGTGAAATATGTTTAATGACTAGCTGAACTAATTTATAGTGAACTATTTCTTTCTTTTCTCTCCCTTTTTCGCTTTAAAATGGCACCAAAAAAAGGATGAAAATTACATATTTTCGTACATACATGTTTTGTTGACAAATTTTGATTAGAGAACTTATTAGAATTTGTTATATATATGTTTGTACTAAAATTAAAAATTATTATCGATATATTTTATTTTAATTAAGATTTGTTATAAATATACGTGTGCAAGTAGTTAAATAATATTATATTGTTATGAAATTATGAGTTATGATTTTTTTAATTATTTAAGGATATGCGTCGACTCATTTTGAGCGGGTTTTTTCCCCAAACTAAGGTAAATGGAAAAAATTCGAGACTACAAAAGTACAAATATAAATCGGCTCAATGCAAGTGAACTACGTTCAAAAATTCGATCAAATATCGAAAAATAAAAATATTGAGATTAGAAACTTCACATTCTTAAATATGTTGTAAGAATTGGCTAATTAAACAGGTTCTCACCACATTTTTTTTGCAAAAATAATCAATAATTTATACAAAATACGTTTAAAATTTCGCATGCTTAAATTTTATGTACTGATTCGAATCTTTTAAATGTACGCAAGCATTATACATTTATGAGAGAGATGAATTTTTTTACGTATAATACGTATTTTATTCGAGTGGTTGCTAACAAGGAACTGACCTTAATTGAAAAATGTAACAAATTATTACTAGCAAACTGTTTGATCCATCGTTAATCACAAGTAGGGGTGAGCATTCAGTTTATTCGGTTCAAACCGAACCGAATAAGCAAAAATCGAATTGGACCGAAACTGAATAAGCAAAACCAAAACCGAACCGAATTAAATCGGTTCGATTTTCGGTTTATTCGATTTTTGGATTTTTTTTTGTTTTTTTGTTAATATATATAATAACTAAATATACCTAGATATATTCAGTATATACCTATAACATATACCTATATATATTTAGCATATACCTATAATTAACACACACACACACACATACACACACAGACACAAACTAAATTTTCTTATTCGGTTTTCGGTTTTGAACCGAAACCGAATTCCAAAACCGAAACCTAAACCGAATAAGAAAATTTAGTATTTTCAAAACCGAAACCGAACCGATTTTTTTAAACCGAACCAAATTCTGTATTCGGTTCGGTTCGGTTCGATTTTCTGTCCAAAACCGAATAATGCTCAACCCTAATCACAAGCACCTCAACCCATGGCCTCTCTGCACAACAATTGGCCCACCTGTCATAGATTTGTTACAGATGCAACCGAGTTCCTGGACCCATACACCCTTTGTTCTCGACATTGGTGGGGGCGGGTCGGATCCATGACCGTCCCTGTCGAATTAAAACCGGAACCGCCGCTTCGGTTTCTGCTGTTTCGGACCCGTTCACCGCCTACTGAAGCACCTCCGCATCGGGTCGGATCCCGGATCCATCGCCCGCCACGCGGCAAAACGGACCGCAGCAGATGCCGAATCGCAAGAAACACGTGGCGGCAATCTGGTACGTTCTGGTCCCGGGAAGTAACACCGCTTAGCTTTTGCCAGATTTTCCGAGTATGTCCATTGGTGGCGCAGCTGTCAAAAACAAAAAGAAAAACTTACTGCATGTTTTCATGTAGGCCCTTCAAAATATGTTGTTTCTGCACAATTTCCCTTGGAAGGATTGCTGTGTTTTCAAAAGTTTTTTTTTTTTTTTTTCCAAATTAGTTCTTCAATTTCCTTTAATAAAATGTTGTTAATAAATAAATTTCGGGTTTGTTTTAAGAAAAAATAGCAGCAGCCATGATAGAGTAATGCTACACCCAAATATTTACAACCCTCTTACAACCACTCACCCATAATAAAATGTTATTAAAAAATAAATTTCGGGTTTGTTTCCTTGACATTGTTTATATTTTTGAAAAATAATTTCAACTTGTGGACAACTTCTATAAGCAGTGGAAATCTTATTTCTTTTGCGAATACTTTTTGTAGAGCAACAATTCCGAACTAAATCTAAATAATCAACTATGAATACATATGTTAAGTTTGTTAGCGCTTAATTATCGTGTCTATTTTACCTTTTTCTAAAATCACTAAAAAAAAGTTCTTTGGTAGATGCTTATACGTTTTTAATAAGTTTGTGCATTCTAGAGAAGAATAGTTCTTTTTAAAAAGCCTAGAGAAGTTTGTTTGTTTATTTTTTTTTAAGGAAACAAGGACACAAATTATATAAAAATGCACATAATATAGTTTATGATACGGTTAATAACAATACAATTTGGTATATAAATATCGATCCGATACCGATCATTATTGATATTAGTTACTATCAATGTTATGCATTTTCTAGCAGTAAATTTAGAAAAAAAAAAAAAAACTAAAAAGATCAATCAACAAAAATGTAAAAGCACATAAGTGTAAAAAAAAACTTATCCATCGCATATAAATCAATCAATCAACAATTATGATTATTATTTCATTCAATTTTAAAACTATAAAACATTATAAAATTACTATAAAAAAAGACAAAAGATACTTAAAACTATGTCTAATTATATATTTTAAAAATAATTTATTAATAGTTATTCTTCTATCACAATATTTGATATTCCAATTATACTGCGATAATAGATCGATTTCAATACTCATAGAAATGATCCGAAATGGCTTCTAATATTGATACTATACGATCCTTCATATATATAATATATGAAAATTATCTCGTGTTTGTATACCTCATGTGCAAAATAAATAGCATGGACATCAGACGAAATATGCAGGGTTTGAGCTCGTCAACCACGTATATAATGTGTGTGTTGGTTGTAATAAAAAAAATCTGAAAATTAGTTGGACACTTTTATCTTGTGCAGTTGGGCTTATTTGATAAACACCAAAAGATCCATGCAAACGTACCAAGAGTTTAGCCTAAGATGTTTGGTTTGACAAAGGTTTGGACACAAAATATACAATCACAAGGGGGCGTAAATGCAAGAAACCCATGCATCGATTAACTCCCCATGCAAATGACTTGGTCATTCTCTCTTCTTCTTCTTCTCTGTCTCCTTTCTCTCTCTCTCTCTCGTGCAGATGGAATTAAAACGACTTGTTCTTCTACCCCCTTCCTATAAATGAGGCAACTACTTCCTCTCTCTCTGCGGCCTCAAAGTACACTAAACAAGTACATACATAACATATATACATACGTACGTACGTATATTAGATCTTCTTCTTCCTCCTATAGTTAATTGTTCACTGCTAGCTAGCTGCTTCTTGTTGTTGTTGTTGTCTTTCTTTTTCTTTCTTTCTTGCGGGAAGAAAGGAAAGACAAAGAGAAATGGGAGAGTTGTGGGCTGTGGTGGATGGGCTTAGGCCGATGGGAGGGATGGTGGTGGTCCAGGTGGTGTTTGCCGGAGTCTAACATATTCTACAAGCTCGCTCTCAACGACGGGATGGACATCAGGGTCCTCATCGCCTACAGATATCTCTTCGCCACCGCTTTCTTGGGCCCCCTCGCCTTCTTCTTCGAAAGGTACCACCTCTCTCTCTCTCTATATATGTATATATTCTGCGGTTTGTAACCACGGACGTGACCGTCGGCCGACCATTGGCCTCCGGTCCGGATAGGATTCGACAATAGCAAGTGACCAATGATTGGCTGCTAGCAGGTGACCAATGATTGGCTGCCATGTCGGTCCACGGTCACGTTCGCGATTAAAAATTGCAGACAAAATATCATTTCCGTCTCCCCCTCTCTCTCTATCTATATTCCCTTCAGGGACATCTGATAAAATTGGAACGATACAAAGAAGAATAGCATAGCATGACCCTGCGCAAGGATGACATGCACAAATCGAAAAATGGTCCAAATTTAGTGTGAGGGGATAGTGTAGAGGTGATCCGATGTTCCAATCCTGAGTTGGGAAGGTTTGGGGTTCTCGAAGAAAAGTTCCCCCTTTTTTTAAAAAAATGACGTCTAGCCTAGTGGTTAAGAGAGATGCGTGCGGCCCAAGTGGTCGGAAGTTCGAGTCCCAGTGGAGACGAGTTCGCAACAATTAAAAAGCAAATGACCTATAGCCTAGTGGTTAAGAGAGATGCATGCGGCCTGAGTGGTCAGGAGGTCGATTCCCACCGATGCATTATGTGGGTGTCAATGTTCTTGCAATTAACAAGTAGCACGATTAAGTATTGTACCAAATTTGAAATGTTTGTGATCATGTGTATCAGTATTGTCTTTGTTAGGATCCGTGTCCCTTCGATCGAGAATAATGCTTACATTTAACTGCACATTGAATCATACGTAGCTCATGTAGAAAACAGCACATACAGTACTAGACTAGGCCGACAGGGTTCGACCCTGACGTGTAGGTGCCTATAGATTAGTTGAATCTCTCATTTGCGTACTAGAATGGATCCAAATAAATTTGACAAGAAATTTGTGAATTTGAAGAAATTGCTTATATACTTAACTATGTACTGTTTTTTTTTTTTTAATTACAGGAAAACTCGTCCAAACCTGACGTGGAAAGTTTTGATACAGGCATTCTTCTGCGGTTTATTCGGGTGTGTATGATTTTCTTTGGATTCACGGGTCCCTCTCAATAATCACACAATCTCTCTGTTCCTTGTGAAAATTTAGTGCAGAGATAGGGACACTGCTCACGATCAAACATGACTTTTTCTTGGTCATTTACTTTTTTGCTAATTGTCAAATGGTTGACAATGTTTTGTCATGTTCTTGTAGAACATGACACCGACATTGTCCAGAGAGGTCTAGATTAGCTAGTTACTTTTTGTGACTCGTCTATTGTCTGGTTGACGACTGTAGTTTGTTCGGTGCAGTTGCGCCGCGACTAGTTTTCACCTGCATACTAATGGCTCCTGTCCTTTTCCAGTTCCTTGTTCTCAACCAACATCTTACTTTATAATAGAAGTAAAACTCTTGTTAGGGCATGGCGACCCAGGGGTAAGTCAGACAAAGACTTTGGGTTTGGGCAACCCCTTCTGCTTAGGACAACTAGGCTCATAGTGACCCCAAATAGAGGTCGATGGCACATGTGACCCTCTAGTATCGGCCCACAATTGGGGTCAAGGGACAACCAAAACTAGATCCGGATAGAACAACCCATACCCCTGGACCGGCCCTGCAGGTTAGGGAGGCGCAAAATCAAAGTGCTAAATCTAGATTGCTACTAGTTGCTCTCATGTCATGTAACTAGTGGAAAGATCAAAGAGTACTTGACTTGAAATGAATAAAAACAGCATGAGTTTTAATCTTAATTAACCGACTAATCGAGTAGAATGAACGAAAGGAGAATGAGAAATTTGCAGGGTGAACTTGAGCTAATTAAGCGCATATACTAACAGAACTTTAGAAAATGTTCAATCAACATATGTGAAGAGACTAGGCTGTTGGAGTTAGGTTATCGATATCCCTTCCATTTGGAAGGCAGACGACCAAGGGAGATGCATTAACTACTTTGGTGTTGTGTTTGGATTGATCCCTACTAGGGAGAAACCATAACACAAATATGTTAAAAAGAATTAAGAGACCTGACCCTTGTTAGCAATTTGGCAAACGGAAAAAAATTGGGACGGCAAAAGTACGAGTATAAATCGGCTCAGCGCAAATAAAATACGTTAAAAAATTCGGTCAAATATTCGAAAAATAGAAATATTGAGATTAGAAACTTCACATTCTTAAATATATTGTCAAATTTAGTTAATTAGCAGGTTTCCACCACGTTTTTTGTGCCAAATTTTTCAATAATTTATACGGAACACGTTTAAAACTTCGTATGCTTAAAATTTACGTACTGATTAATTTGAATCTGTCAAAAGTACGCAAGTATTATACGTTTTTGAAATATATGAAAAATTCACGTATAATACGAGTTTTATTCGGATGTTTGCTAACAAGGGACCTGACAAATTATATCATTGAAAAATTGGAAACAAGAAATCTTCAGAGAGTTGGTCCTTCAAGACTGTTGTGGCAAATAATTCAATCTAAAACATTAAAATAGATGAGAATATGGTTTTCGCAACGTCCATTTTGTTAGAATAATACTATTCGTACCTCCAACTTGTTCCTACAAACAATCGTTCCTTATGTGGTAGATAACGTAGCTGTTAATGTGACAGCTGATATGACAAATTTTAAAACTAAAGTTAGAATCAGAAATATAATTAAAATTACAATTAGAATTAAAATTAAAAAAATTGGGTGATTACAATTTTGGGTTAAAATTTGTCATACCAGCTATCATGTTAGATGACATATAATGTTATTTAACGTGCTACGTCAGCTGTCATATAAGTATAAATAGTTTGGATGGACAATTTGGAGGTACGAATAGCATTACTTATTTTGTTACGTGGTGTTGACAATGTGTACTTTTGAATGATACACCTTATTATTTCATCGAGGATTAACATTCATTGTACCTTCATCTATTTCCCTGAGTTAAGAGCATATAATTATGCAGCTAATTGTGAACAGATACTAGATTAGCTAAAGGTACACAGAAAGCATTCTACATATGATCAGTTGCAATCATAAGATATATACTGTGTAAATTTTTGGAGTTGGAGTTTGTCTTTCAAAATGTAGGATATGGCATCTTGAAGCGAGTATAAGAAAGAAATATTACACTAAGTAGGACTGTGTATAAGCCAATGTGAACTTGTGCTGGATGCATCTTGGAGAAATGGTCAAGTTCGTGAGGTTTCCTTGCAAAAGAGTACTACTTTGCAGATGGCTATCAATATTGAGTTCGAGTCACATAGTGTTAATTAATTGTTGAGGTCCTGCGATTGACTGAGTTATTAATTCAAGCTATTTTTTACAAGAATTTTTTCTTTATTTTCTATATAGATAATTAGTTCACTTTACCAATTCTATGTAGCGGGAATTAATCAATCAGTAGAACATCATTTGTTAAATTGCACTGATGTACTCTTTGCACTTTTGAATTGCCACATCTTTTTTACAGCGCTACGTTGGCGCAGAATTTGTACTTATCGAGTCTTAAGTTGATGTCAGCAACCTTAGCTTCAGCGATGACTAATCTCATTCCAGCAATCACTTTCGTTATGGCTGTAATTTCCAGGTAAGCAGTTGTTCTCTTCGTTGTGACTACAATGTACATGTTTTAAACAAGTACTGTGACTTAAAAAACTTCTCATCTTGTTCTTGAATTAAGAATGGAGAGTTTAGGAATCAAAGCCATCTCTGGACAAGCAAAGGTATTGGGGACGCTAGTCGGGATCGGCGGCGCCATGCTCCTCACCTTCTACAAGGGGATGGTGGTCGACCTGTGGCCCTCCAAGTTCAACCTCATCAAGCCGAACGCCGCCTCCGGCACGCCTCGCCAAGAGTCGGGTAATCGCGTCATGGGCTCATTGCTGGCCGTTGCTAGTTGTTTCGCTTATGCTATCTGGTTAATCATTCAGGTGATATCTGCGTGTTAACAACGGGTCGGCCTCTAGTGTTAAACTGTTCTACGCCCTTCTGATCCCATACATATCGATGTTTTTCTTCGGATTACAGGCTAAAATGAGCAAAGCGTATCCGTGTCACTATTCTAGTACCGCCTTGATGTGCTTCATGGGGTCGTTGCAAGCCGTTGCTTTCGCGCTCTGCATGGAAAGAAATTGGTCCCAGTGGAAACTGGGATTCAATATTAGGCTCCTGACTGTTGTTTATTCGGTAGAAATCTTTGTTATTATGCAATATTTTTTTTTAATTAATTTGATTTTTGTACATGAACCAGTGTGGTTATTTAATTTTTGGCTGGTTTTGTAGGGGATTGTTGCTTCGGCGTTGATCCTTACAGTTCTCTCCTGGTGCATAAGGCAGAAGGGGCCGCTGTACGCGTCTGTTTTCAACCCTCTCATGCTTGTAATCGTCGCACTCTTGGGATCGCTTCTACTTGGCGAGAGGTTGCATATCGGAAGGTATGCTATCCGACCCTTTTGCGATTTTCACAGAAAGTAAGACGAAGAAGAAGAGAAAACGTACAAGAACATACACATAATTTAACGTGATTCACTTCTCAAATCAAGAAACCACATCCACTGCTGATACAATCAAAATTTCTACTATATTCTTAAGATAGTTTACAAGTTATGTCCTAATACTCCTTTTATAGATATAGGACATTAGAGGGGACTTAATTACATGTGAAATACTCAACACGTCTTTGGAAAAATGATCACGAGACTAAATGATTCAATCAGACGTTTGGGGATTCCAAACGATTATCGAACGATTATCTTAAGAGACGATTGCATACTTTTGATGACTATTTAAGGGTTGGAAAACCGCAATTTAGTAATGTTTTGCACTATAATTGGACTCAACCATTCGGTCTTTAACCATGCTTTTGCAGTATAATCGGAGAAGTGCTTATAATGATATTGTAAAGATAGTTTACAAGCTGCGTTCTAATACTTCTTTTATCAACATAGGGTATTAGTACAAGAAATTAAATACCCAGTATACATTGGAAAAAATGATCAGGAGCCTAAACTATCCAATCACTAGAGCAATCAAACTGGAGCGTCCAGCTAATTAATTAGGAAAATGCTAAGTCTACTATCAAATTTTTACAACTATTTTACAACCTCTCTCTCTCACACCCCACCCCTTGCACATGGTTCCACCGGATACCACCTTCACTCTCACCACCCTGTTACATGGGCTACATCCAACCCCACCACTTCCTTCCCTCCTCCAATCAAAGGCCGACACGTGGCGGTTGTATACATTTGGTTGTAGGCACAGCAAAGCTCAATTAATTAAGCTCTACACAACCTAACATGCTATGCTTGGACTACGTTTCTTTTGTATATCGAACTCGAATAGCTTAAGAGGGGATTACAAACTTTTGATAACTATTCAAGGGTCGAAGAAATGAGGTTATGTTTTTAATTGCAGTATAATTCGACTTGACCATTGATTGATTTGATCGGCATTAACCATGGTTTTTGCAGTATAATCGGAGCAGTGCTTATAGTGATAGGGCTGTACATGGTACTATGGGGGAAGGGAAGAGAGTCCGTGACGGTGGCGGCAGCAGCGGTGGTGGTGGTGGCAGAGCAACCTCCCGAGGATGAGGCGATAGATGTTGTGATAGTGCCTGCGAAAACTACTACTTCTCAGGCTGAGGTAGCTAGAGAGGTTCCTACTGCTAGTTAGGCAAAGATCATTTCAGAAGATTACATTTCTTTCCTTAATTTTATTATGAAAATGATTTATGTTTATGTAGAATGTATGCTTTTTCCTTGTCAGCATACAATATTTAGGTCCAAAAAAGAAAAGAAAAAAACATTGTAAGAACGTTTACTGACCGAGAAGAGATCAGATGTATAAGTAGTTTTATTACATGACAATAAGTTGGGATATGGCTTAATTTGGTAGTAAGTGTGGCCTCTGCAAGCAGTGAAGGTCCATTGTCCTTCGCATTTGGGACAGTCGTCTCACACAGGTTGTTGGTCAAGTGGCGGGTCGGTTGGTAGAGAATGGTGGTTGTAGTTTATGGCTGTAAATGTCATTATTTGAGTTTGCTTCAGGGTGTGTTTGGTACCAGGAAAAAGTAGAAGGAAAAAAAAAAAAATGGAGGTGGAAAAAAGGAAAAGAATGATTCATTTTCTCTTGTTTGATATAAAAGTAACAGTAGATGGAAGAAAAAGTGAGAGAATTATTTTTTTCTCTTAACCTGAGAAAATTAATCCGTTCAAATGTTAAAAAAAAGTACAAAAAAAGTGAATGTTCTTATTAATTTACAATTATACTATATAAAAATTATATTGTTTTAAAATAGTTCAATAAAGGCAAATAGTAATAAATATCGTTAGGTTAGGGTATAGTTGGTAAATTTATATTTATATATTATTTTTCGGAAAATTTCAACAGAAGCATAAAAGTTTATTAAAATTCCAGAAAAAGCACGAACTTTGGCAAAAATAATGATTGAGCATCGTCGCGCCCAATTTTTGGGCGTGAAAAATTATCATTCTGATCCCCTCCTCCTAATGCCCGGCTTAGTTTGGAGAAAAAAAAATAATAATAAAAAAATAAAAGGGCGCCCAAAAATGGAGCGCCAAATTTGCATTTCTTATTTTTTTTAAAAAAAAAGCCGCCCAAAAATGGGGCGCCGATTTTGCATTTATGGGAAATAAAAAAAAAAAAACGCGCCCAAAAGTGGGGCGCCCGAATTTGCATTAACTGCCAAATTTACGCTTGGGAAAAAAAAAGGGCGCCGAAAATTGGGAAAAAAGACGGATTTGGGCGCTTGGGAAAAAAAAAACGCGCCCAAAAGACTTCTTTCTTCCTTTCTTCTTTTGTTTTTTTTCTTCTGACAGTAGTGCAGCTTTAATTTCGGCGCCCCTAAATGGGGCGCGGGGGTTTTTTTTTTTCAATTAAAAATCGGCGCCCTTAATTGGGGCGCACATTTTTTATTTTTAATTTCCCAGGGATTAAGGCGAGCTGATAACGAGATTAATTTTTTACGACCTAAAGTAGGACGTGAAAAATTTTCACGCTCCATTTTTAGGCGTGACGATGCTATCCTCGCAAATTTCCCAAACTTAGTGCCTTTTGTGCAATTTTTAATAACTTTTATGCTTCTCGTAAAATTTTCCGTTATAACTATTACGGTGGTCTGAATACAAATTTAAGACAACCGTTAATCCAAGATCCAAACACTTATATTTATATTGGAGATACACTATTACGGAGGCCCAAATACAAATTTAAGACAACCATTAGCTAGATCTGGAACTCTGAGACTGTGTTTGGTAGGAATGATGAAAAGTGGACAGAAATGTTCATATACAGTAAAAAAAATTCACTAAATTATAAAAAAGAGGATAAGTTTAGAGGAATTATAAATAGGGTAGTGAAACGGCACTAGACATGACGTGCTGTGTGGAGATGAGGAGAGAGGGGAGGCGCGCCAGTGGAGTTGGCGCACGGAGAGGGGGGGCGCGCACAGAAAGGGAGGGGGGGGGGGGCACGCCAAGTCTGGTGGCGCGTGCGTTGGGGCCGGGCACGCTATCTCTGGTGGCGCGTGCGTCAAGAGGAAACAAGGGGCGATATGTTGCATGCATGCCATCTTGTCCGTGAGAGGCTCATGTTGACCGACCCGACCCTCCGCCGCATGCGCCTCTCGAAGTCCAGCTCGGCCCTGAGCTGCTTGATGTGGGCTATCGCGTTGTCAAGGTCCGAGAGGTCGGACTCCCGCTCCATGGTGCGGAAGAACTCGGAGAAGTCGCCGCTGCGGCCGTAGAGGGAGTACCTCGACTTGGTGAGGCGGCCGCACTTGTAGGGGGATGGGCGTAGTGCGGGTGGTCGTAGAGCTTCCATATGCATGGAGAGAGAGAGAGGAGGAGGAGAGGAACATGGGCCCATCAATCCCAGCACGAGGTCACATGGAGGTTCTCCAGCTTTCAAGACGCTGCAGTGCAGCTGCAGCTGCTGCCATCATCACTTTTCCACGTCACGCGCCAATGGAGATGGCTCACCCCCCTCCTTCCTCTCTGACCTCTCCTCCAACGCGCCAAAGGAGATGGCGCGCCCCAGTGTGTGCCAAGTGGGTTGGCGCGCTCCCCTCTCCGCGCACCAACTCCACTGGCGCGCCTCCCCTCTCTCCTCATCTCCACACAACACGCCATGTCTAGTGTCGTTTCACTATCCTATTTACAATATCTCTAAACGTATCCTATTTTTTATAATTTAATGAAAATTTTTTACTGTATATGAAAATTTGTGAAAAGTGGAAGTAAAAAGCCAAAGAGATACACTTTCCATCCATATAGAAAGTAAAGACTATTTTCTTTCTTTGTGTTTGGTAAGATAGAAGAAAAATATAAGTAATACACTTTCCTTTATTTGGTATGAAAAAAAAAAGTAAAAATAATACGAAAAATTTTACGAGAAGCATAAAAGTTATTAAAAATTGCACAAAAGGCACTAAGTTTGGGAAATTTGCGAGGATAGCATCGTCACGCCTAAAAATGGGGCGTGAAAATTTTTCACGCCCTACTTTAGGTCGTAAAAAATTAATCTCGTTATCAGCTCGCCTTAATCCCTGGGAAATTAAAAATAAATTAAAAAAAAAATGTGCGCCCCAATTAAGGGCGCCGATTTTTAATTGAAAAAAAAAGGGCGCCCCATTTTGGGGCGCCGAATTTAAAGCTGCAAAAGAAAATAAGAAAGAAACAAAAGAAAGGAAAAGTAAAAAAAAAAAAAAAAAAACCGCGCCCCATTTACGGGCGCCAAAATAAAAGCTGCACTACAGAAGAAAAAAAACAAAAGAAGAAAGGAAGAAAGAAGTCTTTTGGGCGCGTTTTTTTTTTTTCCCAAGCGCCCAAATCCGTTTTTTACCCCAATTTTCGGCGCCCTTTTTTTTTTTTTCCCAAGCGTAAATTTGGCAGTTAATGCAAATTCGGGCGCCCCACTTTTGGGCGCGTTTTTTTTTTTATTTCCCATAAATGCAAAATCGGCGCCCCATTTTTGGGCGGCTTTTTTTTTAAAAAAAAATAAGAAATGCAAATTTGGCGCCCCATTTTTGGGCGCCCTTTTATTTTTTTTATTATTATTTTTTTTTCTCCAAACTAAGGGGGGATCAGAATGATAATTTTTCACGCCCAAAAATTGGGCGCGACGATGCTCAATCTGTATTTTTGCCAAAGTTCGTGTCTTTTCTGCAATTTTAATAAACTTTTATGCTTCTGTTGAAATTTTCCATAGTTATAACTAGTGTTTGGATATTGGACTAATGATCGACTCGTCTGACAGTTCAGGATCTTAGCTAAACTGCTAAATGAAATCTGTATTGAGTTCAAGTTCAAGCTGATGTACTTAATTGTTATAATTGCGACTCCACCGAACACATGGCTATAAAATGACTCAGGGTTGCACATGAATGCCTCGGATATGGATGCAATCGGAAGATGAAACTACTCACATCTACAAGATAATGTAGTTTGGATAATAAAAAAATTGAAATGGAAAAAATGTGGGTCATTTTTCTGGCCAAAAGAGTTGTTAGAATTTCAAAGTACTTAGGCCCCGTTTGGTTTACCGGGTTGGACAACGTAATGTAATCGATATTACGTCATAATTCCAATTCAGATGTTTGGTTGGACAAATTTTCTCTAGATGTAATGTAATAGCAATTACAAACTTGATTACATTACATCTATTCCTATTCAAATCAATTACATCATAAAACCTATGTAATCCTAATTACATTACATCCTCAAATCTTAAATTACAATTTTACCCTTTTTACAAATTTTCAACCCACGAAATTCCGATCAGGATCCCGATCCCGAAAAGAGAGAAAATGACCTTAGATATAAAAAAATTCACTCCTCCCAAATTCCTCCAGCAGCTATGGCTTCCGATGAGGTCTCGAAACCCTCATCCACCCCTCCATATCCGTGGGCCGCGCCGGGAGGGCCGCGTCGGGAGGGAGCTCCGGCTTGGGCTTGGGGGCCGCCCCCGGCCCCCGCTTGACGGGGGCGGGGGAGGTGGTGTCGGCCTTCACGTAGTTGTTCTTCGGCATGACGACCTCTCCGCCCCCAGCCCCGCTTGGCTGCTAAAGGAGGAGGATGAGAAAAAGAGGAGCGCTTGTGGCTGTATCAGTATGGAGAGTTTAGGTGTGGGTTTGGTAGGGATTTACAAAAGCTGGTTTTGGGATAGATCGAGAAAGGAAATAAATAAACAAGGAAATTTTTTTATTGAGCTGGTGTGGTGTTTCTGCTTCGGACGGTTGGGATTTGTAGTTGGAACAGTCATCGGGCGGTGGAAAGGGCTCTGGTAAAGTTTAGCTGGATTGATGAGTTGGACTGCATGGGAGAAAACTTTGATACCGAAATCCCCTATATATGACATGTGGGCCCCTCTCTCTTCGTAAAATGTGTAAACATATATATATACATAAATATTGAGGGGGGTCCACTTGTCATACATAGGGGTATCATTTTGGTCAGATTTTTTTTTCTTTTTTTTATATTGACCCCTTGAAGTATATTTTAATTTTAGAAAAGTTTCTCACTCACTTGCAAATATATTATTGTATCTAGTATAAGTTAAAAAAAAAATTCTAACTCTTTATTTTAGAAATTGAGAATATAATGTAAATAAAATAAATAAATAATCTGATGGGACTGAAGAGTTGGAGAATCAAGAGGTCAATGATATGATGTAGACTTCCCAAATTCTTGTCCCCGCATCCTCAAATGATTCCCAAATCTCTTTTAAAGTTTGCGTAGAATTTGGTTTATTTTATTTGATTACCAGATACGTCACTTACATGATATGATGAGATATTATTTCGATCATATGTTATATGATACCATATGAATGTCTGGTTTATAACTATTTGAACTTTTTTCTGAGATGAAATGAAATTTATTTGAGATCATTGTTATTTTTCTACTTTCTTACATTTGGTTACCGGATTATTTGAGATCATTGTTATTATTTCTGATATGATGTTTTATTTCATTTGGTTACCGGATATTTTTTATGAGATATAATGGAGTTTATTGAATGTTCTAGTTTATATGATACTAGATGAATGTTATTTTTTTTACCTTTTACATGATACGATGTGATATTTTATTTTATTTGGTTACCGGATATTTTTTAAAAAATTATAAATAGTAAATTTGGCCAAAAAATATACATATAAATATTAGGGATATATTTGTCAAAATAATACAAATAATAATTATTATTCGATTACATTACATGTTAAACCAAACACTTGAATGTAATTGGCATTACATTGCATGGTTTAATTACATGTTTCAACCAAACATGGTAATGTAATTGTAATTCCATTACATTACAAACACAATTACATTACAAATCCAATTCCATTACGATTACGATTACATTACAGTAAACCAAACATAACCTTAGTGTCTCTATTAGAACTGGTTAAATCCAACCGAGGAGAAATAAGTCAAAATTGAATAAACTAAAATTGTAAAAAAATCAAAATTGAATCGAAATTAGCTAAAACTGTAGTGAATAATCATTTTATTTTTTTAGTTGGAATATTTTTATTTTGATTTTAATAGATTGGAGTTTACTATCAAATATTTATAACTTTTTTACAACCTACATGCGTTTTCCGCTAACATAATCCCATCCGGTCCCATCCAGTCCCACCCGATCTCCTCTCTCCTCCAATCAATAGATGTCACGTAGACGATTGTAAAACTTACAAGTTACAACTTGGCATCTCCAATCCTATTTTCTTGTTAAGTGTTGTGAGTTAGGTGGCTCCTATGTGGCATGAGTCACAAGACAATGTCTTATTTATACGGCAAAATTATATCTCAAAAGACAATGAGATAGAAAAACTCTCTCCAATGCAAAAGTATTGCTGAGACAATAAAAAGTATTTTTTCTAACTTCCAAGACAACTCCTCCACTTCTTCAACATTTTTTTATAAATATTTCTTTGTTCATAATTGATGATGTGGAGACAAAGTTATTGTGAAGTGCATTGTCTAGATCTAGACAACCAACTTCACATTTTCCTTTCCATGTCAACTTCATGTTTTATTCTACATTTGCATTGGAAAAGAATTTTTAAAATAAAAGTGTGTCATTCCTATGTGACAACCATTTTTTCTAGACTCACAGTAGGGTTGAAAATGCTCTTACAATCAAAATTGATTGTAAACATAACATTTTTCTAAAACTAATAATTTTTTAAAAAAAAGGGAACAAAACAAGAGTAGAGACAAAAGATTGAGGGCGGCCCTATTAAATGTCGAGGAACTTCATTTCAAAAGAGGGACCAAAACAAAAAAAAAATGTTCCCAAAAAAAGAAAAAACAGAGCAGCAGCATATTCAATTCAAATTTTCAACGGCTCAAAAACCGATACAAACGAACGTACAGACCATGGTTGCAGCACCGCAGGAACAGCAGAACCTAAACCTGCACCACCACTCTCCAGTAGAGCTAGCTAGAAGCAGAGGATGGCAACTGTAGCGGAGACCATGAAGGCGAAGGTGAAGAGGAAGAAGGCGAAGTACATCGCCCAGGTCCTCTTGAACTTCCCCAGGTAGCTCTCCGGCGGCTCCTGGTAGCAGATCTCGAAGTCCGCCGCGGCGACGTCGTCGGCGGAGGAGGCTCGCAGGAGCCTGAGCTTTTCGGTGGCGAGGGCGAGGGTGAGCTTGTGGCACCTGCGCTGGTACTTGAGGCCGTTGACGCAGCGTAGGGTGTGGGCGGCGGAGGCGTAGAAGAGGAGGTGGGCGAGGGAGAGGAGGACGATGGGGGCCCAGCAGTGGCGGCACTGGAGGCGGTGCGGGGAGAGGGAGAGGGAGAGGAGGGCGAGGAAGAGGAGGAGGCGGTGGAAGAGGCCGTGCAGGTGCTTCTTCTGCTTGTCGATGGCGTGCTTCTTCTCCAGCGTCCGCTCGAAGTGGACCTGGATTATGCTGTTCAGGGACTGCATCGCCGACTCCCGGCTGCAAACCACCACCACCTTCTGCTGCTGCGACTCCGCCGCCGCCGCCGCCGACGGATCTAGGAAGTAACTGCCTCCTCCACCTGCACCTGCACCTGCACCTGCACCTCCCATTGCCATTGCTTACTTTCGATCTCTTCTCCTCTCACCCACCAATCTTTATTTTGTTTTTTGACTATAGCCCCTGCAGAGGTGAGACACGCACACTTATTCTTTTTTAACTTGGACCATCTTTCATTCAAATTCGTTTCATTTATGAACTGAACAATTTTGAGTTGCACCCCCACTAGTTAGTTTTTAGGGTTATTTTGTATAAGGGTACCAGGTTTATGATATAACTAGACTTTGGGTACTGGATTTGTCTGTTTTAGAGTTTGGGTACTCGAATTTTTTTAGTGACACATTTTAGTGACAAAAGTGGACTTTCAGTGACGAAATAAGTCTTTTAATGACGAATGTTTGTCACTAAAATGTGTCACTAAAAAGTTATAGTACCCAAAGTCTAAAACGGACAAACCAATTACCCAAAGTCTAATTATATCATAAACTTGATACCCTTATACAAAATAACCCTAGTTTTTAGGCTAATTTTAAAGAAGCTCTACATTTTAGGACAATCCTAGAACTGTCAATAAAGTTGACAGTCCTAATATTAAAGAAGAATGTCAACTTCCTTCACAGTCTAATTTTAGTATTCAAATTATTTAGGACTGCCAACTTTGTTGGCAGTTATACTTTATGTTAGGACAGTCAACAAGTTGGCTAAGACTGAGCTTACCCCAAAGTAAACTTGGATTGTCTTTAGAATTAGCTTAGTTTTACCACTCCATACTTAAAGAGAAGTTTTGTGTTGCACCGCCTTCTTTTACCGTAATCCATGATATTTTACATTTTTAACGAAATTATAAATGATTAACAGTCAACTACTTCGACCTCCCCTCCACTTCGACTCCCCACGTGAACACTTTTGAGACCAAAATAGCCTCATGAGGACACTTTTGAGACCAAAATTTCTTTGATCCGAAGTAGCTGCTGTAATGCCCCGCTCCGCATCGGTACATTATGATGAGTCGTTGACTCGAAAAGTTGCGTTGACCCGATAAAGTATCGATGCGAATCGATGCAAGAGTTACGTTGGCCAAAGGTAAGCTTTGAGTCGGTTGGAATCTATGAATCGAATCGATGCAAAGGATAAGTCCCGTTCAGCAAGTGCTGATCTTAGTTGATCTGGTGTGCAGGCTATGCTTTTATGCTGGACGATAAGAGGTCGGCATTTTGCCTTATGCAATGAAGTGTCCGCGAAACCAAATCGTGGCCTTGCAACGGATTGTGGCATGGACGCGATAGGCCAAATCAACCGAGTAGTTCAAAGGAATGTCTAAGTCCGGGAGTTAGCTATGCGATCGAGTTATGGAAGCGAGACGCTTCAATCGGCGAGACGGCAAGGCGTATCGGCTTAAGGTGGGCGGGTTCTTGACTCTCTCTCCCTATTCCTTCACGTCTAATAAAGTATGTTATGATATGCGTAAGATGTTATCGAGTTAGCGAGCGTGGCTCGACGATGAAAGATCTAGATATGCGTTGAACACTAAGATAGAACATTGAACAATCGAACAATTGAAGCGACGTGCATCAAGTGTACGAGTCGCGGTAGGGCAATGATGGTAGAACATTGAAAGATGATATTGGGATGTGCATCACGTGCACGCCTCCGAGAACATTGGACACTAGGCGTAGAACATTGAATACGGTGCTGAGCGTGCCCTCGGACACTTATGTTACGAAAAGACTAAGTAATACGGAATTATGCTATGAGAATAACTTACGAATGGTACGCGTTGAATACGAGTATGAGATGACTAAGCCGTTGGGCGTCGTGCATCAATATGGATGTGTTGGGGCATAACGCCGACGGAGCTCCCCATATGAATGGTGGATTATGTTTATGGCACGGGAAACCGTTTATGGCACGGGAAACCGTTTATGGATCGAGACTATGTTTATGGAATATGAGATGGATTGGAATGTGTGACTTGTATGCTATGGCGCGTATTGTATGGTCAATGGACTCGGATGGTCCGTGCACGGGTACGGCTTCCCTCGAACGGTTACGCCGGGGCGCCGGGACCGTTCGGCCTAGGAGGGAATTATGTGTGGTATTTATGGTGGACATCATTCGGACGGATTGCGACCGTCCAGTGCTGCGATAAGCTATGATATCCGTAAGTTTGGGATCCTTCGGATACTGGGCTAGCAACCCGTATCGAAGCGATTGTAGGCTTACACATAAGAGATGCCAAGTCCATTACGGTGCGAAACACCGTGACCTTCATATAGATAGGGCCGGTGGGCTGAGATGAGAGCTGGGTGCAGGCGCAGGGCCTGCCACCCATTATGCATATGTTTATGTTTATGATTGGCCGATTGTACGAATCATATGTTTGCTTATGTTAAGTTTTAACCACTGCAGGCTAAGAAAAATGGGACGGAATGAGCACGAACACTATGTTTACGTTCATATTATGGCTAACTGTATCTGCTGCAGGAACACGATATGGGACACATTATGATATAAGTTGCTATGCGTAAACGATGCCATGAAACTGATCCTAAGGCTAAATAGAAAGATCACAAATTAAGATGCATGTTCCACTAAATGAATTAGTGTTTAGTTTGGGTGCGAGCGGGTCTCGATCAGTGCGAAGCGAGGACGAAAGCACTAATCCCCCACTAGTTTATGTGCAGGCTCAGGTTATGATCGGCTCGGGACGGAGCTTGGCTTGGACGTGCCGAGGCATGGAGTCCTTGGCGTTCAAGAGGAGCTACCGCATAGGCGTTCGGACTTGAGACATGGAGATGTTCGGCCGAAGACTACTTGGTGGCTATAAAGAGGCATGATATATGGAACAATGTAAATCCTTTGTGAGCTAGAGAGATCATGAGCGTTGTAGCCAATTGGCATATATGTTGGGCTATTCAGAGCCTTTGTAACCTTCAGTTCAATATCAATAAAAGAGATTCTTATGTTATACTTTGGTTTCCTTTCGCTGCTTATGTTATCAAATTGAGATAGTTCTATGTGAACCGGTTATCTTGCCTTGCACGAGCGCAACTCCATGCTCGTGCGGCATCACGTCCCAGCGAGGACGATGATTCGGGTAAAATCTAGCGAGGACGAGCGATTTCACGGGTCGGGGCGTGACAAGTTGGTATCAGAGCAGTTCCATCCTTTGGACCGTGCGTGAATCTCTTTGACCCTCAGTTGCTTTGCTATCGAATTCAGTTGACTCTAAGTTATTTCCGCAACCGCATGGCTCATGGATCTGCTCGACGCTACATTGGATGTTCCATACAATAAGTCTATATTAAGTGCGTACGTCTGCCACAAGTATGTCGTGACTATCACGCTATCTCCGGGTGCCATCGGAGAACGTTGGTTGCACGCAGTGCAACGAGTTATGGAGTGTTGGTTGCACGAAGTACAACGGGTTATGAGATTATTGTTTCCCGAAGTGTAAGAAAGTTATGAGTCGCTGATTGCACGAAGTGCAACGAATATGGTGATGTTGGTTGCATGAAGTGCAATGATATATGTTTTGTCGGTCGCACGAAGTGCGAGGAGTTATGTGTTGTTGGTCGCACGAAGTGCGAGGAGATATGTGTTGTTGGTTGCACGAAGTGCAACGGATCGATATGTGAGGCAATGCGTGTTATGTTGCTATGCGAACGGTTATGTGTTGTTGGTTGCACGGAGTGCAACAAGTCGTGAATCGTTCGTTGCATCGGTGCAACGAGTCGATATGGTATGATGCGTGTTGTATGGCTATGCGAATGGATAGCGATATGTTGCGTGAGATTGAGTAAAGACCTTAAGTATCGAAAATGAGTTGTTGCACGAGTTGCAACGAGTGAGATTGGAGTCGAGTCGGACTCTAAGTCGAGTTGGAGTAGGCGAACGTGTATGTTGGCCATATGTCGCGTTGAGATTTGAATAAGCGAATGTTGCGGGAGTGATCGAGACGATCGCCATGGTACGGTTAGATTGAATGTGTGTCAAACTTGAGCTAACGCTAGAGCTGGGATCGGAAGGATCGCCATACGGGATAGTTTATTGAAAGATAGATATCGGACCTATGCGAAGTGTGATGTCGAGTAATGACTCGATTCCGAGTGGTATATGCAATACCAATTATGCGAGCAAGTATAGCGAAGTATTGTGTCGATAACGATAGACTCGATCCTGAGTGGTATATGGAATACCACTTAGCGATAGCTATGTTAAGCCGGTTGGTGACTTATGATAGGTTACATTGAGACGATTGTATTATTACGATATGTTTGTCTCAACGGACGAAGTAGTACCGAGACTCGAGTAGAAATGAATTGAGAGAAGTCGATGCAAGTATGCTTCGATGAATTGAGTTGAACGATTATGTACGAAGTCATACCTATGGATGATACGTCGGACGAGGATTCGTTAAGTGTAAGTCGAACGATAAGTTGAGCATAGCAAAGAAATGTACGTGGAGGAAATGGTCGACCCGGTCGAACTTATGTTGAGTTAGTACGGAGACTTCTTCGAAACAAATTGAGTAGGCACGGAAAAATCGTGCGAACGAATTTAGGTTAGCGCGACGAGTCGGTAGCACGATTTGGAAGCGCGAGTTAGGGATATGAGAATGGATATGTGAATTTGAAATTGTGTCGCAACGATGTTAAGTAGTTACAACTGGATGGATCTTGATAAGTACAAGACTTGATTCATATTCGAGTTCGGATAATGGCAATGATTGTAACGAGTTTGAGCTTATGAGAAAGGAAGATGTTCAAGTTATGCATATCGACGATGGTATTGAGGCGTATCAAAGACGATATGCAATTATAACTCGAGGATACTCTGATCGAATGAACGAAAATTATGTTGAGCATTGTTGTTGGATGAATAAGATGCAAGTTAAGTTGATGGCAGTTTGGATGATAACGGTAGGAACGCTTCAGAGAATTGAGAGTCGATGGATATTGCTTGGATGAAAATGAAAGTGTCTGGATTGCTTCGCGGATCACCACTATGTTGACATTCTTGTCTTGAGCGAGCGCAACACCAGCCTCGCACATGCATCACGTCAAATTAGAACGATCATTCTGCGTGAGCGCTGGTATGGTAATTCATCCAGCGGGGATGATCGAACTTACGAGGTGTGGCAAATTTGATATGGACTCGTGGTTTGATGCGAAGGTGGAATTGAGGATTGTGCGATAAGCCTAGAAGTGTGTCAGATATTGGCCGTGAGTGGATAGACTCGTACGGAGGCGAACAAATATTGCTCGGTTGCGATATTGTTAACGGTAGTGCCTAAGTGATTCAAGTAGTAACGGCGCATCAGTTGCGCGGGGATGGATAAATTATGGATTGATATGTCGGATTGGGTAAAGTCCCATAGGAATTGTCGGAAATTGATTTGGCTCCGCAATAGGATATAGCATGGTTCATTGTAACTGTCCCTCATTGATGATCTTCAATTATCGAGCGTAGTTTCGGGACAGCTGACCCTAGAAGACTTGACCGCCAAATCAAGTGAATGTTGAAGTTCTATAGGATGACCCTAAGGAAGTCGCGTAAGAAATTTTGTCGAGGATGTAGGATGAGGTAGTGCATGTTGAGGATAAGTCTAAGCGAGCGAGTATCGCGCATCGAAAGTTAGCGAATAGCCTTCGACTAGATCGAGACGAATAGAAAAGTTATGATCGATCGAATGAGTGCGTAAGTAGATTTGGTTGGTCGATAATCGAATAGATGTCGAGGAACGTGCTTAGCGTAATGACGCGGTAAGGCGATTGCAAGGATTTTTGCAATGCGCAAGAGCGACGGATAGTAGAACGACCCTAAGAGTTGTGTCGTAGATCGGTTTGTGTAACGGTTAGGCTATGTGTGTTGAGCGCGCCATCTATGTTACGAAACGAACTAGTCGGGATTGATTCTAGAATTGAGTAAACGGATTCGTACTCGGTCGAGAATCGGAGATAGGCGCATCATAAGAGACCTTGGGTCGGAAAGATTGTTGCCTTTGAGCATCGTAGACTCAAGTTGATCTCTTGCGTCGGGAAAGTGCGAGCATGATGTCTGGATAAGTTATCTAGCGGGGGTAGCCCCAGACGCGATACGTATATGGTTTGAAAATGTGGGTCTTGTTGAGATAATTGTGTGCGAGACTTAGTACGGATGGTAGGCAAAGAAAATAGAGACATGTGGACTTAGTCCATGTCGTTAAGGCCAAGTGTTATGAATGATTGGATGAAAGACTTGAGTTATGTGAGAGATAGGCAAACGGTTGGGCGAATAGGCATTGCAGAGAATTGTTGCGATCGGATGCGCAATGGCTTAATGCAACACATGCGTTAGATGGCCGTCGAGAAACTTATGAGATCGAAGTTATGGTTTGAATCAAGTTATGTGCAGAGATGTTTGGAAGAGGATCGCATGTTATGGGATGATGCATACGAGAAGTGTTTTGAGAATATGCGCTAAGGTTTGACTGAGTCGAGTACGGAACGATGGGTGCTTGAGGATTTAAGTGGAGCATGTTAGTTTGTCCCGATATCCTACAACTGAGCTTGGCTGAAATGCATATATTGGTGGGACGCCTAAAATATGTGTATGATCTAAACTAAGTTGTATGATTCCAACGATAATAGCACGAGATCGTGAAGCGATCTAGCGAGACACTTGGATTTAAGTGTTGGTTTCGGTTCGAGGACGAACCTGATTTTGAGTGATATATTATGTAATGCCCCGCTCCGCATCGGTGCATTATGATGAGTCGTTGACTCGAAGAGATGCGTTGACCCGATAAAGTATCGATGCGAATCGATGCAAGAGTTACGTTGGCCAAAGGTAAGCTTTGAGTCGGTTGGAATCTATGAATCGAATCGATGCAAAGGATAAGTCCCGTTGAGCAAGTGCTGATCTTAGTTGATCTGGTGTGCAGGCTATGCTTTTACGCTGGACGATAAGAGGTCGACATTTTGCCTTATGCAATGAAGTGTCCGCGAAACCAAATCGTGGCCTTGCAACGGATTGTGGCATGGGCGCGATAGGCCAAATCAACCGAGTAGTTCAAAGGAATGGCTAAGTCCGGGAGTTAGCTATGCGATCGAGTTATGGAAGCGAGATGCTTCAATCGGCGAGACGGCAAGGCGTATCGGCTTAAGGTGGGCGGGTTCTTGACTCTCTCTCCCTATTTCTTCACGTCTAATAAAGTATGTTATGATATGCGTAAGATGTTATCGAGTTAGCGAGCGTGGCTCGGCGATGAAAGATCTAGATATGCATTGAACACTAAGATAGAATATTGAACAATCGAACAATTGAAGCGACGTACATCAAGTGTACGAGTCGCGGTAGGGCAATGATGGTAGAACATTGAAAGATGATATTGGGATGTGCATCACGTGTACGCCTCCGAGAACATTGGACACTAGGCATAGAACATTGAATACGGTGCTGAGCGTGCCCTCGGGCACTTATGTTACGAAAAGACTAAGTAATACGGAATTATGCTATGAGAATAACTTACGAATGGTACGCGTTGAATACGAGTATGAGATGACTAAGACGTTGGGCGTCGTGCATCAATATGGATGTGTTGGGGCATAACGCCGACGGAGCTCCCCATATGAATGGTGGATTATGTTTATGGCACGGGAAATCGTTTATGGCACGGGAAACCGTTTATGGATAGAGACTATGTTTATGGAATATGAGATGGATTGGAATGTGTGACTTGTATGCTATGATGCGTATTGCATGGTCAATGGACTCGGATGGCCCGTGCACGGGTACGGCTTCCCTCGAACGGTTACGCCGGGGCGCCGGGACCGTTCGGCCTAGGAGGGAATTATGTGTGGTATTTATGGTGCACATCATTCGGACGGATTACGACCGTACAGTGCTGCGATAAGCTATGATATCCGTAAGTTTGGGATCCTTCGGATACTGGACTAGCAACCCGTATCGAAGCGATTGTAGGCTTACACATAAGAGATGCCAATTCCATTACGGTGCGAAATACCGTGACCTTCATATAGATTGGGCCGGTGGGCTGAGATGAGAGCTGGGTGCAGGCGCAGGGCCTGCCACCCATTATGCATATGTTTATGTTTATGATTGGCCGATTGTACGAATCGTATGTTTGCTTATGTTAAATTTTAACCACTGCAGGCTAAGGAAAATGGGACGGAATGAGCACGAACACTATGTTTACGTTCATATTATGGCTAACTGTATCTGCTGCAGGAACACGATATGGGACACATTATGATATAAGTTGCTATGCGTAAACGATGCCATGAAACTGATCCTAAGGCTAAATAGAAAGATCACCAAATTAAGATGCATGTTCCACTAAATGAATTAGTGTTTGGTTTGGGTGCGAGCGGGTCTCGATCAGTGCGAAGCGAGGACGAAAGCACTAATCCTCCACTAGTTTATGTGCAGGCTCAGGTTATGATCGGCTCGGGGCGGAGCTTGGCTTGGACGTGCCGGGGCATGGAGTCCTTGGCGTTCAAGAGGAGCTACCGCATAGGCGTTCGGACTTGAGACATGGAGATGTTCGGCCGAAGACTACTTGGTGGCTATAAAGAGGCATGATGTATGGAACAATGTAAATCCTTTGTGAGCTAGAGAGATCATGAGCGTTGTAGTCAATTGGCATATATGTTGGGCTATTCAGAGCCTTTGTAACCTTCAGTTCAATATCAATAAAAGAGATTCTTATGTTATACTTTGGTTTCCTTTCGCTGCTTATGTTATCAAATTGAGATAGTTCTTTGTGAACCGGTTATCTTGCCTTGCACGAGCGCAACTCCAGGCTCGTGCGGCATCACGCCCCAGCGAGGACGATGATTCGGGTAAAATCTAGCGAGGACGAGCGATTTCCCGGGTCGGGACGTGACAGCTGCACGCTTAGATATGTATAAATAAATGCCAAGTGAGAACAATCCATTGAGGGTATTTTGGTCTCAAATGTGTCTACGTGGGTCAAGGTGTGAACTGGGCCGGACGGCTCGGTTCCCGACTCGGGCCTTGCCCGAGCCTGGTCAACGACCCGGGCCGGCCCTCATTTCTATTGGGTCCGGGCTGGGTTCTAGCTCCGAACCCGCAAGCCCGGACCGGTCCGGTTTGACCGTGGGTCCGGGACGGTCAAACCCGCTGAACCCGACTGGGCCGGCCCGGTTCAGGCATGTTCCAGGGCCGGTTTAGATTTTTTTTGTTTTTTTACCGTTGGGAGGACGAAAAGACTATTTTACACTCATTTTTATGGCTATTTTTTTTTTACCGTTTTAAGGATATTTTGATCATTTTTCTTAAAATGACAAAAAAATACTCGTATAACAACTACTTTTCGAGGCTAAAATAGGTCTTCTTGCACAAAAAAATATAAATAGGCTATAAATTTTCAAAGTTAATCACACCAACAATTTCTTTTCTCTTACAATATTTACAAGCAACCTAGTATGAAAAGGCTATTTTATATCATGAATAACGATCAACTACTACAGCAACCACAAGATCGACAATCGCAAGATCAGCAACAGCAGCCTGCACCGCAACAAGAGTTTTGAATCAGAATCAGAATTTAGCATCATTTTAACGGAGTTTACAATGTGCACGCAAATGACGATACCGAAAGAAGATACTCAGTGAAGTTCTTGTTTAATGTTTGCATTGTAGGAAACAATTCAAATAAGACCATATCAAAGGTTCAAGAAAGCTACACAATCATTTAAAATCCTGTATGGACATATAGTAATCATATATAAGTCATTAATTACAGTTTATGTACTAGTAATCTTGTATTAGTTATTAATTTTCAAATTATGCAAATCTTAATATTAATAAAAAAATTAACTTTTATTTTCTAAATTTTTTAGTTAATATTTTTTTAATAGCAAATTACTTCTACATTTTTTTATAATTCATTTAGGAAATTTCTAAATTATGTTATACTAAACATTAATAATAATATACTAGTACATGTTTTTTTACAATTCATGTTTCATTTTGGAAATTAATTATACAATTCGTTTTCTAAATTTTATTATACCTGTACATTTTTATGATAGAATTTTTCTAAATATTGATAAAAATATTTTTAAATTATACTAATTTAAATTTTAATAATTTTATTGTCTACTTCCGAATGGAAAGTTTGAATCCTCGATTTTTTGTTTTTGTTTTTGCTTTCAATTATATCATGAACATGAGTACAAAAACAACAAACAACACAGAATAAAATGAGGGTATAATGCAAAAAAAAAATAGGGTACAAACGTTTCAATTAGATATGTCAGAATTTAAACTCTAAAATGATTTAAAATTAAGGATAAAAGCATTAATTAGCCATTTTTCAATATTTGTTTTATGGCCGAATTCTCATTTTAAAGACATTAACCAAACACAAGTAGAATTTTGTTAACATATGCCCTAAGGGCACATGTTAACATGTTAAGGTAATTATAGCATTTTTTTTTACCTTGAAAGTTGTTATCAACACTTAATAAACATTAAAAAAATATTCTTTTTCTTTGAAAAATATCATCAAGATCCAGTAAAATAATTTTTCAATACAACTTTTTTATTAATTAAATTTTGATAACATTTTCCGATACAATTTATTTAATGTTTATTAAGTATTGATAACAATTTTTAAAGTAAAAAAAAAATATTAATTACATTAACAAAACCCACGCAAGTAAATGATCTTCGGTTTGCTCATTAATAAATGATAAATACTACAATCGTTCGAAATTTTTTTTTACCTAGATAATGTTTGGTTCAAGTTTCGAAAGCTTGAAAATATATTTTAATTTTTTTATTTATATTTGACAAGTCTGAAATTAGAATCGGAGGGAAGACAAAAAAAAATATATACAGAACTTTTAGTTTTCTAAAATTGAGTAAAAGTAAAATCCACACATCCTTTCAATTACGGTGATCATCACCATTCAATGAAGTAGTACTCTGAAAAGTGTCAAATATTTTTGACTTTTGACTGGAGGAAGTATAAAGAGAATTTTAATGGTAGCATTAAATTTGTATATCAAGCTGGAGTAGCTCAGTTGGTTAGAGCGTGTGGCTGTTAACCACAAGGTCGAAGGTTCAAGCCCTTCCTCTAGCGTTTTCATGGTTTTCTTTTTAAATTTCAAATATGTAGAGGAACTATTTTTAAAAAAAAAAATTCCAACAAATATGTAGAGAAACAAAAAATTTAAGGACAAACTCTAGAGAATTTTTTTTTCCATCTGCCCCATGTCGTATCCTACTAGTCCAAAATTTCCAACAAATATGTAGAGAAAATAAAATTTTCAGTACAAACTACAAACTCTAGAGAAAAATTTGTATGTTTACATTTCATATATACTACTAATCCAAAATTTCCAACAAATATTTCGAATGGCTACCACTTTTAGAGTTACCTTCCATTAGAGCTGTTAAGTGGGCCGAACCGAATTTGAGCCTACACAAATGTTGGATGGACCATGTTGGAACCGAATAAGATCTCTTGGCCCATGCACTATAGTGAGTGGTCTCACCTAAGGGTGTAAAACAAATTAATTTAGGTAATTAGTTAGTTTTTATCAAACAAATAATACTTTAACTTGAAAATTATTTCCTAACATAACAGGCGATTAATTAGCCAACTTTTACCTTCGGGCCGGACTGTGCCTCAAGTTGGGTCCGACCTTGGGCCGGGTCAGGACGGATATGTGCTTCGGGTTGGACTGGACCTTTCTTATGGACCAATATATGAGGCCGAACATATGTTCCGATATACTAGGTCGGACCAGGCTGGACCCAGATTAATTAGACCTGATCTGCAGAAGAAAATAGTATAAAAAAGGGCTAATTAGTATTTAGATTCTTGATTTCATATTAGCTTAGACTTTAAGTTATGACATGTTCAATTGAAAAGTTTAGACCATATATATATATATATATATATATATATACTGAAAATCAATCAACACATGCTGAAAATAAAGATATTAATTAGAAAAAAACCGAAAAAAAATCCAAATCCAAAATTTTCAATTAGACTTAAACTCTAAATAAATAACAGTGTTGCAGCCAGGGGTGAGCAAATACCGACCGATACCGAAAAATCGACCGAGTAACGATTAAAAATATTTCGAAAAATCGAACCAAAATTATATACCAAACCGAATAAAATATGGCATAATGGTGGTGGTAACGGTTTGAGTGTAATACTATATCGAAAATACCGAACCGATCATATATATATATATATATATATATATATATATATATTCGCGATGGTCTCTAGGGTTTCGGGAGAGACGATCGCTAGGGTGACTTCACAAGAATTGGGGTTTCCGATATGGGATCCTGGGCTCGGAGAGTCATCCAAGGAAGACGGAGATCCGTCCATCGAAGAAGGAAGAGAAGTCGGAGGAGGGTGGACGACGGTGAGACGCCGAAATAGAGGAAGGGGAAATCGGATGTCAATGACAGAGCCTAGACAAGATACCAGAGGAGATACGGGGAGGAGGCTGGATCGACAACACGCGGGGTGGAGATCGCGGGTGGAGATCGGATCAATACTCAAAAATTGCTCCGACACAGGGGGTCCAGAGGGGGAACACGACAGTATCGACTGGATCCATACCTTCTGGTAATGGACGCAGGGGCAATCCATTGGTGAGTAAAGAAACAGGGCAGCAGGCTATATTGGGAGACAAAGGAAAAACGAAGATGGGGGAGAACCCACCTAGTAAGTCCTGGGCGGAGTTTTTCACAGCCGAAACGATGAAGACGACGAATCAGATGAAGTATATTGCCCCTAGGATTGTGGGTTCGGGGGTCAGAGCTTCGTTTATAGAAGAGGATTTACTAGAAACGAAGAAGTACTGGAAAAATACCATCATCTTGTATGTCTTGGGCAACCGACCGTTCTACAACCATATAAGGGCGTACGCCGAACGTATCTGGCGTCCTAAGGGTAGCATGGAATTCTTTTCCCGAAGCAATAGCTTCTACTTTGTCAGATTCGGGATGGCGGAGGATATGGAACGGATAGTTCAGGGAGGCCCATGGACCTTTGTCACGACCCGCACCCGGATATACGGTACGAATACGTGGGCCACGCCCAGCCTACGCCGCAGTATCGGCGGTAGAGCGTTGTCAAGTACCCGATACTAACTACAACATCTAAAGATCCATAACTATAAAGGTACTCGTATCACATCACAAAACTAAGGAAGATAAGACAAGAAATAATAACAATGTCACTAGAACAACGAGAATCTACAAGGATCATATGAGACAAGAATAAAACAGAAGGAAACAATAACAAACTAAATAACTACTAGACCTAGAACTCCTGAGAAACAACTCACGGTGAAGAATACCGAGAACCACCCCAGCTAGCAACATCATGTAGTCCAACACTACGCCAAAACATGCATTTTTCGACAGACCAAAACCGTCGTAAATCACATTAAACGACAGTTTTGACCTGTCAGAACATCCGTCGTTTATAGCGCGTCCCAAAATTTAAACAACAGTTTTGGACTGTCGTTTTATAGATGAACAAAACGACAGTTATTATCTGTCAAATAAAAATGACGGACTAAAACTGTCAAATAACCTGTAAATTGGTCTGCCACTATTTTTACCTTTTCAACATGTAAGGTCTGTCGAATTTGGAAACATAATTTTAAAAAAAACTCAATTCATCCATATCAAATCTATTTAAACATATTTATCCTATATATAAAACTAAAATACATCTGAATAAAATTTCATACAAACATAAAAAATTATCAACAATGAAAAAATTCAATCAAAATTGCATTAACAACTAAATGTATCAAGTTTACATAGAAATATTCCACCAAAAATGCAAAAAGTAACTCCAATATTTCTAGCTCACAACGGTTTCATTATGATGAACAAAAATATAATATTATTGCTAGTTTACAATCTCAAGTGCATTACAAAAAAAAAAGAATTTCAAAACCTCATAAACTGAACTGAATATTTTAGCCAATTAATCATTTTTCTAATAGTAATATCTTCAAACTTTTCGTCTCTATAAAACATCTCATTTCCATGTTGCGTCGTTTAGCAAAACATCATTTTTTGCTTTTCTCTACGAGCAATCTCCCGGCTTGCAGCTGAAGCACGAATCTCCGTTTTTGAAACACCTTGACCCATTCCATGTACATAACCTTACCATCACGGCCCAATACCTAAACAATTTTCAGAAAAAGAAAAATTAATATTAAGAACTTGTAATAAATTATAAACAAACAAATCAGTTAGATGTGAAATACACTTTTCTTAGCATATACAATTACATTTAAAGATATACATATACACTCATGTACTAAGGTCTCAGCCCATGCACATATCCACTTTTCTTAGCATATGCAAATACAGACAATAGATATCAGGTTCAAAATATAATGTTCAAAATATCCGAAAACTAAGATACGTGGATGTAGATTCCAGGTTCAAAATACCAACAGCCGCATTTATCATGAAAATATCGGAGTTGAAAAAAATCCATCAACAAGAAAAAAATTACCAAATAAATAGTATTAATGAACTGTTAGTAGCTAAAAAAGCAAATTTAAACCATATATTGTATAACAAATTGAGTCAAAATATCCATATTAACCCAAAAATGCTAGTAAGCAGCAATTTCATCAGAGTGATTTTTTCATCAAAGTTGTGATATTGGTTTCCTTATCTAAGATATCTTCAGCTACTTTGAACGTAAATACTTATTACATGTCTCTACGAGCAATCTCCCGGCTGTGAATGTAAATACTCAATGCCCTTCATAGACAAGTTACTGTGGGCACTCTTATTCTCCAGGTAATAAGACTCTCCTTCCTGTTAGGTAAATAATTTGTCGAGCTTTAAATCTTTGCAGACAGATTATTCAAATTCTGACTGATGCTATCTTTGACAATATCGTTAACATGATTGCTAAGTTGCTAACATTTGCTAAGAGGTAACATTTGCAAAAGTAATATAGACCAAGAGAATGACTTAAGAGCTAACATTTTAAAGGAGAAGTGCATTCATATCCTAAAAAAAATAAGGAGAAACATGATTGCTAACATTTGCTAAAAGGTAACATTTGCTAACATTCTGGACATTTTTGCTAACAGGAAGACCATCATGATTGCTAACAGGAAGACCATCATGACTCAATATTGTTAACATGATTGCTAACATTTGCTAACATTCGCTAAGAGGTAACTTTTGCAAAAGCAATATAGACCAAGAGAATGACTCAAGAGCTAACATTTTAAAGGAGAAGTTCATTCATATCCTAAAAAAAATTAGGAGAAACATGATTGCTAGGTTCTACTTCAACATTTTAAAGGAGAAGCTCATTCATATCCTAAAAAAAATTAGGAGAAACATGAATGCAAGTAAAAATTTGTACTCTTAGAAAACAACTTTATAACATCTTTTTTGAAAATAGATTTCAGAAAAGCTATCCAAATGGACCTTAACTAATTGACATGTCCTTTAATTGCCTGAGCTTAATCGAGCTTCCAAGCTTCCTCTTGATATTCCTTCAGGTAAGCTTGATTTCTGCTAAAGCCTTGATCTGTTTTTCTAGTGAAGCCTTTTGATACCCATTCTCTGATACCCCAGCAGTAAGCAGCATTGCACTGATGCATTCTGATACTAAGCCTATGCCTCATCACTGCTCACTAGTATAACAGAGGTATTACTGGAAGTGTTAATAGGCACTAACTGTTCAGCTCACTGATACTTCATCATTTTGAGATAGACCCTGCAATACCTGGATCCCATACGGTTTTCATCAACTTCTCTAACACTGGCCCCAAGCATAAGTCCTTGGTCATATAATTTCGCGTCTGGTTAAAGCTACCATCTTTCGAGGGGCACAGATTATTGCTATATACCTGATGGTTCTTAAAACCTAAATTTATTGGGAAAAAACTCCATGTTGTAATCTTTATCAACCATCTTTGTACTAAGGATTTGGTGATGGTTCAGGTTTGAGAGCACTAACTCGAGGAAATTGACCCCTGGAATTGTTCAACATGCTCATGATGAATACTAGAGGTTGGATCCTGAGGAGCAAGTATGTTGCTCACATGATAAGCCTCATCTTTCCAGTCCCCAACAGGGATATTTTGGATGGTATTACTGTTAAAACTATTGCTGCAGGCAGGATCGGTAATACCAGAACATTTTAAGAATTAAGGCACATTCCTTCTGGTTAGAAGAGCTAGGTTCTACTTCCACTAAAAAAGGCATACGGGATCGAATTTATGAATGAAATACTCTAATGACATGAATTTGTACAAAAAATAAGAGACAAACATACCTTATGGATTGGGAAAATGCATGGAAGTATCAGTCGTTCATAATTGCGAATTAAGTACGCCAAAAGTTTGGCACTTTCTTCTTTGAACTTGCTATTTGCACTGTAAGGAAGAAGAGAGATACAGATCACCCATAAAGTTCTAATTTTAAGAAAGCAAATAGCTGATAACAATGTTGATAACATTCTCTATTAAAAATATTGAAAAACCATATTAACAGTTGTATAAGAAAGCAAATAGTGTTGATACCTTTGATCTAGGTATGTTAATAGTTGTATGAGATGCCGGCGAAGTGCTGGAAGAACATAGGAAGGATTCTTTTCAGTCAACCTGCCAGCCACAGGTTTTTCAAACTCTCGAACATCGAAGTCCTACAAAAATAAATAGGATACTCATTCATTCGAATAAAGAAATAAAATATGAAAGTCAATCAAAGGGCAATATACATGTAGTAAGACTAAAGATACACAAGGAAACCTCCTGATGCTAAGAAAGACCTTTCACTTTAGAAGGGTAGATTCGAAACATGCCTAAGAGCTCATAGCTAGACTTGTTTCAGATGAATCGAAAAAGAAAATAAAGAAGTTGTTTATAAAAGAATGCAGTAAATGCTTGCCAAAAGGTCTTTGGGACACAATATGAACATCAAAATTATGGAATTATATTAAGTTATTAACACAGCAATTTATAGCAGTTGCAAAGCCCAAAGGAAGACCAACATATTCAACTTTTTCATACAATAAATAACAAAAAACAAAGAACATGAGGAAAATTAATACCTCGTCATTAAGAGCAACAAAAAATGGAACTTAAACTATGCGCCTGGGCTAAGAATTCATCAAAACTACCAAATATGCAGAGATACATGCATATCTAGCAACTAACCTTATATAAACACCTTTATGTGCTGTTGGAAGTATGGAATATGATTCCCTCTCTTTGCCATTTTATTCACTATTGAGTTTGATTTTTTGGATGTGTTTGCAAAATCTGATAAATTTATAGAATATGTAACAGTATGTTGTAGATGTTTTCTTCATCCTAAACTCGATTTTGAGATTGTCAAATTATCATCAAGGTCATTTTCCAAAATTTTTATTTTATTTGCTTTCATTCTTGAAAACTTACATATTGTCTTTCCTATCAACTCTTTAAAATTTAGGTTTGTAGTGTCTTCTCACTGGATCACTACACTGAGTATATATATAATCTGAACATAGACGTACCTGCAGGATATATTTGTCACGTTAAGCAAAGACTGAATCATATCAGCCGAGCTGAAGTACATCAACTTTCCAATAACTAATAAACATGTATGGCGAACGGGGTCACTCACACTTGAGCCATATATCTGGGCATTGCAGAAATGTGGTGTCAAAGCATAATATTTGTTATAATGTACAAAGGTGGAAACAAAGAGAGAAGAAATGTTAAAATACAAAACAAATGCCTCCATACGGAAAAACCTGAGTCAAAACAGGAAGTAGATCCACCCCAAACTGTTGCTGAAGTTCAGGTTGATCTTGCAGTAGTTTTTCATGAGCTGAAACATCATTAGTTGTTACATTAGCATCCTCTAGCCTAGGAGGTGGTTTTTTTGAAGCTGAACCTTTTAAAAGAATATTAGAGCAGATTGGAAGAGAAATAGCTCCTTGGGGTGTCAATGGTGTATCCGATGTGTCTAATACACATCTGACATGACAGTAACTATATTTTTGTAGTGCCCGTGCTTCCTAGTTCCCTTCTCTAGTTCTCTTCTGTCTCCATTTTTCTTTGTTTGCTTGTCTTCTGAATCTCTATAAGAATTGAGTTATCTTTTAGAGATTAGGCCCTTATCTTCTTCTTGTAGCACTCTTGATTTATTGGGAACTCGTGATATCGGCCTCAACATTTGCTTAACGTGACAAATATATCCAGGTACCAGGGCCACCAGTAACTCAGCAGATAAGATTACTATATGGCTGCAGATAACACAAGCTTTTAGCTCCCTGCATCTTAGACTAATTGGTAAAGAAATGAAAGGGTTATTTAAGATGTACTGCAACAAATTATCTATTTTTATTCCTCATCGATTAGTTAAGATCTATTGCAACCACTTCTCTATTTTTATTTCTCATTCTAAGATGTACTCGTACTTAAGGGGGAAGGAGCCTATCAACTTATCATCTAAGGGCATAAGAAAAAACCCTGAACATCTGTACCAGATCAAGTCAAGTAGCAAACTCTACTCACAAAAAAGGGGAAGAGCAAATGTCACTCCCTAGTCCAAGGAGGCATGAAGTTACTGTCATTGTACCATTTTCATGGTTTCATCTGCTTGCCCCCTATATAAAGTATTGAGCTGTTGTATATGTAACTGAGAAAGTATATTTTAATATAGAGATCTCTATTTGAGAGAGAGCTCTTTTTTTCATATAGCCTTTTAAAGGCTTGAGTTTTTCTAAGGCCAGCCAGTAACATTGGTCTTCAGCCTAAAGTATTTTACATTAAGTTGTTCTTAAGTTACAAGCAAAATTCAACATGGTGTCAGAACGTTTTTCTAAAAAAATCAACAAGAGAGGCATAAAGACCAAAAAACTAAGTGCTATAGAAGACTATGACTAAGACACTTTAGTTATACTTAACAACAAGCACATGATCCAATGTGAACTTAGATATATTAGGAGTAAAGCTCAATATCAAGCACAGCTAGGTAAGAAGTAGATCACTTAAATATGCAGATGGATGTCTCAATATCTGTACAACATGTGTACACAAAAGCATTCCACAATTGTAGAATCAAACTATTAGGAAAAAAAATACACGATCAATAGTACGAACTATGTCTTACAAGTATCCGAATTACATTGTTCATTTTCCACCTAAGTGAGTTATAGAGAAGAACAACCTATAAAAAGACGGAATCAAAAAATTGCACATGTAATAAACTAAACAGAAGCAAGACTGTCAAACAAATAAAAACATGAAGATCTGACATTAGAACTTACCAATTTTTTTCCACAATATAGGTTTACTTCAGATGGAGGACAATAACTTACATTCAACAAAGGACACTGTTAAGATATAATATGATAAAGAACTTTGGTTAGTACTTCGATAAACCAGAGAAGCATTTCAAAAGATTATGAACAAAAAGTAAGTAACTGCAACCTTGTTCAAAGAAAAACAAACGAAAAGTACTCAAAATAAATTTACATAAAGCCAAAAAAATTTAAAGTAAAACAAACAAAATTTTAACATTTCATATACCAGATAATGGTAAACGGTTTCAATTCTTATTATAGGTTCATATAGACAATATTATAGATCTGTAACATACAAGTGATTGGAATTGCCATTATTTTCTGAGACATTCTTATAGGAGTAAGCTTCCTATCTAAGCTCCAACCACGAAATTATGATACCCGTACTCATAGCTTGAAAAAAAATTGCGGGTTCAGCTCAATTCTTATGACCATGAGAAGGGAATAGACAAGTTTAACATACAAGAAATAATGATACTCGTACTCCAAGTACAATGAATCAAACAATAACGATAGAGTGCAAGTTGATAGAGCAATGTCATATATCCAACATGATGTGCACTTGGTTCAGCTAAGTTCATATATAAGGAAGAGAGGTTTGTAATGGTTAAAAACATTCACAATTTACCATAAACAGAAGTTATTGCTCTAATTTTTTAGAGTTAGGGTCCCATGTAAAGAAAGAGTATCACGGATGGGAAAAACTACATGTCATTGGAACAAATATGGATACAGATATGGGTTACAGATACAGATACATGACACGAATGTGGATACTAGTATAACGGTTGTGGAGGGTGCAAGTGCTATTGGTTATAGCAGCATGTTGGATAATTGTACAACATATACAAGCAGGATATCAATCGGATATTTGTGCACGAATCTGATACTGATATGTATCGGATGTACAAGTACAAATTTTTATGTGTGTATACTTTGATAAACATTAAAGTTTACACAAACTTCCTTGGCATTCTTGTCCACAAAGGAGTTGTCCTTCCTTACATGAGTGGCGAAGAAGGTCTCTTGAGGCTTAGGTTTTCTCCCAAATTTGATTTTCTAAAATTTGAAGAAAATGGTAGTTGTAAAGGATGAATAGGCATAGACCGATACAAAGCACACGTACCATCTTTTTTCTGTGAGCAGTTGTAGGAATGGAACCACCTGTGTGGAGACCGAATACTGACATTGCTTGCTCGATTTCTTTTGTTGGTCTCTGCATTTACTGTATTTTTTTTCCTTTGTTCAGAACTGCTTTAATGCGATCCAGTGTTCATTTTTGTCCACTCGGACCCTCCACAACCAGTCTTGGCATCAACAAATTTTTTCCTTGCATAGCATGTTTCGGAGGCACCTGGCGCCCACTTGTTTGAATGATTTGCGAATATCATGCTCCTTCTCCTTAGCCCACTGGTATATCTTCTGCAAAAACCATGCACGACAAGAATACGTTTTAAGTCTATTAGTTGTAAAATGAAGATAATAACACAGAAACACTCAACATATATAAGTAATGTGTACAATAAACTAAATTGATTTCTTTTTGGCATTCCATCAAATATATATGGCTCACTTCAACATCGCAGACCTGATCGGTGCCGGACCACCCTAGGTGTAAAGACTTTAGAAAGGCTACTACACCACTTACGTGCGGGGCCACCATCGACATCCATGACAGGATGTTGAACTCCTTGGCCGTCTGGTCCGAGTCGAGACCCGTTGGCCCCACCGCCTCCCACGCATCCATAATGTTCAACCCCGGGAAGATGAGGTCCAACTTTAAAATCTCCATGCTGAGACCGTTGGGGCCCAGCCAGAGAACTACGACACCACCGGAGCTGGCTTAACCCTAGAAAATAAATAAAAACAAATCCTAATATTAAACCCTAGAAAAGATTAGACCGCTGACCGTCCTTCCCATCCTCCGCCCGTCGGGACAGTCCTTCGCCCCTGTGAAAGTGCAAAGGAGGACAAACCGCGGCGGGGCAATTCCAACAGTAATGCAGAGTTTTTAGAGAGGATGATATTATTACCTGATGGAAGCGGGATTCCAGCGACGAGCGCGCGGGTTTCCAGTGGGAGTGGGGTGGTTCCGGCGGGAGCGGGGGTCCAGCGGGGAGCGGGTTTACAGCGAAAGCGCGGTGGTACCGACGGGATCGGGGTTCCGGGGGACTGAGAGAAGGGAGCGGGGTTCCAACGGGAGAAGAAAGGTTTGGGTGAAAGGGGAGCACAGGTTTGGTGAAAAATTTAGGGGGCAGCGGGGTTTTGGAGAGAGAAAGTGCGGGTTTCGTGAAAAATTTAGAAGCCTAAATTGAAGCCTAAATTTTTCAATGAAGGGAAGTCAAAGTTTACAACAGAATTTTAATATTGGTTTTTTTAGGGGCACCACCACTTTTACTAGGGGGCAGCCCTTACTTAGGGGGCAGCCCAGAAAGTGGAGGTTTTACTAGGGGGCAGCCCAAATTTTACTAGGGGACAGCCCAACCCCCCAAACTCACATTTCCTTCCCATTTCATAACTTTCTCTCTCTCCTCCAAAAGAAAAAAAAAATAGCTCTCTCTCCCTCTCCCAAAATCCTAGAAAATTCTCCTCCACCACTATTTGTTTGCGATTCTAAAATTTCGACAAAACTGCTAAAACGGAGGTTCAAACATCATTTTTTTGCGATTCTAAAATTCAGGAAGGCCGTCTAACTATAAAACAGTTACTTTCAGCCTCCTCGAAAATACGCTCATTTTGCGACAAACCGGGCCTCGTTTCGACCTCCCAGTCAAAAGTTATGGCCCTCCAAAGTTTCAACTGACCATAAAATGCAGAAGAATGACCATTCTCCGTGTAAATTAACACGGAGAATGGCATTCTCCGTGTTATTAACACGGAGAATGGACATTCTCCGTCTTAATTTACACAGAGAATGGTCATTCCAGTGTTAAAATGTAGGAGAATGACCATTCTCCGTCTTAATTTACACGGAGAATGGCCATTCTCCGTGTAATTTAGTACGGAGAATGGTCATTCTCCGTGTTTCTAACACGAAGAATGGTCATTCTCCGTGTAAATTAACCCGGAGAATGCCATTCTCCGTGTTAGAAACACGGAGAATGCCATTCTCCGTGTTAGAAACACGGAGAATGCCATTCTCCGTGTTAATTTACACGGAGAATGGTCATTCTCCTGCGTTTTAACACTGTAATGACTATTCTCCGTGCTAAATTACACGGAGAATGGCCATTCTCCGTGCTAAAACACAGGAGAATGGCCATTTATATAACAACAAGTTTCAATTAGGACTGCCAGCACCCTGGCAGTCCTAATTCAATGTAGGACTGCCGGGGGGTGACAGTCCTAATTCACAGAACATTTCATCTAGGACTGCCACACACAGGATAGTCCTTCACATGTGTTGGACTCCCCTATGTGTGGCAGTCCTAGATGAATTGTTCTGTGATCAAATCACAGAACATTTTAGCAAGGACTGCCACACACAGGGCAGTCCAACACATGTGAAGGACTGCCCTGTGTGTGGCAGTCCTAGATGAATTGTTCTGTGATCATATCACAGAATATTTTAGCAAGGACTGCAACACACAGGGCAGTCCAACACATGTGAAGGACTGCCCTGTGTGTGGCAGTCCTAGAAAAGACAACACCTGGATAAAAGTAACACACATGTATGACACACATGTATAACACCCAAAACACACAAAACACACATGTATAACACCCAGATAAAAGACATATAACACATGGATAAAAGTAAGAAACATATATTGGACTTCATATTTCATAGTTTAATGTATACAAAAGTGGTCCTCTATAACCAAAATGCCAAAATGTATACAAAAGTGGTCCTCCATATAACACATTGATACTCAGTCGATTTCGACGTCACAGTGGTCAGCAGGTAAGTCTCTTGGCTCCTCAAACTTTAACAACTTCTTACAATGGTCGATTTGATGAGCGAAAGGTGTGGTCCAAGCTCTGGCTTCGACCGGTGCTCTTTTGTACCAAACTGTTGAAGGTGGAGGAATCGGAGAATGACCGATAAGTTGGTAAGGCAGGCTGCTTCAAAGATAAATGACTTGGACACAGAGGACTGCCACAGATATGGCAGTCCCTCACATACAGAGGATTGCCACAAATGTGAGTCCCTCACATATATAGGACTGCCACATCTCTGGCAGTCCTATATATGTGAGGGACTGTCACATTTGTGGCAGTCCTCTGTGTCAAAGTCTAATTTTTCACCCGAAGTAAAGTTCAAAGTGTAGTTACCACGAGGGTTTTCGATGCGTCAAAGTGTTCTTCGGACGCTGTGGGAGGAGAGTATCCAGCATTTGATGGTCCGGGTTGTTCCATTTTCTATTTCTTTCTACATTAAACACAAAATTCAACTTTTATATGTAAAATTTAGGTTAAAACTTAAAATATTACACAAAAATAAATTCGTCGACTTACAAATAAATGGGAGAAGTGATTGACACTGTTACTAGATATTCTACCAAAAATCTTCAACAATTTTAGGATGGGGGACAATTTTACCTAGGTTAGGTTAATTATAGGTTTATATGAGGAGGAGAAAAAAAGAGTGGAGGAAGAGAAGTAGTAGAGGAAGAAAGAGAGAGATGAAATAAAATCACATTGGCTTTTATAGTGTTTTTTGGGCTGCCCCCCTAGTAAAAAAAAAATCTATGGCAAACTTGTAATTTTTTCAAAAAAATTTTGGGTTGTCCCCTAGTAGAAGTGGTGGTGCCCCTAAAAAAAATCTTGTTTTAACCCGTTGAATTTAAATATATTATTTTTGTGAAGCAGATTTTGATATTAAACAATAAATTTAATCCGTCGAAAACAAAACGACAGATTTAGTACGTTGTTGTTAGACAAATATAAATGGCGCAAATCGTCCATTTTGGTGTAGTGAATACCGAGTGCATAACTACTCCTAAAATATTGTCAACATATCCAGTCAGGATGGAACTAGCACAAAACTCAAATAACAGTTCTAGTTAGACAATATTGAAAATGTAGCAGTAAATAGATAGAATATACAAGGAATCACAAAATGTACATGTGAGTATCATGGCAAGGTAAGCTGTAATCTAGAGCTAGAACAAGGCAAGTAAAACTGATTATGGCATGTACAAGAATCAAGAATCATCTATTTAAGTGTGTGAGTACTAGTTTCAACATGTGGCCGGCTTGGGTCTGCATAAGGTCTAATGATCCGGCCAATCATACGTGGAGTGTAGGATTGGCTATTAAACAAGGTCTACAAGAATAAACAAGGTAGATAATGACCACGCATCTACACTAATACTTCCCGTCCCCGACTAGTATAGTGGATCCAACCATGACACATCATGACACGCGATTCTCTGAGAGGGTAGCTAGCCTTCGCAGGAATCGTGTCTATACAATGCACAAGGAACAAGAAAGACTTGCACAAGATATACCAAATAATACAAGGAATAACATCTTATGACGGGATCCAGAGAAATACCAATTCGTGTGAACAATGTGCCAAGATAACAAGGATATCTACACTAAATACAAGAAACATAGACGATATCATAAAACAGAAATATTATCAGAGAATGTACTCGCCTGAGATCTGGTGGAATATGTCAACTGTGTAATCTGGCTCAGAGTAAAATCACAGACCTAAGATGAGATATATATAAGCTAATTAGGGTTCAACAGTGTTAGGCATGATTATATAGGTCTATCTCAGTCCACTAAGTCAAACTAGGTCATACTGGGTCAATGGTTGACTTACAGTTGACTTTTAGTCAACTTGTCAACTCTAGTCAACTCTGGTAAACTCTAGGTTAAACTAGGTCAAATGTTGACTCTACTTCGACGTTCAGTCAAAGCAGTCAACCATGGTCAAACATGGTCAAGGTTAGTCTCTATAAACATCTACAGGGTCAACACATTCAATTTCAGTGGTTGTGAAATCACTGGAATCGATGGATCTCAAAATACAACAAAAGGAGAAATATTATAATAATAGGGTGAAAACCTACAGATGTCGTCGGATGGTGAAACAACCATCACCAACGTGTCCAGAATAGTCAAATTAGCTAGAATAGCCTATCCACAAGTCCAATTTGGACACAGGGGCAAAAAGGTAATTTCAGGTCAAAACGGTATCCGTATCGGACGCGCTTTACACCGAAAAATGTGCCAGAATAAAAGTGTACTAAACCTAACAAATTATATGTTCACGAATCTAGAATGACGATACGAACCCAACGGTATATCCAGAATTGGATTCCGTTGACCCGATCTCAAATTGGTCCGTTGACCAGGACATTGAAATTCCGATTTACACGAAAAAGCGTGTCGGAGTCAATGTCCTCAAAACTCAGCAAATTATATGTCAACGAGTCCAGAATGACGATACAAACTCAACGGTATATCCAGAATTGGATTCCGTTGACCCGACGTCAAAAAGCCCCGTTGACCCGGACTGTTGGGCCCGCTTTGCACCGAAATACGTGCCATGGCCCACGTCCTCCAAATCTAGCAAATTTTATATGAAAATATGCCAGAACGATGCCACGAGTCTACTGGTGGTGTCAGAAATTGAATCCGGAGTCCCAGGTTAAAAAATGGAATTTTATAAGTACAAAATTAAGAATTCTGACGACCAATATTGGTGTCGAATTCGACCAACCGAACGTGCTCACAGTGAAATGAAACTTAAGGGATAGGAAGAGGGTTATACCAGATGTCTACAGGAACTGACGGCGCTTAAAATGGAGCTACGACGACGAAGATACGAGTCCGCGAAGTTGGCTCCGTAAAACTGTCCAAAATTAACACAATTTAAACGGTCAACTTGGTGGCCTGTTTTGATATATCAAACGATAAAATTAACGGATGAACCTTGAGGGAGAGGTAGATCTATATATCGATATTATGACGGAGCAAAGTGTTTATGGATCCATCGGTCGAATTTCTTGAGAAATATGCATGAAGTCGATGCAACGAAACATGAATTTGGGCTCGATCCTGTGCGCGTCACGACAGAAACCCGTGCCAAACGCACGAAACACCTAGGCGGCACATCCGAGAGGATGGTGGCCTCCATGGGAAGGTGCCTCGGAGGCATGTGCGGTCGGGGGGGCTCACCGGCGGCGCTGCTAGCCGCGGCGGCGTGCGGCGCTGCCGTAGCTGCTGCTGTTGCAAACTTTGCTGCGAACTGCTGTTGCAGCTGCTGTATGTGCTATTGCTGTGCCTGTGGCTGCTGCCACTGCTACGGCGGTGCTTCCAAGCCGACCAGGGGCCGCCGAGCTTGACCAAGGCCAAGGCCGGCCAAGGCCGACCGAGGAGGAGGTCGAGTAGGAGAAGGTAGAGGAGAAGAAGGTGGAGGATGAGATGGTGGTGATGGTGTTCATAGAGGTGGTGGTGGTGGCTGTGCTTGTGATGGTGATGGTGGTGGAGCTGGTGGTGGTGATGGTGGTGTCATTACAGGGGTCACACCAAATTGGGTTGGATGTTGGGCCAAGTTTGGACAAGTTCGAACTTTGTTTAATTAAAATAACAAATTTAAACCAATTAAAATTATGGATGGAATGGGAGCACAAGGGAGATAAATTTTGTGGCATGCAAGTGGCACGTACATAGTAGACTCAAAACAGGCTAGGGCCATATATTGGGTTGACTGGATTTGACCGATGTCGGGCCCAAAAATTAAATTGGAAGTTAAGTCACGAATTACTGCAGACGATAAATTGGTCTAAATTGACCCGAAAGTTGCGCGAAGCAAATGGAGCACAAGGAAACAAGTTCGAGTGGGACACGATATATCAACATGAAGATAATTTCGTCTACTACAAACTTCAAGAAGAAAGTTTCCAGAGACTGGCATCCCTGATGCTCTAGAAATCCAAGTCACGGTAAAGAGAATTTAATGATCAAAATTAATTAATCAAAAAGAATTATCGAAAATAATTCATTTAAAAAATTCAAAAAATAAATCCCAAAAATTTAGGGGGCTTACAACCTTCGATGGTCGTCTGATTATAATGAAGGAGTGGACACCGGAAATGCGTTGCGAGCGTGAAGTTTTGAGATCGGTGCCTATATGGATACGATTTCCTGAATTACCTTTACTCTACTGGAGTAATCAAATGATTATGAAGCCTGCCAGCTTGATTTGAATTCCAATTAAAGCAGATGAGAGGACTACGGCAAGAGCTATGATGGGGTTCGCCAGAGTTTTTGTTGAAATTGAAGCTGGCCAATCGCTTCCATCTTATGTTGAATTCGAAGTCCCCTCAGGGGAGGTCTTTGTTCAAAAAGTAGAATATGAATGGTGTCACGCCCCAGTACCGGAATACTGAAGTGGACTAGGCCAGCTACACCGTATGAGGTACATAAACGTCATACGGCGATCGTGGCTGCCAAGAGACTAGGGGGTGCATGCTACAATCAGGTCTCCTATGGTCCCACGGAGCATCTATGTCTCAATCAATCAAAACAAGAAGCAGTAAATAATGATCATATAAGATAAAGCAGTAAGGCGTCCCCGACGCTTCATCAAAATGATTCATGAGTCTAGCTATACAAAATGATTAGCTAGTTCCGAGAGTCAATAGTACATAACTATAGTCAGCTGCAGTCTGATTTAATTACAATTATGCAAAGGAAACTAGTGTCCAGAACTGTCGACTAAACAAGTGCCGATGGCTAAACGCCAAGTACAAAATAGAAGATATCAGAGCGATGAAAAAGAAACCCACTCATGGTCCCTGGCGCCCATACTCCTGGTGTGCACCATTGTTCGGGTAGAAAGCTGGATCCTCTGGAGTCGCTACGAGATCTGGCCAAACAAAACCAGCGGGGTCATGCCCCGAATAGCAAGTACCACAAGGGAGCACAAAAGAGTGAGATAAATCTAATGAGTTAAATAAGACCTGATTTACGAGTTATAGGCTTATACCATATCATTGAGACAATACGACACCCTTACAACCAAACAAGGACAAACGGTGCCAATATCGTGCCGAGATAAGATATATCCTATAACCATGGGCAGGTGAAGGGCTTATGGTCGCGACTTCGGTCCATAGCCTATCGCAGCACAATAGCCCAACCCAACAACCAAACAAGGACATGGGTTGGACCACGCACCACGATAGTCCATGTTCCTCAGTTGCTAACAGAAGAAAACATATCACAAAACAAGTCAGCTTACAAGCGGCCAATCAATCCTACGGCTTTCTATGATTTGCCTGGGTTATCCCAGTAATACAATATATATATAAGAATCCTCAGATCGTATCGCATTCCAGCAGGGCTAGCCAAACCATTATATACATGCAAACACGAAATGCACCGGTCCCTCGAAAGGCCACCGTGCTAGAATAAGCAGTAACGGTTCCAGCTCTCCTATAGGAAGAGCTGGCTCGTCAGTCACAAATCAGATACTGCACTCCACTAGTGCGGATGACTATACAGTATCCGAGGCGGCCAACCCGACGCGCCAGGACGGGACCCAGGGCGGCTGGTGACGTACGATCTCGAGATTCTGTTCCCTCCCAATGCTTCTACCGATTTAAGTTGCTTAGCTTGTAAAATCCCTAAATTTCTACTATATTTTTTTATTAAATTTGGTACCGATTTAAAATTTTGTATTGTACGTCGCGTAGTCGTATTGTACGTCGCGCACAAAATTTTATTTTTCGTGATTGCTCGACGAGTACGAATATGTGCGAGCGTACATATTTTAAGAAAAATATTTTTATTTTTATAGTTTCAAAATAATTTATATAATAATTATTTTAACTATCGTACCAAAATTTCCAAGTTGGTATTTTATTTATTGTATTTATAAAAAGTCTTTCATTTATGGCAGTTATTTAGAATAAATAATATTCTTAGTGCATACACATATTTCATAAATATTTTGCTAGTTTATTTTAAATAAAAATATAATTTTCAAGATTTATTAATATTAATAATTTATTATTCAAAAAGATATTTAAAAATATTAATATAATTTTTGAAATTATTATTATTAATATTTTTGGAAAAAATATATTTCGAAATTATTGTGAAGATTTAAATTTTGATTTGATTCCATGGATACATTTAAATAGTAAACTAATATCTATATTTGAAATTGATTTTAAACTAAGAGAATTTAATTTGATTTAAATTAGATTTGGATTTGGATTTAGATTTGATTGCTTTTAAATTAAACTACGAATTATCTACTTTGGGGTTTTAAATAAATTTAATCCTATCCAATTAGGAATTCTCACATCCTATAAATAGGCAGGTACTCGTCCATAATTCTCCACAAATTATTCTTCCATAAATATTTTTCCACCAACGTGCGTGCATCGTGTCCGTGTTCGACCATCAAATTCTTATTCCAATTCTTTTACAAATACAATTATTCTTTCGTGTCGACATCCCCGACACAACTTCACCCGTGTCATGTAGGACACAAACCCTAGCCCTAATCCTAACCCTATCCCCTGGCCGTAGCAGCCTCCCCAATACCGTCACCCCCGCCATCTCTCGGCTTACCACCACATGTCGCCTTCCCACATCCAGCAAACACCTCCACCCACGACGACCCGCTGCCATCACCCCCTCACCACGACCCAACATCAACGTCGGCACCACCATAGCCCTGACGATAACCCCCTAGCCTCACGTCGCCATCCCAGCATCACCGCAGCACACCCGCCACCACCACAACCACCCTGTCCACCAAAACAACACCACCGCCAACGCCACCACAGTGGCTCGGCCACCCGAACAACCGCTCCACCACCATCGACAACCACCCAAACCACCACCGCCATCACGGCCTTCGCCGGAGGCACCACCAACCCAAGGAAAACCAAATAAAAACAAACAAACCCCATCAACATCCTTACCTCGCCGTAGCGCCGTCGCCGTGGCCATCCGCCGCCCGTGCGCGCCTCCCCGGCCTCTCCGCAGATCCTGACCGCCGCCGTGAGTCTTGCCTCAGTTGAACCCCTCCGGAACCCTAGCTTCCCCGCGCCTCCGGCCAGGAGCACGCCGCCTCCATCGAACCCCGGCGCCGACGCCGACCGCCCGACGCCGACTTCCCTCAAACCCATCGCCGCCCTCGTCCTCCTCCCGCGTCCGCCACAGCCAGTACCCCCGACGATCGTCGTCCCGATCCTCTTCGCCGCCCCAAATCCCTTGCTCTGCCGCGCACCCGCCGGCAAGCACCCGCGCGAGCTTCCCCCTTCGCCTGGAACCGCTGCCTCCTTGCACAGCGCCCATCCACCGCGCGAGCCCGACCGCTCCTCCCCTCTCCGACTTCTCCCCGCTCCCCTCGATTCCCGATCGTCTCCGCCACTCTCTCTCTCAGGCTCACCCTTTTGATTTCTCTCTCTAATCTCTTTCTGCTGGGTTTTTTTGTGTGTATTGAGAAATGTTCTCCTCGAAAGAGGAGAGCAGAACCAGCTTCGGTTTTTATTTATTTATTTATTATTTTACTTTTTAATTATTAATTATTATTATTGTTATTATTATTATTATTATTATCATTCAGTAGTATTATTAGTACAGCAGTTATTATTATTATTATTATTATTATTATTATTATTATTATTATTATTATTAGTATTATATTTTGGAAAAACAACAGCAGTATTGCTGTGTAGATCTTTTTATAAGTTTTGTTTGTTTTGATTATTATTATTATTATTAATATTTTACCACCAAATATTTGTATTATATTAAATTATTTTGTTTTAGTAAGTAGCTTTATATCTTGTTGTTTTATTACTGTTATTGTTATTATTTTAAATATCATATACATGCTTGTAAGTATATATTAGATATTTTTATGATTACTAAAAGGCTATTTTTATTATTTTATGACTGTAATAATTTATATCTAAGTATAGTATAGTTTTGATATAAAAAAATGATTTTTTGGGATTTTCCATATTTATCTAAAACTGTTTTTACTAATAAAATATAGATTTCTACCTAAAATTGTATTTTGACAAACTTAGAGTTATTGCCGAAAAATGATTTCTTGACTTTAAGTATTTTCAATAATTATTTAGACTCAAACTAGTTTTTGATTATTATAAATAGTTTTCTAATTTGTATATATTATTTCCTTCGATTTCCTCCAGTCCGTGACTAAATCCTCATATTCCTATTCCTTCGCCCATTTCGAGCCCACCTTATGTCGAACCTAACTAACTTGACCCTTCTGGACCCAATGGAACCATCCGTGCCACCACCCGAGGTCACCTTGCATAGTTGTTGCACCGAAGTTGCAGTTCGTGCCACTGTGATTATCGCAGCACACCAGGCGTACTACCAGGCAAGACACCTTGCCATTTGCTGTTTAATTATTTTAGCTCATATTTTATGCATGTTTCTTATTTTCTTTATGCAAAATAAACTGTGATACATGGCATAACCTGTTAGAACTTACTGTTCATTTATATTCTACTATGTATTATTTTTTTTACACATTAAACCTAGATTTAAGGGACCATCTTTGTGTTGCATTCATGGCCTTGACACATTGTACCACGAAGTTGTGTGTCGTATATAGAACACGGAAGTGCGTGATTGGCTGGCCACCAGTACGTACAAGCCGTGCGATAGGAATAACCGCTAATAGAGGTTGCATGCTAGTTTGACTTAGCGGTTATAGAGTTAGCATTGGGCGGGAAGAACATGATTGGAAGTTGACTACCACCCTATCTATCGTAGACTCGCTCGCTACTGAGGAACGATAGGTAGACTATATACTATAGACTCGCTCGGTACTGAGGAATAGTATATGGTGTTGTGACTCGCTACTGAGGTACTGTATCGATATTTTCTTGACTTGACCGGGTAGTCATGCGACCATGAACTGTTCTTAAAACTGTATTCACTTAGAACGGTTAGGCTACCTTTATCCGTTAGGTACGAGTACCTTTGGTTTGGGTACTTGTATCTGACCGTGGCTTGGAACAATAACTTGTCGCGGATTAGTTCGTCACATCTTGTCCTTGTTTGGTTGTAGGTGTGACTTACTACTTCGATGAGAAGGTATTGAACCTTGTTGGGGTCCGGATAACATATTGGATTCATAGCATGGAAAGATATGTCGCCGTGAATTAGTTTACCATCTCATGTCCTTGTTTGGTTGGAGGGATGGTACGCTCGTTCAATTGGTACGTATTGGACCATGTTATAATTCATTTGACTTATTTATTTGAGCAATATCTATTCAGTTTATATGGCATGATATTATGTATCTTGTTACGTCCCTCTGAGGACCTGGTTATCTTTCCAGGTGTGTGCTATTGTCTTTCGCAGGTGCTTTAGCTCTAGCCGTGATCATGGCTATTTCGTCGAGGATGATTGCACTCGGATCGTCTTCGCTTCGTTCGCCACTTATTTCATTTTCTATGTACTTTTCCTTATCTTGTTGGTAGTAGATTTGTCTTCGCCCAACATATTGTATCAAGACAATTCATTCTCTTTATATGATATCTTTTATTTATTTATTTTGTGTGGATGAGATTAGTTATGGTTCTACTGTAATTTACAGCTTATGTATTCATACGAGGTTTCCATATATTGGAGTGTATTTCGAATGAATACAACTGGCATGTCTATGTTCCTAGTCCTACGTATTTTGGGACTGGGGTGTTACATAGCTTAACCCTATCTTGATATTGGAATTACATGTCGTGGTCACATGGTCATCCTCCTATATGTTGTACCATAGTACGTGTATCCTAAGTATGAATCCACATTGGCTCAATCTATATCCATGCTTTGTGTAATGCTTCAAACAACAATCAACATACCACAACACTATTACTGACCAATTACCATGACTGTGCTGGAAGGTACACATGTATTGACATATAACACGAATGATCACTTAGCACGTAGAGTCACACCTCAGTGCACTCATTAAATAGCACCGCAGTGCATACTAATATTGTATCTCAATACACACTTAGAATAGGTACCAGCACGTATACAGGTAATCAGGTCAGGAACACGGTCAAGTCAGAAAGTCACGTGGACCCCTCGTGACATAAAAGTCATATATGAATTCTGGTTAAAGTGAGACATGAAGGTCCTTGAAGCCAATACAAAGATCTATAACTTTTATGTTGGGAGTTGGGAAAAATTCTGGCCACGAATCAGCCAAATAGGACATAAAACATACAAAAACAGCCAAAATAGGCACTATGAGCGACAGTAGATGGGTACTCATTTATGCGGCTGGGTAAATGAATCTCATGCGGCTGGATAAGTGGGTACCCATCTATACGGCTGTGTAAATGAATCTCATGCGGCTGGGTAAGTGGGTACCCATTTATGCGACTGGGTAAATGAATCTCATGCGGCTGGGTAAGTGGGTACCCATCTATGCGGTTGGATAAATGAATCTCATGCGGCCGGGTAAGTAGTGTAATGTCCCGCTCCGCTCGGTACATTATGATGAGTCGTTGACTCGAAGAGTTGCGTTGACCCGATGAAGTATCGATGCGAATCGATACAAGTGTTACGTTGGCCAAAGGTAAGCTTTGAGTCGGTTGGAATCTATGAATCGAATCGATGCAAAAGATAAGTTCCGTTGAGCAAGTGCTAATTTTAGTTGATCTGGTGTGCAGGCTATGCTTTTACGCTGGACGATAAGAGGTCGTCATTTTGCCTTATGTAATGAAGTGTCCGCGAAACCAAATCGTGGCCTTGCAACGGATTGTGGCATGGACGCGATAGGCCAAATCAACCGAATAGTTCAAAGGAATGGCTAAGTCCGGGAGTTAGCTATGCGATCGAGTTACGGAAGCGAGACGCTTCAATCGACGAGACGGCAAGGCGTATCGGCTTAAGGTGGGCGGGTTCTTGACTCTCTCTCCCTATTCCTTCACGTCTAACAAAATATGTCATTGTATGCGTAAAGTTGCTATTGAGTAAGCGAGCGTGGCTCGGCGAGTAAGTGTATAAATATGTGTTGAACACTAAGATAGAATATTGAACAATCGAACAATTGAAGCGACGTGTATCAAGTGTACGAGTCGCGATAGGGTAATGATAGTAGAACATTGAAAGACGATATTGAGATGTGCATCATATGCACGGCTCCGAGAACATTGAACACTAGGCGTAGAACATGGATTACGGCGCTGAGCGTGCCCTCGTGCACGGAAGCTACGAAATGACTATGTGATTACGGAACTAGGTTATGAGAATAACTTACGAATGGTACGCGCTGAATATGAGTACGAGATGACTAAGCCGTTGGGCGTCGTGCATCAATATGGATGTGTTGGGGCATAACGCCGACGGAGCTCCCCATATAAATGGTGGATTATGTTTATGAGATGCCAATATGTTTATGGTGCGGGACTATGTTTATGGAACACGAGATTGGTTGGACGATATGACTTGTATGCTATGGTACGTATTGCATGGTCAATGGACTCGGATGGCCCGTGCACGGGTGCGGTTTTCCTCGGACGGTTACAACCGGGGCACCGGGACCGTTCGGCCTAGGAGAGAATTATGTGTGGTATTTATGGTGCACAACATTCGGACGGATTGCGACCGTCCAGGGCTGTGATAAGCTATGATATCCGTAAGTTTGGGATCCTTTGGATACTGGGCTAGCAACCCGTATCGAAGTGATTGTAGGCTTACACATAAGAGATGGCAAGTCCATTACGGTGCGAAACACCGTGACCTTCATATAGATAGGGCCGGTGGGCTAAGATGAGAGTTGGGTGCAGGCGCAGGGCCTGCCACCCTTATGCATATGTTTAAGTTTATGGTTGGTTGGTTTGACGGATCGTATGATTGGTTATGTAAGTTCTAACCAGTGCAGGCTAGGCAAAACGGGACGGAGATGTGCACGAGCACTAAGTTTATGTTCATATTATGCCTAACGGTATCTGCTGTAGGAACACGGTAGTGGACACATTATGATAAAGTTGCTATGCGTAAACATTACCATGAAACTGATCCTAAGACTAAATAGAAAGATCACAATTAAGATGCATGTTTCACTAAATGATTAAGTGTTTGGTTTGGGTGCGAGCGGGTCTTGACCAGTGCGAAGCGAGGACGAAAGCACTAATCCCCCACTAGTTTATGTGCAGGCTCAGGTTATGATCGGCTCGGGACGGCGCTTGGCTTGGACGTGTCGAGGCATGGAGTCCTTGGCGTTCAAGAGGAGCTACCGCATAGGCGTTCGGACTTGCGACATGGAAATGTTCGGCCGAAGACTACTTGGTGGCTATAAAGAGGCATGATGTATGGAACAATGTAATCCTTTGTGAGCTAGAGAGATCATGAGCGTTGTAGCCAATTGGCATATATGTTGGGCTATTCAGAGCCTTTGTAACCTTCAGTTTGTTATTAATAAAAGAGATTCTTGTGTTATACTTTGTTTTCTTCCGCTGCTTATGTTACGAATTTGGGATAATCACTATGTGAACCGTTATCTTGCCTTACACGAGTGCAACTCCAGGCTCGTGCGGCATCACGTCCCAGCGAGGACGATGATTCGGGTAAAATCTAGCGAGGACGAGCGATTTTTCGGATCGGGGCGTGACAAGTGGGTACCCATCTATGCGGCTGGGTAAATGAATCTCATGCGGCTGAGTAAATGAGTCTCATGCGGCTGAGTAAATGAGGGTCTTATGCGGCAGTAAATGGGTACTCATCTATGCGGCTGGATAAGTGGGTACCCATCTATGCGGCTGAGTAAATGAGGGTCTTATGCGGATGAGTAAATGAGGGTCTTATGCGGCAGTAAATGAGTACTCATCTATGCGGCTGAGTAAGTGGGTACCCATCTTCTCCGAAAATCTGAGAAGGATGGCCATGGAACCCACTGCTTCCAAGCTCCATAAAACCTTCACTCTAAGTCCAAATTTGGACTTCCATAGGTCAAAATGGGGTAGAACAAATTTTTTTACAACATAGAATAACTAGATTTTGAAAACAAAGAAGTTTGATAGATCAAAACCCAAGAAAACCGAAAATGGCACAAACTTAGATCTATACAAAACTAGCCATTAAAATCAAAAACTCCAAGAACTAAACTTGTAGAGGATGATGAGAAGAACAATATAGACAAATCATATCAAAGAAAAATTAAGAAATAAAAAATGCAAGAATCTCTCCATTTGGTGCAAGATGTACTTGCCTATTGGTTGGGAGGAAAAGAAATGAAAAGAGTGAATGAGGAGAGAGAGAGAGAGAGTGATGAAGAGAATATATATAGGGGTTGGCTTAAGAAAACCCTAAGCCCTAATCATGCTCTAACCATATGACTAATGACATGTTAATTGCTACATGATACAACTAATTAAATTAATTAAATAAAATTCCAACCACAACACGGTTCAGAAATCCTATCATCGAAACAGTGAACCACGCCTACAACCAAACAAGGATAAGGGGTGGCACACTAATCCGCGATGAGATACTGTTCCATGCCATGGCCAGTTACAAATACAGGATACATGCAATAAAGATACAGGTGCCAGATACCATATATATAAAAAAATCAAAAATTTACGTATTCCGGGAATGGGGAGTGACATCTCTACCCTCCTTAGAAAAATTATGTCCTTGGAATCTTGATAAGGCTAGTCGAGCGCGGTCTCAGATCACGAAATACACTCATGACATATAGCAAGCACAATTATCAAACAACACATGGCACATAAACAGTTTAAGAAAGCAGGAATAATTAAGTAAGAGCACAAACAATAATCATACCCTAGAAGAAAATGATCGGAGACATACGAATAAAATATACCTCTCAAGTCAGGTAGGAATTCGTCCTCGAGGTCCTACACTGACTCCCAAAGTGGACAAGGGTCAACGCTTGAGATAAGTCGGTACTAATGACTAAATCAAGAACGAGACTCTGCCCAGGACGTACTCTCGTAATCAAGACACATGATGAATATCACGTATCACATGATACGAGAGCAGATGAGTGAGACGAGAAAGTCGCCTTCACTCTTCGAATATAAAACTCAAGGAATTATAATAAATAATACTCAAAACTTACCCAAAATCTGACCGCCTTCAGCCAACCTCTGCTCTAATACTCCAAATTCTTCTTGTCTTTGTCCTTGCCTTCCCTGGCCCTGCTGTCCAACCTGATATTGTGCTTGTTGGTACATCTGAGCTTACGTCAGTAATGGGTGCTGGGCTAGTGGCCTCACTGCTAGTGCTGGCCCTTGATACGGTGCTACCTCTGGAGCTGGCAACGCCAAAAACCGTTGAGCTGGCCCTCCTGGCCTCTGCATCATAGGACAATTGGCAATCCTATGGTTTGGACTGCCACACCTCAAGCATAATCCATTAGCTGAACGACACACATCCCTAGTGTGCCCTCCCTTACCACAGTAAGTGCAACCCACTGGTGCTTCCTCACGCTGCTGCTGGTTCCTCTGTTGCTGCTGTCGAACTGGTGCAGTCATAATTGTCGTGACTCGTGCTGCATCACGAATATGGATGCCAGGTGCTGGTGCTGACGTCCGAGGTACTGCTCCTGTCACGCCCCGCTCGCGTAGGAGCGATCGTCCTCGCTAAGGCGTGATGCCGCACGGGCCTAGGTTGTGCCCGTGCAAGGCCAAGTCCAAAAACGGCCGATTTGAGCTAGGCCATAGAGTCGCACAGAGTGTCCCCATTGCAGCGGAAAGTAAATAAACACAAGTAGAAGCGAATTCGAACTCTTTATTGATATTCAAAAAGTTTACAAGCGGTGCTAGGCCGATATTACAAGTCGCTCAAGCTCTCTCTCTAAAACATAAAAGGGCGTGCCAAGTGGCTTACAAGATGGAATGATTCATGGCGATGTTCTGATACATTATGTCCTGTATATGGCGCATCAGCTCCTTACAACGCTCCAAGGCTCGAGAGATAGCTCCGTGCCTTAGCACGTTCGAGGGAAGCTCCGCACCCAATGACGTCTCCTGCATCCTGCAAGCAGACTGTGGGGTTATCAGTACATTGTTATGCACTGGTGGGGAGGCTAGCTCGCCCAAAATGCTATCATTACCAAACACGTTCTATTTTTTTTATGTATCTCTATCATTCATTGTCTTTCTAATCTTGCCTTAGGATCATTTTCATGGCATATCTCATAGCCTATCTCGTGTTGCCGAATACAAGTGTCGCATGGAAATACATGCACGACTTACCCATACTTACCGTCCGGCCTTTCCTGTCCAAAGTAAACCAAGTTAGTCAACAATTCACATGTAGTAACTTGACGAGATTCATGTAAACATTTAATATCAAGGGCGTGTCCCTGCCTCGGGTTCTAGCACGTCGTGGGCGCGTCATCTAACTCACTTGCATGAATTACTCCTTATCATTTGGTGTGTTACATTTTAAGCATGTTCAGAGTGTTACATCTCAGGCATATTCAGAGTGTTACGTTTCAAGCATGTTCACGATGTTACATTTCAAGTATATTCAGGAGGCACTTCATTTAGTTAACTTAGACTACTTGTTTCAATGCAAGGACTTGCACGTGGATTGCCACCAGCATAGTCCACTTAATCTACATGTATGGGTCGCTGGCTTCACAAGCCATTTTGGACATTTTCCCCTTGGTATTTCTCAACTTAGCGTAGGGTGATGGCTGGTACACCCCGTTAAGTCTCTTGAAATACCCTGCACTTACGTCTCCCGGTGCCCAAGCTCGCACCCAGGCAGCCCGTAAGCCCCGTTTTGATTCCGCCTAGGCCGGCCACAGTTTTCTCCCCCATCGCCCGTGCCGCAGAATCCTTCCTCATGACGGCCACGATATTCTCCCCCATCGCCCGTGCCGTTTGTCCACGACCATTTCGTATTGTCTTGTCATTTTAACTTAACGGCTACCTCCGAGCCGTAGGCTAACCCTTAGCCATAATGCGTTATCGACCAGGTTGGCGTCCGTGCAGCACGGGTAGTGAGTCCCGTTGCACGTGCCCGTCACACCTGTCGCTAACCATTCTTTCCTTTCTTATCTTCCATGTATTCTTTTTTTTCTTTCTTTCTTTCACTTGTTCGTTCGTTCATCGATTCATTCACGTATTTATTTATTCATTCATTCATTCGATGATTTATTCATTCATTCGTTACGCAACTCCCAGTGCGGGAGTCGTCTTGGCGACCCATCGGTCCCATAGTCTTTCAATGTTGCTATACTCTACTCGGAACGACTATGTTGATAGTCTTCCCGTTTCATTGTTGTAAACCATTCATTGTTTCATTGTTGAACGCATAAGGGACGTGAACGTAAGCTTGTGCCTTAGCACGAGCATGGAGCGCGGTACGAGAGTTCACATTTTCCAAGTTCCTTTCCATATTCTATACAAGCATACAAGATATGATTATTCCCTTAGCTAGGTGCGTTGAGTCATTTGTTAGCATGCACGGTGTTATCGTCTAGCGATTCTAGCATTAGTGTTCGTATTGTTATGTGTCTAGGCTAAGCAAAGACGGGTTCATCGGAGCCACCCACCTTAGCGATGTTCGCATCGGTCGAGCGATACTCCGAGCGCGCCTTTGAAACTCTAAGTCTGGATTCATCTTGACGGGCCAATGTAAGCCTTGCATCGATTTTTCATCAGGTCGATGCCAACTCTTCGGGTCGACGACTCGTTTGAGTCGTTGCACTTGTCGTTTGAATCGGCGTTCCGCTAGGACGGAGCGGGTCGTTACATAATACACCACTCAAAATAAGTCTCGTCCTCGAGACTTTCTGAGTGCAAGTCATCCTACCATTCCTTAACTCGTGTCGTCGTGTTTCTTAGACAATCCCTATCGAATGGCTTTACTGCTCGATGGCACCGAACTATACTCGATACCTTTCCAAGTCCCGTGTCTGTATACGTTTTGGTCGATTTTTATTAATAACTTTTCATTCATTTTAGAGTTGATGTTTCTTCAACTTGGTTGCTATTTCGACGTGTCATGGGACTGAAATGGTCGTACGAGGCACGTTGTAATTCGTTAAATGCGAGGGTCGTAGGCTGAGGCAAATTCACTTTCGTTTATCTCGGTCATTGAGATGACCCGATTCGCTTTTCAAGCGTTCTTGTCCACGAAATCAATATGATTTCTTCTTAGCGGGGTCGACCAAGTCTAAGTAATTTTCGTCCAATTCAAGACTAAGTATTGCACTATCGTTAAGCATATCTTCCTATCAATGGTTCAACTCGTTATACCAACTTTTACTTTCACGATATCGATTCCATATCATTTGCTTGTTTAGGGCCAATCTTGGTGTCGTTCACGCACACTCCGCTCACACGTTTCTTCGATTCCGAGCCACGCTCGTACTAGTATCTGTAGAAGCATGGAATTTCAGAACCAGAAAGCCCATGCGCCAGACTACATGCGCCAGAGCTTGGACAAAGTACTTCACAAACAGCAAAAATAGGCATTGAAAGAAGACTTTTTATTACATATAAAAGTCTATTACATGTCTAAGAAAATATTGTACAAAGGAGAATTTCTACAAAGAAAAGATCCTAAGTCTACAGCCAGCAGCCATCATGCGCCCTCAAATAGGCGCAGCAATCACCATGCGCCCCCAGTCAGGCGCATCCCATCATGCGCCCTCAGCAGGGCGTATCCTTTCAGCAGCTCAGTTATGCGCATCCTTTTCAGCAGCTCAGTTATGTACATCCCAGTTATGTGCATCCCTTCAGCAGCCCAGTTATGTACCGCTCTTCCAGCCAGGCTCACCGCCGTCGAAATGCTTCGACTAATGAAGCATTTATTGAGCAGAATGAGGGTGGCAATCAACCCTCTAGTCGAGGAAGAGAAGAGCACCGCAAGCCAACCTGTGGCCAGGGGAGGCTTCAAAAGAGCCTCCAAAGGCGAAGGAAGACCATAATCGAAACCGCAGCTAAAGGAGCAGCTTTCAACACAACCAGAATGGGCTACACCCATTTTAAAGCAAGAAAGAGCCCCCAAAGCCGCAACACCGCCATTCCGATCTGCGGCTCTTCCTGTACAACGAAGACGAGGCTCGAGCATCCCTATCTTTGGATGCAACAGGCACCTTCCGCCTGCCTCAGAAGCCTCCGACTCCGACTTTTGGATGTAACAGTCACCTTCAAGTGCATCAATGAAGATATTGCGTCGCATCTTCACCCTCGGGAGCATCTCGTCAATAGAACGCATCCGAGTAAACAAGTTCATGTTGGAAGAACGTGAGAAAACGAGAAGCAAACTCTCTCCACACAACTATTTATAGGCCGGGCAAATCAAACCCATGCGCCAAGTGGATGGCTCTCCGAATTCCGTGCAATGAATTTGCATTAAATGGATGAACCGGACGCTTCGAATTCAGCTAAGTCAAAACAGCTATTTAAAGTACTCGAAGATCGTAACAGTCGCACCATTAAAGACGTGTCACGAAGCAGATGCGTCGGCTAGACCGCGCATCATACAGACGCACCCTTCAACATCAAGCGCATCACACAGACGTGCCCTTCAGTACCAAGCACGTCACAGGGATGTGCCCCCCATGCATCCCCATACGCCTAGTGGAACGCCAACCGACGCGCCCATTCAGCTGTCCATCGAATGTCACAAACATTAAATGCTGAACTGACAGAGTTGGCAGCACGTCTCCCGAAGTCTGAACAGTTCAGAAGACGAAGCGTCGCCAATGTCAGCATCATCATTACTTTCCTCCGACGGCTACTGCCACGTGGCCACCCAACCACTCGCATACGCCTCTGCAGCCATGCGCCCAAATCTGCATGCGCTTCAAAAGCCATGCGCCTCAGACTTTTTACTGATCCCTAAAGACAGAAGGAAAGTCACCATTAAAGTTCTGCATGCGCCTCAAAAGCCATGCGCCTCAGACTTTTTACTGATCCCTAAAGACAGAAGGAAAGTCACCATTAAAGCTCTGCATGCGCCTCAAAAGCCATGCGTCTCAGACTTCTCTCTGATCCCGAAAGACAGGAGTAAAGTCATTACTGAAGCCTCGTATGCGCCTCAAAAGCCACGCGCCCCGACTGGTTCGTGACTCCTAAAGGTTACGTCCCAAAGCCTCCTCATGCGCCCAATCCTAGGCGCATCCTACCAGATCATTCCCCACCAAATCAGGGATCTCTGAGCCATGGGTCGATGACACGTGTCCTTTGACTCGACTCACCCAAGATCTCAACAACAGAAAGATCTTCTTCTCTGCTACGTGCCGGTCCACAACAGCAGCATGAAAAATTTAACCCTTCGATCAGGGCGTATCGTTCATGCGCCTCCATCAGCAATCAATACGTGGTGTCCCTGCGTACAGGCACATCCTACATGTGCACATGAGCAGCCAGTCTGCAAAACTATAAATAGAGGGATCATTTCCTTATTCTATGCCTACCTACACACGGACAGAACACACAACCACCAGAGAGGTAGATACAGACACTCAACGTCTTCCTCTTCTCAGCAAGCTCCAGCACCCAGAGCAATCCAAGTCTTCAGAGAACCGATAACCGTCGTCAGATCGTCAACGGAGTCAACGTATTACCACTCACTCCATCGGCATAAGGGACCCAGATAAACAAAAGTCTACTCCTAGGACTACGTCTAAGTCCTATATTGTAACACTGTTCTGTTTGTATTGAAATTTATAATAAAAGAATTTTAATGGCAAACAAGCTGGCGACTCTGCTGGGGACCTCTTTCTCCTCCACCGAGAAAGCTGTGTCACAATCCGACGATGTGAAGGTGGGCTCCTCCCACAAGACGCTGGTCGTACGCCTCAATCAACAGGCATATGAGGAGTTCATCTCTGAAGGCAGTGCGAGTCCTTCGAAGCGGCTGCCGAAGCCGAAGAAGACCCGCCGAGTCTGGGTGCTCAAGGTCGACGCCTCGGGCACCACCACCGAAGGGGATATGCCGATCCAGCCCTCCCTTCCTGCTGACGTCCTCAGCAAACAAGATGCGCCCGCTGGTGCAGCGCATCTCTCGGGGAAACGTACGGCTAACCACGTTTCCCAGCCATCTCCCTCTCAGGCGAGGTAGATGCGTCGACGGAACAGGGGCGAAGCCAATGCCCCGTGCATCACCTCTGATGTGCCACAGAAGGTCTCTGTCTTTGACAGACTCACTTGCTGTAATGGCAAGGAGAATTTGGATTCTGAGTACTATGTGCCCCAGCGGACTGGTACAAAGAAATCCAAGACAGCACGGGCCATGCGCCCCAAACGTGCTATGTCAGCAGTAAGCCAGAAGCATGCGCTCACAATCATGTGCGCTGTTGATGGTAAGCTGTACAAGGTCGACTCGAGTGCTGCGGCGCCAGAAACGAGCCGACCTTCAAAGTCCTTGTCTCGCTTGGGCGCATCTATTGCGTGCACAACCAAGTCGGGTAAGGTAAATCCAGTGGTCTTGAACTCCTGCGCCTCCTCTGGTTGTGCGTTTGAGGTCCGTTCAAGTCACTTTAAATGCTGTGGTTCCCCCACTACTGATCGGAATGCCTGTTTGGTATTAGATCAGGGGGCACAGCACTCACTTGACCACCCCGGCGCTTGGCCTTGCCATGAGACTGAAGGGGGTGTGAAGGTGGCACTCTCCTCCAATGATCTGCGTAACGTGATCACTCACAAGCGCCGATCAGGAGAGTCGACTGACAAGCACGATGCGCCTCTCACGGGGCATACTTGTACTGTGGTCACCATCAACTGCTGTAGCAAAGCGGCAGTCCCACCAAGGCAGTCGATGTTCCAGCGGCTGCAATCATCGACACCCCTCCGACGTCTCATCGGGAAGAAGGTGTCAACAGAAGAAGAGCCAAGGGTTGCTTCATGCAACGTGATCTCCAACTCCTCGTCAGTCCAAAAGGCGACTGGCAGTTCCTCTTCCTCGTCCAAAAGCCAGTCGAGGAAAACCAAGACAGCTGTCGCATCCTCCGGAGTGTTCGAAGGCACTCGGAGGAGGAAGAAGATCTTGGAAGAAGCTGGGGGTAGTCAGACCCTTGTCGAGTCCGATGACGAGGGTGTCCAAAGCATATCTGGGGCGGATCCTGTCAACCTCCCAGAAGATGAGGATATCCCCCAGAACATAGCTGGGGGTAGTCTAGCATCTGCGGACCTGAGTTCCGGAGACGCAGAGGCCCTTCAAGATGGAGCTGAGGGTAATCAGGCCCTTGCAGATGCGCCCATGGTGAATGTTCTCCCGAACATAGCCGGGGGTAGCCAAGACGAGGATCCAGGAGAGGCAACTCCACCACAAGAGAGTGAGGCCGAGAGTGAAGCCTCAACCCATCAATCCACTCCCGGCCGCATCATGACAGTAAACGTGACTGGGGCTGATATCGAGTCTGATGCGCCGCCGATAGACCTCGTCCAGCGCATGGATACCCTGGAGGGAGGACTCAAAACCCTCTCTGCCTCCATGCAAACATTGACTCAAGCAGTGTTTGAGATACGGTCAGCATTGGCCAGGACACCTTCTGCCGGTCCCGACCCAGGGGCCAATGGAGAATCGAGTGTAACCCTTCAACGGGTATCCTCGGACATAGATCGCCGCGAAGCACCTCGGACGTCGGAGCCCTCAAGTGCTCAACTTCCGGTGGTACCACCTTCCCCGACTCCCAGCTCCACAGAAGACGTGGTCGAGATGATCAGGGACTTGCGCGGGCGCTTTGAGTCCAAGACAAGACAAGAGGAGCGCCAAAAGATGGGCATCCCCCAACCTTATCCCCTCGAATGGAATAAGGTAGTTTATCCTCCTAAGTATAAACCACAAACGCTGATGCCATACGACGGGAAGGACTCTTCGTGTCGCTATCTGACGTACTTCCAGTCTCTGACGGGACATCTTTCGAAGGAGGACGCACTACTTACCAACATATTTGTTGGGGCACTGAAAGGAGTGGCGTACGACTGGTACTGCAGCCTCCCCGACAATTCAATATCTTCCTTCGATGACCTGACGCATCTTTTTCTCGACCGTTTCTACGACGACGGAAAAGACATGACAAGGCGTCCCTTATAGAGATACGCCAGAAGGAGAAGGAAACAGTTCGAGTGTTCATCGAACGCTTCTGACAGGCCTGCTTCAGACTGCCCCCAGGCATGCCAGAATATACGCTTCTCTCCTCCTGCAGCATGAACATGCTGCCTGCAGTCAAACTCTGGCTTAACTCTACTCCTCCTCCCGACTGGAGCTCCTTGATCATTGAAGCAGAAGTCGCAGAGAAGAAGAAGGCCAATGCTCGTCTTCTGGGAGTCAGTTTTCCTGCCTTTGAGGACAAGGGGAAACGGCCTGCAGCCAACAATCCCAGACGAGAGACAAAGGGGAAACAGGCATTGACTGTCAATGCCTCAAAAGGTGCGTCAGTACCGGCTCAGAAACCTCTACTTGCACCAAGGCCGAAGGAGGTTTATTCGTTCAACGACGAAGACACCCTGCAACTCTTTGAGATACTGAAACAGGGTGACAAGATCAAGCTTCCGGACCCGAAGCGTCCCGATGAGGTTGGGAAAGTGGACAACCCGAAGTACTGTCACTACCATCGGTTTGTCGGACACCCAACCAAGGACTGCTATGTCCTCAAGAATTACATCCAGCGCATGATCAATACAGATGTAATCTCCGTCGACTACGAAGAGAAGACGGTGTCAGCTAACATGGTGTCACTCCAGTTTGGTACCTTGCCGCCAACTACAATACAGGATGGCGTCGTCCCCATCCCTAAGGCGACAATGGAGGTGGTTAACTTACCACCTACCCGTGACAACGTGAGTGGACTCATCCCACTCACCACATCTCGGGGAGAGATCCTCTGGGTTCACCCTGATCTCGTCTCCGAGGTGACTCAACCGGAGGTACGCCCTACCTCCAAATCCAAAGGCAGGAAGATCAAGTCTTGCCGTACGGTCTCTTCTTCAGCGGAAGAGGCACTTCCTGTGCAGACGCGTTCACAACAGAACGTCCAACTCGACGAAGCTGCCGTCGAGGTGGTGCCTCCTGGCACCGTCCCTGCTGTCCAGGACGAGGGCCCGTCTAAGCCCCCAGCAGCCAATAAGCAGAAGCAGATAGAGGCCCGCTTCGACAGGCCTCTACGAAAGGAGAATGCTTCGGGGCTAGCCAAGCCCCATAACTTCGATATAATGGCACAACTGGCCAGTACTCCTGCCCGCCTATCTCTGTTCGAGCTCCTTCGTCTTTCCAAAGACTTCCGAGAAACTCTCTGTGAAGCTATGAAGGATGCTGAATACTTTCTCAGTCAGGTCAAGCAGCCTGAAGATCTCCCGATTATATGCACGCATTGTCATTGTGCAGATGAGGTTATCCCTAATATAACCTTCACCCAACAAGACATGCTGCTCAAACACAACCGACACAACAGGCCGCTGTACTATACAGGGTATATCGGTTCAGTCAAGGTGAAGCGGATTCAGATCGATCCGGGGTCTTCCCTCAGCATCATCCCGAAGACGCTGCTCTCAACACTGGGGATCCCAATGTACCGACTGGCGCCCTCCAACACAACAATCAGTGGCTTCAACGCCAGTAAAAGCGAACCACTGGGAAAAATACGACTAAAATGCCACATCGGTAACCTCAGAACCGAGGTCACTTGTTATGTCGTGGACGCTGAAGTCAACTACAACCTTCTGTTGGGTCGTCCATGGCTGCATGAGTACATGGTGGTGCCGTCCACGCTCCACCAATGTATGAAGTACGTGTCCACCAACAACGTCGTCCGTACGGAGTTCGTAGACATCGACCCTTTCAAAGGGATTGAAGCCTACTTCATCGATGCTGACTTATACAAATCACTTGACGAGGAGGAAGCCAATGATGCTGATGACGAAGCAGAAACGGCAGCAGAGCCGGACATAGAGCCTGAGGTCACCCCCGACGCTCCTTTGAAGATCCAACTCAAAGGCAAACCGCCTCAGAAGTTGCCTTCCATGAGCATTAAGCTACCCGGGAAAGCACCACCTGCTCCTGAAGCTCCCCTGAAGATACGGCTCAAGGGAAAGCCACCTCAAACATCGACCCCCCTCGTGGCAAAACTACAGGGAAAGGCGTCAATCACCGGAGGTACAGCGGAGGCACCTCTGAAGGTGCGTCTTAAGGGCAAGCCGCCGCCATCTCAGCCGCCAGAGAAGGCCCACGTAGTCCTCTCGGACTCCAAGCCAACGCTGTGGTGGACTCTTCCGATCCTACTCCAGTGCTTACAGACAAAGAATTGGGGAAATATATCTCGGCTAATGTAGATGCCCCTTCTCTGGACAATGTAATCCCGCGGGATAAAATCTCATATTTCATCAATAACAGAGTATCTTTTAATTATTCTAGTCTTCCACATTGGAATGCCATGTATACATTAGATAACGCTCTACGGTCGTTACAAACACAAATAACGATCGTCCATCACGTAAATCGAGTAGTCCTATCCCAAGGGGTCTGTTACATAGTCCTACCATGGAGTCGAGACAAAGAATCTATCATCTTCGGCAAGGTTGAGCGTCATCAAGACCTTCCGCCACTCGAGCCAGAACCAGATGCCGACAGAATGTAACTCTATCGGTACACGGACAAGGCAAAGTACCTCATCCAAAAGATGGATTACGACCTAAAAAGCAACAAAGGCCTGAACTACGGCAAAGGTCGACGTCTCCCTCTCCGGCTTCCAACACCTAAAGGAAAGCCGCAGGACTATTACAATCGAACTCGACGGGGGGTAGGCTATGTCACGCCGCCGTCAACTCCAGAGAGTTCAGACGCGGAAGAAGTATAACATTCTCACTCGTCCGAAGCATCAACTTGGGATTCTGATACCAGTATCGGATCAGTCTTCAAGAAAGTACTGTCAGCCAACATGACATCAGCTTAACCTCAAAAAGAAGAAGGCGAAGACCAAGCGCCGGAATTCTTCGAAGAAGAACCCTGGGCTCAACGCCTAGGACAACAATGGGAGTCTCGTTTTGAATTACGTGAACCTTCCACCGAAGACGAAGTCGAGCAGATCGACCTTGGGGATGGATCTTCTTCCAAACCCATCTTCATCAGCAAAAGCCTAAAAGGACAAGACCGAGAATCTTTAATCCAGCTGGCTAAAGAGTATATCGACGTCTTTGCCTGGAGCTACGAAGATATGCCGGGACTTGATCCCCAGATCGTGATGCATAGGCTGAACATCTTACCTGATGCCAAGCCTATCAAACAACAACAGCGGCGCTTCCGTCCGGACATCATGAACGCCATTGACCAGGAGGTAGACAAACTCTTGACCAGCGGCTTCATCCGTGAAGAGCAATACCCAGATTGGGTAGCCAACGTCGTCCCCGTCACCAAGAAGAATGGGAAGATACGAGTCTGTATCGACTTCAGGGACCTCAACTCTGCTTGCCCAAAAGACGAATTCCTGCTTTCAATCACCGACGTGATGATCGACAACACATGTGGCTTCGAGCGCATGTCTTTCATGGACGGGTATTCGGGCTACAACCAGATCAATATGTTCCCTGATGACGCAAAACACACGTCATTCAGGACTCCAAAGGGCATTTTCTGCTACACAGTGATGCCCTTCGGCTTGAAGAACGCTGGTGCGACATACCAACGAGCTATGAGCACCATTTTCTGTCAATACCTTCGTAAGACAGTCGAATGCTATGTTGACGACATCGCAGTCAAGAGCCGTCTCAAAGGAGATCACCTGCAAGCCTCAAGACAGTCTTCGATCTCATGCGGGCGCATCAGCTCAAGATGAACCCCGTTAAATCCTTCCTAGGGGTTTCTAGCAGAAAGTTTTTGGGCTTTATCATCACGGCGAAAGGCATTCATGTCGATCCCGAGAAGACCAAAGCCATCCTCGATATGGACCCTCCGAAGAACCTTCAAGAGCTTCGAGGCCTACAGGGGCGTCTGGCATATATCCGGAGGTTCATAGCAAACCTTTCTGGCAAATGTCAACCCTTCACTCAGCTCATGAAGAAGGGAGTCTCTTACGTCTGGACAGAAGAATTACAAAAAGCTTTCGATGACATCAAAGCTTACTTGACGAGCCCGCCAGTCCTGGTGGCACCAGTCGCCGGCAAACCATTCCTCCTCTACGTCCGTGTCATGGATCATTCCCTCGGCGCCCTGCTAGCTCAGAACAGCGACACAGGCTATGAGCAAGCAATCTACTACCTCAGTCGAACTCTGATCGGGGCCGAACACCGGTACAACCCCGTTGAAAAGGAGTGCTTAGCTTTGGTATTTGCCCTCCAAAAGACTCGACATTATGTCTCGGGGCAGACAATTCATGTCATTTCCCGAGTCAATTCGCTCAGGGTCCTCATGACGAAGCCAGGATCATTGAACTCCCGGTTAGCCACATGGGCGATCTTGCTAACACCATACAACATGGTGTTCGTTCTGCAAAAAGCTGTTAAGGGTCAAGCCCTGGCCGACTTTTTAGCTGCACACCCCATCCCAGAGTCCTCAAGACTCTATGAAGACATCCCGAATGAGGTCCAAGAATCAAAAGTCACCGAAGAAAGCCCCGTCTGGAGGATGTTTTTCGATGGCGCTTCAAGAACAGGCCCCAAAGGCCAAATCGTCGCAGGAGTGGGGGTGGTATTAGTCTCCCCCGATCAGCTGGTCATCCAGCGTGCTTACTCCCTTTCAAAGCTGTGCTCCAACAATGTTGCTGAGTACAACGCGCTCATTATGGGACTCCAGCTGGCACAACAGCTGGGGATGAATCATTTGAAGCCTACGGCGACTCAAAACTCGTCGTAAACCAGATCAGAGGGCAATACGAGGTTCGCCACGAAGATCTGATCCCTTACCATGAAGTTGCATTGAACATCATTTCAACCTTTACCGGGTTCTTCGTCGAACACGTACCTCGTCTATAAAATCTAGAGGCTGATGCTCTGGCCGGCCTCGCAGCCTCATTAGCGGCACCCTTCGGAACTCAATACTACGTCACGGTAGTGGGTCGAGACCTGATCTGCCCTAAAAATAACCTGTGCTCACAAGTGGCCCATGCCATGTCAACGAGTGCTGGTGTTAATGTCCGAAACTGGAGATTCCCATTCATCGACTTCGCTGTCTACGAAATTCTTCCAGAGGATCCGAAAGAAGCCGTCTCAGTCAGGAGACGCTCTCTTCGATTCTACTACGATACGGCTACTAAAATGCTGTACCGACGCTCCTACGATGGACTTCTTCTTCGATGTTTGTCCAACGAAGAAGCAGCCGAAGCCCTTCGAGAAGCTCATGATGGAACCTGCGGGGCCCATCAACCTGGTCCTAAGTTGCAGGACCGACTGCGACGTATGGGCTACTACTGGCCAACCATGGCCGCTGACGCTGTCGAATATGCTAAGAAGTGCCATGCGTGCCAGCTTCACGCAGACTTCATTCATACACCGTCAGAACCACTACATCCTACAGTCGCCTCCTGGCCCTTCGAAGCTTGGGGCATGGACATTGTGGGACCGATCACCCCTCCTTCATCGAGAGGACACCGCTTCATCCTAGCAATCACCGACTACTTCTCCAAATGGGCAGAAGCAGTTCTGCTGGCAGAAGTGAAAAGCTCCAGGGTGATCAGCTTCATCAAGCACCACGTTATCTACCGTTTCGGAGTACCCCGGAGGATCATCCACGACAATGGTCCTCAGTTCATTAGCCATGTTTTCAGCAGATTCCGTGACAAGAATCGCATTCAAAACGTGGCATCAACCGCCTACAATCCGGCAGCAAACAGATTGGCCGAGGCGTTCAACAAAACTATCGTCAGGCTACTCAAAAAAGTTATGTCATCTAACAAATGCGACTGGGACGAAAAGCTCGGCGAATGCCTTTGGGCCAACCGCACAACGGTACGGACCCCGACAGGCAACACACCATTCTCCTTGGTCTACGGGAGCAAAGCGGTACTGCCTCTCGAGATCCAGATACCCTCACTCCGCGTAGCAATCACAAACCAACTCACAGAAGAGGACAATCAACGTCGTCGTCTACGGGAACTGGAGGCACTTGACGAAAAGCGTCTCCTAGCTCAACAACGCATCGAACTCTACCAAGCCCGTATATCACAGGCTTTCAACAAAAAGGTCAAGCAGAGAACTTTCCAAGTAGGCGACCTGGTTCTGGCAGTCAGGAGGCTGATGGTGTTGACTCACAAGACACCAGGAAAGTTCGAGCCCAAGTGGGAAGGATCTTTCATCATAGAGACGGTATACTCAAACGGTGCTTACCGCCTCGCCAAATCTAATAGAGACTTGTTCGTGATGCCCATCAACGGTAAGTTCCTAAATAAGTACTACTCTTGACATCTTTTAGACATGTACTTCCACCCGGGGACCTGTGGACCCAATCATCAGGACTCACAGACAATTCCCTTTCACAAAATCATACGCTTCCGGAACCCAGCTATTCCGTAGCATCCTCCAGTAGAAGGACAACCACGTCCACATCACCTCTGAGTTGTCCCCCTACACCCTACAAAGCAGAATCTTACATCCCATAAGACTACGCTACCCACCATGTTTACCACGTCCACATTACCTCTGAGTAAACATCCCGTACAGACAACCCTTGCGTTGTCGTACATTGATCGCAGAACTTCCACGTCCACATTACCTCTGAGTAGTTCCGCGTATCCCCCAGGATCATTCCTACCACGTCCATAACACCTATGAGTAGGGAGATTCCACTACTTGAATCCCATATTTGCCATGTCCATATCACCTCTGAGCAAACATGAGGGTTCTCTCAAACTTATTATCTGTACCTAGAAACCAAGGTGTACAAAAGATAATAGGTCCACACAAATTATCAAGTTCATGAAGCAAAAATGAACACACCACAAAAAAAACTTTATATTCTTTATTTTTAATAGAGAGTAAAAGTTTACATCCCCAGCAAGAGTTGCAAAAATACAAAAAAAGAAGAGACTACAATCCCTAAACATCCCCAGGGTTGGCTGAAAGCTCTTCAATCCGATGCCTCAAGTCCGCCGCTCGAGTCTCCACAGTCGCCAGGACTCGACGTTCAGCTTCTTGACGCATCGCTTCAATAGCCTCAGGAGAAGTATCGTTCTCATGCTTCTCATCCAGCTGCTGCCGCTGCTGAGCCAGGGTAAGGGCTCAGTGAGTGAAAGCTGCTTCCTCCTTCTTGAATGCTACGTGTTCAGCCTGGACACGTTTGGCGTCTAATAGGAGTCGGGCCCGCTGGTCCTCAAGGCGGCGGATCTGGGCGTCAATCTCCGTGATATTAGCGTCCAACGCAGCTCGCGCCTCCATTGTCTCCCACATAGACTGAGACAACCGCTCCACTGCAGCTTCAGTCTCAGCCACTTCACGTTCCCAGACACTCACAGTGACCTGGTAAGAAGACTCAATCTCGGCGATCAGCTTTTCATTCTCCGTATCTATCAGGATGGAGAGGTCGTTTCGCTGGATACGCTGTAATTCAGAAAGCCTCTGGTCCAACTCAGCCACCGAGGCTTCCAGAATGACGGCCATATGATCGTAGCCCTGGTAAAGATGGATCAGGTTGATATGAGGCAGTGCCAGAGTTCTTGCCATCGCAAAGCTCTAGTTGGCGTCTATCACTACCGATACCCCCCTCTGCAGTATTTTATACACTGCCTCGACGATGAATTTCACGTATTTATCTGCATCCGCTAGCACCTGCGGTGTCATGGCAGGAGTCGGAGGAGCTGCTCTAGTTAGCGGACCGGAAGAAGACCCACTAACCTCAACCTGTGAGGCTGGAACCTCGGCATCAACAGGCTCTTCATCAACAGGGGCTTGACTACTAGCCCGAGGAGCCACAGGAACAGAAGAAGCCGAGACAGACGTCGAGATAGTACCCCAAGTGGAAGGAGCAACAGAGGGTTCCATCAAACCCTTACCCTTCCCAAACTCGGAAGAACCCCCGACGTCAGTGTCCATCTCATCAGCCCCCAACGTCCTATCAGCAGCCAGTACCTCCCCTGGCAGAACGGAGAGATCAACACTTGCCTCCTGACTCGTCCCTGAAGTCAGGACCGCCAGACGAGTCTCCCCATCAAATCCCTCTACAGGGACAGGATCTGTCGCTACCTCCTGATCGGTAGCCACCTCAGCTTCTGCTGCTGAGTCTGGGGTAGGGTTCGGCAATGTTACAGCCGACCTCCCCTCATCATGACAAGGAGGGGAATCAACCCTCTCCTCTGTTCCAACCATATCTGTTGCTCCCGCAACAGGCTCTTACAACTCTGGAGCGACGTCATCTGAAGACGACGAACTCCACTCCACTTCATCATCACGAAGCCTCGTGTCCGCTGGACCCTCAACGTCCAAGGCCTCCACGGCTGCTGGCACCATCCCGGAGGTTGCTGCAACCTCCGTACCTCTTTCAACAAAGTCTGGAGATACTAAAACCTCTGCAGGAACAACATCTTCAGGATTCTCGTCCATTGGAGACATTACCATCGGAGGAATGCGCTCGTCCGAAGAGCTTGCCCCCTCCTTCGGTTTATTGACACCCGGTTTTGAAACACGGGTCTTCTTCTTCGATGATCCCTACAAGAAAAAAAGCACAAGTCACCAAAATGACAAGATGAGCCAAAATTACGGAGGACTCTTTACCTCAGCAAGAGCTGATTCCACTGGCGTTACAGACGACATTTTTGTAGCCTTTGGAGTCGTGGCTTTTCTCGGCCTTTTTGGTACAGACGAACCAGCTTCTGCGTCGGCCCGTCTCTTCCCAACAGAGGGATCTCTCACTGATGCTGCAGCAGCAGCCCAATATCCCACCAATTCCGGTGGACGATATGACCGAGCCACTATCAACATATTCGCCGTGGCCTCCAGTTGAGTTCCAATGATGAAACTAGTCTCCCTATTATAACCGGAAGATGCAGTATTTATTGTGCATTACAGCTTAGCTGTCGAATATAGGATCTGTGGCCGAGGGTTGCGAACGGGCGTAGTAAACTGAACACCAGTGCACCCGGCATTATAATATTGCCAGCCCCGGGCTCCATCCAACAAACTCCCGACGAACCCCAGACTGTTACTGGGATTCCGTAGCATTAGTTGGGTATAGCCAAACTGGCGAGCAAACCGGCTGGGCAGATACGGCTCCAGATAACACCTATTTTGGTTCCGATAGACCAAGTGAGAAGGCCGAATACTTTGCAACCAACGAAAACCCCATTTCGGCAGAGTAATCGCATCTTCACCTGAGTCGTCTAAATCTTGGTCAGCCTCGAAATCTTTAAAGATGGGGCCGACCTTGACAATCTCCCACCCCTGAAGGTAGGCAAAACTCTCCGGCAAACGGGGACGCAAGTGTGTGACCACTTCCTCTTGTAGAAGCGGCGGATAAAGGCATCACCTTCAACATGATCCTCCTCCGGACCTGGACTCATCACGTTCAGATGATACAGAATCAACCATCCCATAAGATAATGGAATGGTAGTTCAGCTCGGGAAAAGTTGTCATTTCTACCTCTCCCATGGATCACATCATCAGCAAAGTTCCTCAAACCCCGCAACAGGTTACACACCATCACGGGGAGGAGAGCTAAAGGACGTCCAAAGACCAATTTCACGGCGGGCAAAATAAGGTTTCGGTGTACCCTTTCCACGGCACCAGATCCGCCCGCAAACACACAATCCCGGAGCCATATCATCAAGTATGCCGTTAATACCGCCTTAGATGACATCCAGTGCGCACAGTGCCAGAAGCAGCTATACGCATTCTCGCCACTCTCATTGGAACGAGGGGTCCTCTCTTCCAGCCGACTTATTTCAGAAGTCACTTCCGCGGGTTTCAGCCCTTACGGAGTTGTAAACCGGATCCTCGAAGAATTCACCAAATCCTGCTTGAAGACGTAATCCCTCCAAGCAGTCACATGAGGCTGGGTCTTGTCTTTGTCCTTCCGGTGCATCAGATAATGATGGCTCGCCACCTCTTTGAAAACAGCCATCATCTCCGGGTCCTTATTTTCCATAACCTGGATCTCTTCATTTGAGGAAAAATATTTCTCGTACGGTTCTGAGCCCCAAGGAAGCTTGGACACTTCGTACATCTCATGAAGAGCCAATCCCAACTCCCCCACCGGAGTAAAGAAGGTGTCAGTCTGGGCATTGAACAATTCCAAGAGTGCAAGGAACATAGGCTTATTGAGGTCCACGCCAGCCTGCGTGGCACGGATAGCGGCTATCAGCCCAATCTCCTTAAGCTCAGCCTTGAACTTCGAAAGCACCCAAATGGTCAACTCGTCCCACTTCGGCATGTGATGACACCAACCTTGAACCCTAAAGCCACATTTCGGATACGTGACCCTCGATGTCAGCATCCGACTTGTAAAGGTTGAGGCACTAAAGGCAAAAATGTCATTAGGGACTTCACTGTAGAGGCTCCCAGGACGCAAAGTTCGGCAACTAAACGAGGGACCGGTTCGTGAAGCGGCCAGGGTATCCCTCTGATTCGAGGTAGCATCAATCGAAAGAGCACCTCCCAAGGCCCCTCCTTGAGAAGGAGTAAGCTCCCAGGGCATCCTTCTCTTGGAAGCTAAACGATAGAAGGCCGTCAGCGACAATTGGCGGTCAAGTTGTCGCATGTACAGCACCATGCCTTTTGCAGAGAAGAACCAGTCTTCTTTGACCTTCAGTATCTTCGCCTCAGTGGAGATCAGGCGATCACCGAACAAAAAGGCAGGTTTTAAGAAGGTCACATCCTCGGATTCAGCAGATTTCAGTTTTCCGCTCTCCATCATACTCTGAAGGAAAATCGACAATTGATTCTGGATCTGCAGCATTCTCTCAGGAGGTTGATTCTGTAAGATAGCATCCTTCGCAGGGTTGATTACCGCCTCGTCAAAATCAACTCCCATTTAACAAAGGGAAGCATCCAGAAGGACCTCATTCAGCAAAGGAATTGTCATCGACACTGGCACAAAAAAAAGTCAGGCAAAAAGACAAAGTGTGTCAAAGCAACCTGGCGTATCATCAGGATGTAAACCCATGCGCCTCAGTAAAGGCTTCAGCGCATCATCAGGGTGTGAACCCATGCGCGTCAGCAGAGGCTTCGGTGCATCATCAGGGTGTGAACCCATGCGCGTCAGCAGAGGCTTCGGCGCATCATCAGGGTGTGAACCCATGCGCGTCAGCAGAGGCTTCGGCGCATCATCAGGGTGTAAACCCATGCGCGTCAGCAGTTAAAACTTCGGTGTATGATAAAGGCCTAAACCTATGCACGTCGGCGGGACAAAACCTCGGCGCATCCATGCGCGTCGGCAGCAGAGAGTTAGGGGACACCAACTCAGCCGCATGATCCAAAGTTCGTCTGAACAAAGAAAATAGTGGAAGAAAAGGCACCCACCCGTCACCGCGGGTCGAACGTCGGCCGGAGTCACAATAGTGATAGGAGCATCCTCCTCGACAAACTTCGCGACAGCCTCTACAGGCTCTTTCCCTTTGCCTCGTCCAGCACCGCCACGAGGAGTCTTGGGAGCCATTGCCTGAGAGAAGAAAGTTAGGGTTTTGAGAAAGAACTCTAAAAAGCAAAAGCAAGAAGAAGAAGAACTCTCTCTCTCTCCATCTCACGCCTATTTATAGGCTTGGTCGCACGCGTGAACCGATGAAGTGTGACCTCAGCCGTCGCCTCGGGTTCTGTGAAGAGATAACCGTAAATAAAACCAAAAAAGATCATCATTAATCTTTCTTGGTTATCGAGGCATCATCATTTGCATTAACTGAGCGAAGCATGCGCCCCGTCACTGATGCACGGAGTATCTATGCGCCCCAACAGTCATGCACTCTGACCGTCATGCTTCTTATTCAAAGTATTCCAAAACTTGTCCAAAAGTTTTGAAAACTTTGAAGGGGGTCTTGTAGAAGCATAGAATTTCAGAACCAGAAAGCCCATGCGCCAGACTACATGCGCCAGAGCTTGGACAAAGTACTTCACAAACAGCAAAAATAGGCATTGAAAGAAGACTTTTTATTACATATAAAAGTCTATTACATGTCTAAAAAAAATTGTACAAAGGAAAATTTCTACAAAGAAAAGATCCTAAGTCTACAGCCAGCAGCCATCATGCGCCCTCAAATAGGCGCAGCAATCACCATGCGCCCCCAGTCAGGCGCATTCCATCATGCGCCCTCAGCATGGCGTATCCTTTCAGCAGCTCAGTTATGCGCATCCTTTTCAGCAGCTCAGTTATGTGCATCCCAGTTATGTGCATCCCTTCAGCAGCCCAGTTATGTGCCGCTCTTCCAGCCAGGCTCACCGCTGTCGAAATGCTTCGACTAATGAAGCATTTATTGAGCAGAACGAGGGTGGCAATCAACCCTCTAGCCGAGGAAGAGAAGAGCACCGCAAGCCAACCTGTGGCCAGGGGAGGCTTCAAAAGAGCCTCCAAAGGCGAAGGAAGACCGTAATCGAAACCGCGGCTAAAGGAGCAGCTTTCAACACAACCAGAATGGACTACACCCATTTTGAAGGAAGAAAGAGCCCCCAAAGCCGCAGCACCGCCATTCCGATCTGCGGCTCTTCCTGCACAACGAAGACGAGGCTCGAGCATCCCTATCTTTGGATGCAACAGGCACCTTCCGCCTGCCTCAGAAGCCCTCGAATCCGACTTTTGGATGTAACAGTCACCTTCAAGTGCATCAATGAAGACATTGCGTCGCATCTTCACCCTCAGGAGCATCTCGTCAATAGAACGCATCCGAGTAAACAAGTTCATGTTGGAAGAACGTAAGAGAACGAGAAGCAAACTCTCTCCATGCAACTATTTATAGGCCGGGCAAATCAAACCCATGTGCCAAGTGGATGGCTCTCCGAATTCTGTGCAATAAATTTGCATTAAATGGATGAACCAGACGCTTCGAATTCAGCTAAGTCAAAACAGCTATTTAAAGCACTCGAAGATCGTAACAGTCGCACCATTAAAGACGTGTCACGAAGCAGATGCGCCGGCCAGACCGTGCATCATACAGACGCGCCCTTCAAGATCAAGCACATCACACAGACGCGTCCTTCAGTACCAAGCACATCACAGGGATGCGCCCCCCATGCGTCCCCATACGCCTAGTGGAACGCCAACCGACGCGCCCACTCAGCTGTCCATCGAATGTCACAAACATTAAATGCTGAACTGACAGAGTTGGCAGCACGCCTCCCGAAGTCTGAACAGTTCAGAAGACGAAGCGTCGCCAATGTCAGCATTATCATTACTTTCCTCCGATGGCTACTGCCACGTGGCCACCCAACCACTCGCATGCGCCTCTACAGCCATGCACCCAAATCTGCATACGCCTCAAAAGCCATGCGTCTCAGACTTTTTACTGATCCCTAAAGACAGAAGGAAAGTCACCATTAAAGCTCTGCATGCGCCTCAAAAGCCATACGCCTCAGACTTTTCACTGATCTCTAAAGACAGAAGGAAAGTCACCATTAAAGCTCTGCATGCGCCTCAAAAGCCATGCGCCTCAGACTTCTCTCTGATCCCGAAAGACAGGAGTAAAGTCATTACTGAAGCCTCGCATGCGCCTCAAAAGCCATGCGCCCCGAATGGTTCGTGACTCCCAAAGGTTACGTCCCAAAGCCTCCTCATGCGCCCAATCCTAGGCGCATCCTACCAGATCATTCCCTACCAAATCAGGGATCTCCGAGCCATGGGTCGATGACACGTGTCCTTTGACTCGACTCACCCAAGATCTCAGCAACAGAAAGATCTTCTCTGCTACGTGCCGGTCCACAACAGCAGTATGAAGAATTCAACTCCTCGATCAGGGCGTATCGTTCATGCGCCTCCATCAGCAATCAACACGTGGCGTTCCCGCGTACAGGCGCATCCTACATGTGCGCATGAGCAGCCAGCCTGCAAAACTATAAATAGAGGGATCATTTCCTTCTTCCACACCTACCTACACACGAACAGAACATACAACCACCAGAGAGGCAGATACAGACACTCAACGTCTTCCTCCTCTCAGCAAGCTCCAGCACCCAGAGCAATCCAAGTCTTCAGAGAACCGATAACCGTCGTCAGATCGTCAACGGAGTCAACGCATTACCACTCACTCCATCGGCACAAGGGACCCAGATAAACAAAAGTGTACTCCTAGGACTACGTCTAAGTCCTATATTGTAACGCTGTTCTGTTTGTATTGAAATTTGCAATAAAAGAATTTTAATAGCAAACAGTATCATTCTTTTTTTTAACACGATTCCAAGTTCTCGACACTCTTCCATTCCTCAAGTCTCGTTTGGAATTCAATGTGTCACTTGGTTAGATCGTGCACGCATTCCAGGCGTCCCCAAAATATATACATTCACAAAACCGCGTGATAGAGAATTCATCATTCTCACTCGAGTCGCATCGTGCACATACTCCGGCGTCCCTGAAATATATACATGTCAGCCGAGTCTCGTGAGCATGGTTTCCTATATTCGTGATTCATGCTATCCATCCATGCCAATCCTCAAGATCAATCTTTCGATTGCTAACAATTGAAACAGGGCGTCTCGCCTAACCGCTAGGCTATTTCTTTTCGAGGCTAAGTCAATGTCAGGATTGGAATCATAGTTCCCCAACAATAATGCCAACACTGACCCCAATCCTAGGGTCAAACCAAAGTCGGTAGTACGGGGGGTTTTCTACCCAAGCTCGCGTCACTCAGATTTCTAAACATCGAGCACGATCACCTATTCACATCAATGTATTCATTGCGCATATTCGAATCCATTCCAATCACCCAATCGACATACTTCACATATCCATTCTAACCAATTCATGTATTCGATCACGAGGTCATCCAGCTCGACAATACATTGCGTCCCAATCTCACGCGAGTCCGATCATCCACGGTGGTTCATGAATCATCATGCAACGCTCCCGCGGAATAATCATTCTCATCGGGGAGTAACTCTTGTTTGAGTTTAGACTAACTCATTCTCGATATGCGGATTGGACCTATGCAATCCTCAAGTTCAATCATCAAACACACTGATTCATTCTCGAGTTTACCTTCACGTCAAACCACAAGTCGAAGCAATCAAATTGTCACGCCATCCAAGTTCAATCACTCCCGCTGTATGAATCACCATATCAGCGCTCACGCGGAGTGATCGTCCTAATCCGGTGCGACGCATGTGCGAGGCTGGAGTTGCGCTCGCATAAGACAAGAACGTCAACGTTGTGGTTGTCAACGAAGCGAATCCAAGCATTCTCATTTTCATCCAAACCAAATCAATTCGACAGTCTGACCGTCATGCGTTCAACTAAAAAATCCTCGAGCCATGTCTATCTTTTCCTTGACACATTTTTAACATCCCAAGTATAGCATCCAATGGAACAATGACATTTGCACGATCGTCATTCGCCGAGTCAGAGTACCCCCGAGTTATCGCATATTGATCTTTGATACGCCTCAATACCATCGACGATATGCGTAACCTGACGATCTTCCTTTGCAACCGATTTCGAGTCGTGCGTTGATGCTGTTGTCCGAGTTGGATATTCCATAATTTCATTTAATATTCAAGATCAAGTTTAACTGCTATTCCTCAAGCTAGTTTCAAGATCGTTGTTCAAACTCAAGTCACAATTCATTTGAATCAATCCGAAATCGTACGCGTGATCCTCTAAGTTTCCTCGATCAAGACCATTCATTTTTATTCATCGTGTCCAAGCCCAGCCTACGCCGCGGTATCGACGGTAGTACGCTGTCTAGCCCGCAATAAATAAAGTGCTCATAAATACTAACTGCTCATTCACAACAACCAAATCAACTTTACAAAATATAGTAGTTTTACATTTGAAGAAGAATGTAAGCTTTTACATTTATAGAAAACTATTACACAACTAACTAGTCTTCTATGGTTTAGCCTTCGAGTCTCTATCTCCCCCTCGTATGGTCCATAGCGCAAAAGTAGACACGTCATCCTCACCTATAACAATGATCCAGTCAGGAAAGGAGCAGAGTACAACCATATTGTAATTAATGTTGTTAGTCCAAAATAAGTTAGAACAAGCGAGAAACTATGAAGGTAAAGAATATAAAAAGAACTAGCAAGACAAGAACTAACAGGATATGAACTGACAAGATAATAGACTAGATAAAGGAAAAATAGAAACCACTATGTGTGTGAAATACCTTCAAATACGTGAACGGCTGGGCTAATACGGCACATCATACGATGGCTATCATTCAGTAATTGGTACGGCTAACTCATACGTGGGTGTGTATGACTTAGCTATCATTCGGTAACGGTAATTGGGTTTGTTCACGTATTTACTGAGTATTTCCCCTTCCGACTCTCTAACAATCAATAACGGTCAATGATACACTGAGAAGGATACGATAACTACCGCGTCACAATTGTGTCTCAATGGAATATCAAGCAATGATTCAACGGGATATCAAACAAGAAACTATAGAGTAAACATTATAATGAACTAAAACATAATCGCAATACTGTACTTGCCTGAATCCTTGCACAAATCGTAGTCACAAGCCGAGGATGAGGGGATGCCGATCTATAAGCTGTCAACCTCAATACTCTTCCAACAAAAAAAAATGGTACACAAAAAGCACGTCGGGGTTGGCGGGAATCGCTTCGGAAAGTCGGAAACCCTAGATGAGTTCTCCCATAAAAGGTGGCTGGAATTTAATTAGGGTTTGTGAATATACATGCATATATATAGGAGAGAGAGAGGCGGCTACAGTAGCAGCGCCGACAGGTAGGCCCCACCCCTTTTGGATTATTGGGTAATTATTTATTTAATTAAAAAAATTATTTAAAAAATCATTTTAAGGCCAAATAAATCAAAATAAATTGCAAAAAAATCCAGAAAAATTCTAAAAAATTCCAGAAAATATATCTAAGTATCTAGAATATAAATAAAATATTTTAACACAAAATATCATCGTGTGACCTCGCAGTAAGTTCCAAAAACCTATAATGTATAAATTCTATATGTTTTAATTATATAAAAAATTCCAAAAATTCTAAAAAATCCAGAAAAATTCTAAAATGTTCTAGAAAATATTTTTAGTCATTTAAAGCCCAAATAAAATATTTGGCCCAGAAATACTGTCACGCCCCAGAACCAGAATACTGGAGAGCGGGGGACAGACACAGCCAGCTACGTACATTGAAGTGAATCTCACATCGCAATACGGTCACGACTGTCTAGATGCATGAGGGTTTACTACAAGCCATCAGTCTCTTAAGGTCAATAACAAGCCTAGTGTCTCAATCTCAAGCAACAAGTAGATATAACAAGATGGTAGATCATCAGACATACAAAGTAAGGCGTCCCATACATTACATATTCAGATGATCATGAAGCTAGTCATACAAAATACGAAGACTAGCAAGAGTTTAAGTCATACATGATCAACCCTAGGATTTGTCAATCATGCTACAGCCCGTAGGCAGACAGTAAGTAAAGTTGCAAACGAGCTAACACTTGCTCGGCGGCTAAACGCCTCAAAAGAATATTTTTACAAGGGAGTGGGAGAGCAAAGTAAAACCCACTCGTTGCCGGGATTCCTTCTAGTGTTCACCATCTGGCAGGAAGGTTGGGAGATCCTCGGTAGCTGCTCCAAAATCTGGCCATACAAAACCAGCTGGATCAGACCCCAGAAAGAGCAAGTACCACAAAGGGGGCTTCACTTAAGAACTAAAACCAGCATGTCAGCACATAAATCATAGGTGAAATAACATAAGACATGAGTTAAAGAAAACAGGATGATAAACGATAAGATAACTAGAGGACTATTCCGGTAACCAAGTTACAACCCGTAAACCAAACAAGGACCGGGGTTGTAACCCTTCACCTGAACAGAACTTAGCCTCGAACCAATTATCGATAAAGTAAGACATAAACAAGCATGTCCGAAGATATCCATGTACCGGATCTGGACAAGACTAGACAAGATAGGACTCCATCCATCATTCACGGCCAAGAAAAGAGTACGGCTTGATACTTAACAAACTAGGGTTATCACAAGCTTAGTTACTAGCAAGATGCAATGAGGTACGCCTACGGCCACAAGCCCTGCAGACTATCCAGGTTATCCAGACGCAAGGTTCAAGCTTAGAGTTATCATGCCTTGTTTGGTGACTTGGATGCAACACATGACAGTGTGCATAGTAATCTTTTCATGTAGTGGCCCACATAGCAGTGAGCTGGAAATGTGCCCTACTCGTCGGCAGGCTACAAGTCCGTCAAGAAAAGTGCCCAGATAACGGGATTGCTTGTAGCCGAAATACCTCTCTATATGCTCTACTTGATCAATCTAGTTATTAACCTAGTCAGATTCAGTATGAATCCCTGACCGTGGTAACCAGGAATACATGTCCTAGACATGATACGAGACAAGACTGGTTGCTTATACTAGCATATTCAATACAATCACCCACGGTGTCAAGAATTCACTTAGCATGTCAGGTTAGCCGTCACAACAGCGTATCAAGGTTATCATGTCGGGTTGCTTATCAAGATTACTTATCAAGGTAAGGGTGCGTCACAACGGACCACCATCAAGAATTTTCATGTCAAATTACTTGTCAAGAGTGCACCACGGCGGGTCACTAATCATGCAATTTCATCACTAAGCTTTGTTCCGATTAACATTCATAAATAATGTCATGCTCACATCGGGTCCATGTCGAGTTTACATCAAAAGGTGTAAGGATATAAAATGGGTGCAAAAATCAGGCTGCGCTCAAGTCAGGCTGAACCACGGCGGGTCACTAATAATGCAATTCCATCACTAAGCCTTGTTCCGATTAACATTCATAAATAATGTCATGCTCACATCGGGTCCATGTCGAGTTTACATCAAAAGGCGTAAGGATATAAAATGGGTGCAAAAATCAGGCTGCGCTCAAGTCAGGCTGCGCTCAAGTCAGGCTGCGCTCCAGTCAGGCTGTGCTCAGGTCAGGCTGCGTTCAGGTCAGGCTGCGCTCAAGTCAGGCTGCGCTCAAGTCAGGCTGCGCTCAGGTCAGGCTGCGCTCAGGTCAGGCTGCGCTCACGTCAGGCTGCGCTCAAGTCAGGCTGCGTTCAGGTCAGGCTGCGCTCAGATCAGGCTGCGCTCAAGTCAGGCTGCGCTCATGTCAGGCTGCGCTCAGGTCAGGCTGCGCTCAGGTCAGGCTATACAAGACATACGCTTCCAACATGCAGCGTATGTATTCCATACGACTCCTCTTCAAGGCAGCGTATGAGGTCCATACGACTCTTCATCAAGGCAGCGTATGAGGTCATTATGACTCCTCATTAAGGCAGCGTATGAGGTCCATACGACTCCTCATCAAGGCAGCGTATGAGTCAGACTGCGCTCACGTCACCAAAAGGCAGCGTATGAGTCAGACTGCGCTCACGTCACCAAAAGGCAGCGTATGAGTCAGACTGTGCTCACGTCGCCAAAAGGCAGCATATGAGTCAGACTGCGCTCACGTCGCCAAAAGGCAGCGTATGAGTCAGACTACGCTACGCTAAAGAGCGCGCGCAACTCAGTGGCGCAAGCTAAAAAGCTCGCTCACACTGCTCACTGTCTTCTCCAAATCAGCAAGAACTCCATGGTTTGAATCCAAAGCTTCAAAAGTCCATAACTTGGTCAAAACAAGTCCAAATCCAACTTTTCAAAGGTCAAAATTGGGTAGAATAAAATTCTCTATAACATGGAACCATCAAAACTTGAAAACAAAGAAGTTTGATAGATCAAAACCACCAAAATCCGAAAATAACTAATTTCTAGATCTACAAAAATTAAAGCCTCAAAATGGAATAGAATAATAAAAATGAGGAAGAAGAGTTAATGAGAAAGTGGAGGAGAAGCTAATAGAATAATAAAAATGGGCTCTCTTGTGGAAGCAAGTTGCACTTGCCTAAGGGGTGTTCTTGGTTGGTGGTGGGTTTAATGGAGAAGGAAGAAGAGTTAATGAGAAAGTGGAGGAGAGAGAAAAGTTAGGTGGATTATAAAGAGGGATGGTGGTGGGTTTAACACGATGAACCAAAAAAATAAACCAAGCCAACCCAAAATAAACCAAGTTAAACTATTACATGCTATGATGAACCTAATCAAGATTAAACTAAAATTAGCTAGCCAGGCAGGAAAATAAAAATACATGTCAGGATTCCGTATACGTATACTGGAAATACGTAGAACGAAAAACGGGGGTGACAACTCTACCCACCTTAAAAGAATTCTGTCCTCGGAATTTAATCAAGAGACTAGAGATGTCGAGCAAGCTATATCAATTGCAGGCAATATAGGACTAGCAGTCAATCAAGTAATCATTCATCCAAGCAAGGAACTTAAGCATAAGGCATAAGAAAGACATTATACCTTACGAGTCAAACAGGTCGGGATATCGCGATCGGATATCATCCTCACGCTCCCACGTTGACTCACCCAAAGAGTGATGACCCCAAGCAACACGGACTAACTTTATAGTCTTGTTCTTGAGTATCTTCTCCCTCCGGTCCAATATGGATACGGGTCTCTCCTCATACGAAAGGTTGGTGCCAACAACCAATTCCGAATGATCAAGAACGTGACTCGGATCCGGGATATACCGTCGTAATTGGGATACATGGAAGACATCATGTACCTCACGTAACGACGGCGGAAGAGCGAGACGATAGGATACATCACCTACTCGCTCTAGAACATCAAACGGCCCTATATACCTAGGACTGAGCTTTCTCCGCACGCCGAATCGAATGACGCCACGGGTAGGCAAGATCCTAAGAAATATATGGTCGTCGACAGAAAATTCAAGGGGACGCCGATGAGAATCGGCCCAATGACGCTGGCGATCTTGGGCAACTCGAAGATGATCTCTGACTTGTCTGACCACCTCAATAGTCTGCGTCACCATCTCTGGTCCAAGCATTTGCCTCTCACCGATATCGTCCCAAGCTAAAGGAGATCTGTACTTCCTGCCGTACAAGGCCCCGAAAGGTGCCATCTGGATACTAGCTTAGAAACTGTTGTTATAGGAGAACTCCATGAGATGCAAGTGATCTTCCTACGAACCATCGAAGTCGAGTGTACATGACCGCAGCATGTCTTCAAGAGTCTGGATCGTACGTTATGACTGACCATCTATCTGCAGATGGTAGGCTGAACTGAACTTGAGACGAGTCCCCAAACTCTCTTGAAGACTTCGCCAAAAGTACGAGGTGAATCTTGAATCTCTGTCGGACACAATACTGACTGGCACTCCATGCAATCTGACTATCTGCCTGAGGTACATCTCTGCAAGTTGATCCGTCGACTGACCGATTCTGAAAGGAAGAAAATGAGCTACCTTCGTGAGACGATCAACTATAACCCAGATGGCATCTCTCCCAGCTGGGGATCTAGGTAATCCAGTTACAAAATCTATGGTAATGTGCTCCCATTTCTATTCCTGGATCGGTAAAGGTTGAAGAAGTCCAGCTGGTCTCTGGTGTTCGGCCTTAACTTGTTGACAAACTAAACAACGAGAGACAAACCGGGCTATCTCCCTCTTCATGCCATTCCACCAAAAATGCTGCCGAATATCACGATACATCTTCGTACCGTCGGGATGAATTGAATACTGAGAACTGTGAGCCTCTGCCATGATCTCCTGTCTGATATCACCACTGGGTACACAAAGACGTCTCCCATGTCGGAGTGTATCGTCCTTATGAACACATAACTCTGGTCTCTGTCCTGCCACACATTCTGCCCTAAGCCGCTGAAGCTTAGAGTCCGTGGACTGAGCTAACTTGATCCTCTCAACTATACTGGACTGAACTTGCATATTGGCCATCAATGCTACACTGGAAGGAATAACAACTTCAATACCCATCTTCTGAAGATCTGCTAACAACTCTGGCTGCGCCGTTAGAAAATAAACTCCGGCTCTCCTGCTCAATGCATCTGCTACCACGTTGGCCTTCCCAGGATGATACTGCAAGTTGATGTCATAATCCACAAGTAGCTCTAGCCATCTCCTCTGACGCATATTAAGATCCTTCTGGGTAAACACATACTTCAGACTCTTGTGGTCGGTGAAAATCTCCACCCGATCTCCATACAAATAATGTCTCCAAAGTTTTAATGCAAAAACTACGACTTCTAACTCCAGGTCATGGGTTGGGTAATTTCTCTCATGGTCACGAAGTTGACGTGACGCATAAGCGACTACCTTACCATGCGGCATCAAGACACATCCTAATCCCTTGCCGGATGCGTCGTAATAAACTAAAAATCCTCCCGTCCCGTCGGGAAGAGTGAGAATGGGGGCCGTCATCAATCTCTGCTTCAACTTCTCAAATGAACTCTGACACTCTGCTGTCCAAGCAAACTGCACATCCTTATGGGTCAACTGCGTCAGTGGCGCTGAAATTCGAGCAAAGTCTGACCCAAAACGTCGGTAATAGCCGGCCAATCCGAAGAAACTCCGAACTTCTGCGACGGTGCTAGGTACCGGCCATGTCTCTATAGCCACTATCTTCTGGGGATCAACTTCCACTCCACCTCTGGTGATGATATGACCCAAGTACGAGATACGATCAAACCAAAACTCGCACTTACTGAACTTCGCGTACAACTGGTGCTCCCTGAGAATCTGAAGAACTACACGAAGATGCTGCTCATGCTCTGCCTCGTTCTCGCTATAGACTAAGATGTCGTCTATGAATACTATCACGAACTGATCCAAATAGGGCATGAAGATACGATTCATGAGGTCCATGAATACGGTCGGCGCATTGGTCGCTCCAAATAGTATAACAAGGAACTCACAATGTCCATACCTCGATCTGAATGCTGTCTTCGGGATGTCCTGCTCTCTGACTCTGATCTGATGGTACCCTGACCGCAAGTCAATCTTCAAAAATACTGCCGCTCCCCTGAGCTGATCAAATAAATCATCTATCCTTGGTAAAGGATACCTGTTCTTAATTGTTACAGAGTTCAAGGTACGATAATCAACACATAATCTTGACGTACCATCCTTCTTCTTCACAAGAAGCATCGGAGCTCCCCAAGGTGATCCGCTAGCACGAATAAATCCCTTGGTTCTAAGTTCTTCAATCATCTTGTACAGGACCTCCAACTCTGATGGTGCCATCCTATACACTCTCTCTGACACTGGTGCCGTCCCTGGAATCAAGTCGATAGTGAACTCTATCTCTCTCTCTGGGGGCATACCTGGAAGCTCTTCGGGAAATACGTCAAGAAACTCTTCTACAACTCTGGGAAACTGAACTGCTGCTGCTACGGTCATCCGCAATGCTGGAGAAGAAGGTTCTACTCCGCCTCGAGAAAAGGAAAACTCTGGCTCACCGGAAATACTAAAAATAATCTTGTCGACATGGCAATCTATTCTAACATACTGGTCTCTCAACCAATCCATTCCTAGGACCACATCATAATCGGCCATCGGAAACTCTATCAACCTAGCGGAAAACTCTCTACCGCTAACTACGATTCGACACGAGGAAAACACCCTATCTACACCCACAAGTCCGTTACTAGTAAGTATATTGAGCCTTACTGATAATGACTCGGGCTCCAGTCCTATCCGTGTCGCGAATCGTACAGACATAAATGAATGCGATGCACCTGAATCAAATAATACGGATGCAGGAAAAGAGTTGACGAGAATGGTACCTGCCACCACCTCACCTGATGCCAACTCCTCCTCTACGGTTAAAGCCATCGCTTGACCGTGCCCTCTGGGTGCTGGTCCCCACTGCTGAAAACCTCTCTGGCGGTTCTGAACCTGAGCTTGGACCTGGGCATACTGTTGCGATCGCTGCTGCTGGAATGCCTGAGCCTGAGGCGGCAATGGTCTCGGAGGCTGATACTGCTGCTGCTGCACTGGTGCTGGTCCCCTCACTGAGGGACTAGTCTGGGCCGATGAGGATGAACCGGCTCTCTGTGGACAGGACCCTATCATGTGATCCGGTGCCCCACAAGCCAAACACAATCCTTGTGCTCGGCGACATTCTGACACTACATGCCCTGGCTTCCCACAATGAGTGCAGCCCATTGTGGAAGACTGCCTCCGCTTCTGCTGCTGAGGATACGTCGGAGTCGAATGCTGAACCGACGTAACTGATGCTGCCCTCCTCGGAGCTCCAATGGTCAAGGCCCTAGCTGCCGGGGCTGGGGCTGAAGACTGGATCATCTGACCATGGGACCGCTTCCGTCCTCCAGTTCTGTCTACAATTCTCTGCGAGGTATACTCATGCCTCTTAGCTGCCCGCAAAACAGCCTCAAAGGTCTGATGCTCAAACTGCTCCACTGCTAGAATGATCTCTAGGTGGAGTCCCTGCTGGAATCGCTGCGCTCGATCAAACTCGGTTGCCACCAAAGTGGGAGCAAACCGACTCAGTCTTGAAAACTCGGTCGTATATCCATCGACCGTCCTACTCATCTGCTTGAGATTGGTGAACTTCGTCTGTAAGTCATGCCGAGCCACAGCATCGTAGTACTTGATCTGAAACTTGTCACTGAATACCGCCCACGGGACAGGCGTTGCCAATCCAACCGCTATCATCGCCCACCAGGTACGGGCTAGGTCCAATAACTGTAGGCGTACCACAGCTACCTTCTCTCCTTCTGGAGTCTTGGCTGCATCTAAGATAATCTCAATGTCCTGGAGCCACGCATCAGCTGCAATAGCGTCTTCACTCCCATCAAAGAAGGGAGGGTTGAGGCGCTTGAAACTGCTAGCTGCACTGTTCCCTTGTAACCAACACGGCCCATGGCATCCTATACTGCCTGGTGCAGGGCATCGCCCCGACGATCTTGAGATACAAGCAATGTCCTGATGAGACCCACCAAGGTGCCATCCTCAGGCTCTGCAGGCTGGACTGACTGAACTGGGGGCTCGGGGTCCCCGGAATGTATGACTCGGGAGGCCACTCCAGAGTGCTGGGCTTGGTCTCCAGGTTGTTGCTGGTCCACTGGAGGTGCTCCGCCTTGCTGATCGGTAGGACCAGGAACAATACCGCTGAAGGAAACGACATAGGGAACAATAAGAAAGGACCATGATAGATCGAGGATATAAACATGTGATCAGGTCAAGGATTCTGAAAGATCGGAAGGCGCGAGTAGAGATAAAGGGCGAGTGCTGATTGAGACATCTATCCGGTAAAACCCTCACACATCTTGATCTACAAGACCTGTATGGGCCACCACTTAAACCGTATCACGCCCCAGAACCAGAATACTGGAGAGCGGAGGACAGACACAGCCAGCTACGTACATTGAAGTGAATCTCACATCGTAATACGGTCACGGCTGTCTAGATGCATGAGGGTTTAATACAAGCCATCAGTCTCTTAAGGTCAATAACAAGCCTAGTGTCTCAATCTCAAGCAACAAGTAGATATAACAAGATGGTAGATCATCAGACATACAAAGTAAGGCGTCCCATACATTACATATTCAGATGATCATGAAGCTAGTCATACAAAATACGAAGACTAGCAAGAGTTTAAGTCATACATGATCAACCCTAGGATTTGGCAATCATGCTACAGCCCGTAGGCAGACAGTAAGTAAAGTTGCAAACGAGCTAACACTTGCTCGACGGCTAAACGCCTCAAAAGAATATTTTTACAAGGGAGTGGGAGAGCAAAATAAAACCCACTCGTTGCCGGGATTCCTTCTAGTGTTCACCATCTGGCAGGAAGGTTGGGAGATCCTCGGTAGCTGCTCCAAAATCTGGCCATACAAAACTAGCTGGATCAGACCCCAGAAAGAGCAAGTGCCACAAAGGGGGCTTCACTTAAGAACTAAAACCAGCATGTCAGCACATAAATCATAGGTGAAATAACATAAGACATGAGTTAAAGAAAACAGGATGATAAACGATAAGATAACTAGAGGACTATTTCGGTAACCAAGTTACAACCCGTAAACCAAACAAGGACTGGGGTTGTAACCCTTCACCTGAACAGAACTTAGCCTCGAACCAATTATCGATAAAGTAAGGCATAAACAAGCATGTCCGGAGATATCCATGTACCGGATCTGGACAAGACTAGACAAGATAGGACTCCATCCATCATTCACGGCCAAGTAAAGAGTACGGCTTGATACTTAACTAACTAGGGTTATCACAAGCTTAGTTACTAGCAAGATGCAATGAGGTACGCCTACGGCCACAAGCCCTGCAGACTATCCAGGTTATCCAGACGCAAGGTTCAAGCTTAGAGTTATCATGCCTTGTTAGGTGACTTGGATGCAACACATGACAGTGTGCATAGTAATCGTTTCATGTAGTGGCCCACATAGCAGTGAGCTGGAAATGTGCCCTACTCGTCGGCATGCTACAAGTCCGTCAAGGAAGGTGCCCAGATAACGGGATTACTTGTAGCCGGAATACCTCTCTATATGCTCTACTTGATCAATCTAGTCATTAACCTAATCAGATTCAGTATGAATCCCTGACCGTGGTAACCAGAGATACATGTCCTAGACATTATGCGAGACAAGACTGGTTGCTTATACAAGAATATTCAATACAATAACCCACGGTGTCAAGAATTCACTTAGCATGTCAGGTTAGCCGTCACAACAGCGTATCAAGGTTATCATGTCGGGTTGCTTATCAAGATTACTTATCAAGGCAAGGGTGCGTCACAACGGACCACCATCAAGAATTTTTATGTCAAATTACTTGTCAAGAGTGCACCACGGCGGGTCACTAATCATGCAATTCCATCACTAAGCCTTGTTCCGATTAACATTCATAAATAATGTCATGCTCACATCGGGTCCATGTCGAGTTTACATCAAAAGGCGTAAGGATATAAAATGGGTGCAAAAATCAGGCTGCGCTCAAGTCAGGCTGCGCTCAAGTCAGGCTGCGCTCCAGTCAGGCTGCGCTCAGGTCAGGCTGCGTTCAGGTCAGGCTGCGCTCAAGTCAGGCTGCGCTCAAGTCAGGCTGCGCTCAGGTCAGGCTGCGCTCACGTCAGGCTGCGCTCAAGTCAGGCTGCGTTCAGGTCAGGCTGCGCTCAGGTCAGGCTGCGCTCAAGTCAGGCTGCGCTCATGTCAGGCTGCGCTCAGGTCAGGCTGCGCTCAGGTCAGGCTGCGCTGAAGTCAGGCTGCGCTCAGGTCAGGCTGCACTCAAGTAAGGCTGCGCTCAAGTCAGGCTGCGCTCAGGTCAGGCTGCGCTGTCACGCCCCAGAACCAGAATACTGGAGAGCGGAGGAATGACTCAGCCAGCTAAGTATTACGGGTAGAGGAATACCGTATAATATGATCAATACTGTCTAACCAGACGAGGGGGTGCATACTACATAAAAGTCTTGCTATGGTCACTTCACATCTATTGTCTCAATCATTCGAACAAGGAAACAGAAATAGAGAACATGTAAGATAAAGCAGTAAGGCGCCCCAAACGCTCAGTCAAAATGTTCTTGAGATCTGGCTTTACAAAATATAGCCAGATGATATAGCAAAGTGTACATAATTGTTATCAGCTGCAGTCTGACTTAATTACAATTATGCAAAAGTAAGTACAAGACAATTCGACTAACATGTCGGTGCCAAACGGCTAAGTATAAAGTAAATAGCAAAACGAGCGGTGAAGTAAGGAACCCACTCGAGTCCTCCTGCGATCATTCTCCTAGTATTGACCATCTTGGAGGTAGAAGTAAGCTGGATCCTCGGGGACCGGCTCTAAATCTGGCCATGCAAAATCAGAGAGGTTAGACCTCTAATAGCAAGTACCACAAGGAAGAACGATATGAAGGACTAAACCAGTAAGTAAAAGAATATAATGATAATAGATCTCTGCTTTCCACTAGGATTTACATCACATCACGACACTTCGAACCAACCTCCCAACCAAACAAGGACAGAAGTTGGCCCGTCATGTCCTGACATTCTGATCATCCCAGTTAGGTAACAGAGTAGTGCAGTACACAAATAAATCATCTTGAACGGCCAATCAACTACTACGGCTTGCTAATGTGAGTTCCAAGTTATCCTAGAATTATGCAATAGGGATTCCTCAATTCTTACTATGTGCGAGCAAGGCTAGTCTATCCAATCAATCAATTGCGCCAATCATGTAATTAGACGAGTCCCAGCGGGACGCCCGCCGTTAATATAGCATGTACAATAATATAAGCAGATACCGTTCCCTGCCCGTGTGACAGATTTACAGTATTTGTGGGAACCAGCCGGCCCGTCGGGAACTACTAGTCCCAAGGGGGCTGCCATGTAAGAACTCGGGAATCCATTCTCTCCATACAATCATTATTTTATTTAATTTAATAGTCTCTACGTTGAGTGAAGTCCCATGCCGTGGGTCATGGTCATTCAAATGAGTACTTTTGTACGGGGTACGATATGCGCAACTCTACAACGATACCCGTGCGGCTAGGTTGTAGGTCTTACATAGCGTGATGCAACAATCAAATCTAACCACGGAGTAATCATGCCTTGACCATAAAGTACACATGCTATTTTTGTAAGATAAATAAATAACTAAATAAATAAATAAATAATTTGAAGCCTGCATGTGCCTGTATGCCAATATTCGGGATCAGCTAATCGAGTACAATAGTTCATTACATGAACTTGTCTCATCTCATTCATACAATCAATTATTAGTCAATGTCACAATCATTATCAATGCTAAGATTATCAAGTTCATAAAAAGGCGTAAGGATATAATAGGAAAATTATCATGCTACCATTAAATGAATAAATTAGAGAACAGAAACACCAAAGTCAGGAAGTCACGCCAACAAGTCTATGCTAAGGTCAATAAGTCACGCAAGAAGTCTATGCTAAGACCAACAAGTCACGCAAGAATCGTGCGCGTAAAAAGGGTACGCCAAGTCTAGCCTGAAGGAGTGAGCGTATAAAATGATACACGCTGGCAAGCGTGAGCGTGAAAGAAAATATACGCACGCATAGCGTGAAGGGTAATAAGTAATTCACGCACAGCCTAGTGTGGCATGATAGGAAATTCACGCACGCATAGTGTGAACGTGATAAATAATACACGCGCGCACAGGGTGAGCGTGAAAAATAATACACGCACGCACAGAGTGGACGTGATAGGAAATTCATGCACGCATACAAAGATGTGTGCGTAACTTAAAATTCATGCACACATGTAAAGACATGAGCGTGACTAAAATCCACGCACACACGTAAGAACGTGAGCGTGACTCAAAATACACGCAGACACGTAATAACGTGTGCGTGACTAAAAATACACGCAAATACGTAGAGACGTGTGCGTGACTGAAAATCCACGCAGACACGTAAGAACGTGTGCGTGACTGAAAATCCACGCAGACACGTAAGAACGTGTGCGTGACTCAAAATTCATGCAGACACGTATAGACGTGTGCGTGACTAAAAATACACGCTGACACGTAAGAACGTGTGCGTGACTGGGCTGATGTTTTACGCGAGCATGTAAGAACGTGTGCGTGCAACATCTCCCAAACTCCAAGTCCTATGGAGCCTTCGCTCCAGTGCCAGAAATACACGCCAAGTTGGGAGATCAAGAACCCATGAACAGCCGAAATACACAAACTTAGATCTAGAGAAAACAAGCCACAGAAACTAAAAATGCCAAGCACTAAACTCTCTCAGGATCATGAGAGGAAGAGTAATGATCCATAAAAATGGATGAAGGAGAAGCAAGATTGTACTTGCCTACTGCTACTGCTGGTGGGTGGAGAGGTGATGAGAGGAAGAAGAAGAAGTAATGGTGAGAATGAGAGTTATGAGGAGAGAGAAGGAGATGTGGCTTTAAATAGCAAAGGGGGTGGTAGGTGGAAGCTATTGGGCCGGGTTTAAGGGGGCTCATCCAAGGCCAACCCGAAAGAATTTTAAGAAGCTTCCATAAATTCAAACAAGTCGATCATGATAAAAAAATGTAAGTATATGTCCTTGAATAGAAGTGTTAGTTTTGAAAACAAAACGATCACAAAATGAACGAAGACAACTTGAATTAATATATAGATAATTGAACCAAGATTAGGAATTAAAAATAAAACGATCGCAAAATAGTTTTGAAAATAAAATGAGGTTTAGAGAAGGCAGAAGATAAAATGGCACAAAAAATGATCAAAATTAGGAATTAAATTCTGTGAAGCCCTAACTTACCAAACGTATATTCTACCCACCTTGGATCCTACCAACATGTCAAAACAAAATAACATATTCTCTTAGAAAAATTCTTCGATTTATCTATACCTAGACTTCAATAAATCATTAGCTAAATCACATGGCCTATTTAAATATCTTAACTATCCAAGGGTAAAATTGAATCAGGGACTCCTAGTCCTATTTATTGTCCTAAATTAAATCAATCCTAATTGTGAATGAGCACACTAGTCGCAGGCTTGCAGTAGTACTGCTAACTTAAGTACTACCATAAGTTCGCAATCTTTTGCAAAATCAGACCTGTATGGGCCACCACAAAAACTTGTCACGACCCGCACCCGCTTTTTGGGATACGAGTGCGTGTCCAAGCCCAGCCTACGCCGCGGTATCGGCGGTAGTACGCTGTCTAGCCCGCAATAAATAAAGTGCTCATAAATACTAACTGCTCATTCACAACAACCAAATCAACTTTACAAAATATAGTAGTTTTACATTTGAAGAAGAATGTAAGCTTTTACATTTATAGAAAACTATTACACAACTAACTAGTCTTCTATGGTTTAGCCTTCGAGTCTCTATCTCCCCCTCGTATGGTCCATAGCGCAAAAGTAGACACGTCATCCTCACCTATAACAACGATCCAGTCAGGAAAAGAGCAGAGTACAACCATATTGCAATTAATGTTGTTAGTCCAAAATAAGTTAGAACAAGCGAGAAACCATGAAGGTAAAGAATATAAAAAGAACTAGCAAGACAAGAACTAACAGGATATGAACTGACAAGATAATGGACTAGATAAAGGAAAAATAGAAACCACTATGTGTGTGAAATACCTTCAAATATGTGAACGGCTGGGCTAATACGGCACATCATACGATGGCTATCATTCAGTAATTCGTACGGCTAACTCATACGTGGGTGTGTATGACTTAGTTATCATTCGGTAACGGTAATTGGGTTTGTTCACGTATTTACCGAGTATTTCCCCTCCCGACTCTCTAACAATCAATAACGGCCAATGATACACTGAGACGGATACGATAACTACCGTGTCACAATTGTGTCTCAATGGAATATCAAGCAATGACTCAACAGGATATCAAACAAGAAACTATAGAGTAAACATTATAATGAACTAAAACATAATCGCAATACTATACTTGCCTGAATCCTTGCACAAATCGTAGTCACAAGCCGAGGATGAGGGGATGCCGATCTATAAGCTGTCAACCTCAATACTCTTCCAACAAAAAAAATGGCACGCAAAAAGCACGTCGGGGTTGGCGGGAATCGCTTCGGGAAGTCGGAAACCCTAGATGAGTTTTCCCACAAAAGGCGGCTGAAATTTAATTAGGGTTTGTGAATATACATGCATATATATTGGAGAGAGAGAGGCGGCTACAGTAGCAGCGCCGACAGGTGGGCCCCACCCCTTTTGGATTATTGGGTAATTATTTATTTAATTAAAAAAATCATTTAAAAATTATTTTAAGTCCAAATAAATCAAAATAAATTGCAAAAAAATCCAGAAAAATTCTAGAAAATTTCAGAAAATATATCTAAGTATCTAGAATATAAATAAAATATTTTAACACAAAATATCATCGTGTGACCTCGCAGTAAGTTCCAAAAACCTATAATGTATAAATTCTATATGTTTTAATTATATAAAAATTCCCAAAAATTCTAAAAAATCTAGAAAAATTCTAAAATATTCTAGAAAATATTTTTAGTCATTTAAAGTCCAAATAAAATATTTGGCCCAGAAATACTCCCGTACGACCTTACGGTAAATCCTGAAAGTCCTTAAAATAATAAAACATTAAATATTAAATACCTAAAAATATCCAAAAATTGTAGAAAAATATAAAATAGCTAAATATTAAATATATAAGCTATCTAGAGGTCATATGACCTTATTATGGTCATAGCCCACCTACAAGCTTTGGCATGACTCACAATGGTCATAAAATTAATCATAAACAAATAAAATTTAAAAAATAAAAAAAAATTGGGAAGTGGGCTTACACCAACTTCTTTCGATGTCCACCAATTGCGGGCGAGATCATGAAGTAAAAGTCTGACCTGGTCAACCTTCTCTTCTGTTGGAACCTTTGTTGCGGTCAATATGGCCTCTGTATCCTGAAGCCAAGCATCCGCCGTGATGGCATCCTCCGTGCCGTCAAAATATCTTGAGTTAAGTCGACAAAACCTTCCGGACGCTCCTGAATCATTTCTGACACTTCTCTCAAGGGCTAATTGCAACCCCTGATTCTGTAGCACATTCTGTTCTTGCTGTCGGGTTGTTGTTGCTGTTGGGCTGCCGTCTGGCATAGCTGGGTCTCCAATAACCCTCTAATAATCTGCAATAGTGCCGGCGCATCTAATGCTACTGGTACTACCGGCATCACTGGAGGTACGGGATCCTCTGGCCTCTGTAGCTCAACTGGCTCATGCTCGGTAGCGTTTTCGATGTTAATCTTTCCAGGTATAGGGGCTACCCCTTGCTGATCTCCAACTGGTCCCTGATCTACTGGATTCTCTTCCATGTCGGCTCCTCCAATAGCCGAGAATAATGTGACCCTAAAGGAAAGGATACAAGGTATCAAAAGACAGGACGGGAAGGAATCGAAGATGACAATCAAGTTAGCAATCTAGGTGGGTGAAAGAGAAAATGAATCAGGAGATCAAGAGGAACATGTTTTGATTGAGACTCCTATAATCGCAACACCCCACAAGTCTGAAAAACAGACCTGCATGGGCCACCACTTAAACCTTGTCACGCCCCAGTACCAGAATACTGAGACGGACTAGGCCAGCTACACCGTATGAGGTATACAAACGTCATACGGCGATCGTGGCTGTCAAGAGACTAGGGAGTGCATGCTACAATCAGGTCTCCTATGGTCCCATATAGCATCTATATCTCAATCAATCAAAACAAGAAGTAGTAAATAATGATCATATAAGACAAACCAGTAAGGCGTTCCCGACGCTTTATCAAAATGATTCATGAGTCTAGCTATACAAAATGATGAGCTAGTTCTGAGAGTCAATAGTACATAACTATAGTCAGCTGCAGTCTGATTTAATTACAATTATGCAAAGGAAACTAGTGTCCAGAACTGCCGGCTAAACAAGTGTCGGTAGCTAAACGCCAAGTACAAAATAGAAGATATCAGAGCGGTGAAGAAGAAACCCACTCATGGTCCCTGGCGTCCATACTCCGGGTGTGCACCATTGTTCGAATAGAAAGCTGGATCCTCTGGAGTCGCTACGAGATCTGGCCAAACAAAACCAGCGGGATCAGGCCCCGAATAGCAAGTACCACAAGGGAGCACAAAAGAGTGAGATAAATCCAATGAGTTAAATAAGACCTGATTCACGAGTTATAGGCTTATACCATATCATCGAGACAATATGACACCCTTACAACCAAACAAGGACAAACGGTGCCAATATCGTGCCGAGATAAGATATATCCTATAAACATGGGCAGATGAAGGGCTTCTGGTCGTGACTTCGGTCCATAGCCTATCGCAGCACAATAACCCAACCCAACAATCAAACAAGGACATGGATTGGACCACGCACCACAATAGTCCATGTTCCTCAGTTGCTAACAGAAGAAAATATATCACAAAATAAGTCAGCTTACAAGCGGCCAATCAATCCTACGGCTTTCTATGATTTGCCTGGGTTATTCCAGTAATGCAATATATATAGGAATTCTCAGATCGTATCGCATTCCAGCAGGGCTAGCCAAACCATTATATACACGCAAGCACGAAATACACCGGTCCCTCGAAAGGCCACTGCGCTAGAATAAGCAGTAACGGTTCCAGCTCTCCTATAGGAAGAGCTGGCTCGTCAGTCATAAATCAGATACTGCACTCCACTAGTGCGGATGACTATACAATATCCGAGGCAGCCAACCCGACGCACCAGGACGGGACCCAGGGCGGCTGGTGACGTACGATCTCGAGATTCTGTTCCCTCCCAATGCTTCTACCGATTTAAGTTGCTTAGCTTAACCCTATCTTGATATTGGAATTATATGTCGTGGTCATATGGTCATCCTCCTATATGTCGTACCATAGTACGTGTACCCTAAGTATGAATCCATATTGGCTCAATCTATATTCATGCTTAGTGTAATGCTTCAAACAACAATCAACATACCACAATACTATTACTGACCAATTACCATGACTGTGCTGGAAGGTACACATGTATTGACATATAACACGAATGATCACTTAGCACGTAGAGTCACACCTCAGTGCACTTATTAAATAGCACCGCAGTGCATACTAATATTGCATCTCAATACACACTTAGAATAGGTACCAGCACGTATACAGGTAATCAGGTAAGGAACACGGTCAAGTCAGAAAGTCACGTGGACCCCTCGTATTATAAAAGTCATATATGAATTCTGGTTAAAGTGAGACATGAAGGTCCTTGAAGCCAAGACAAAGATCTACAACTTTTATGTTGGGAGTTGGAAGAAATTCTGGCCACGAATCAGCCAAATAGGACATAAAACATACAAAAACAGCCAAAATAGGCACTATGAGCGGCAGTAGATGGGTACTCATTTATGCGGCTGGGTAAATGAATCTCATGCGGCTGGGTAAGTGGGTACCCATCTATGCTGCTGGGTAAATGAAACTCATGCGGCTGGGTAAGTGGGTACCCATCTATGCGGCTGGGTAAATGAATCTCATACGGCTGGGTAAGTGGGTACCCATCTATGCGGCTGGGTAAATGAATCTCATGCGGCTGAGTAAATGAGTCTCATGCAGCTGAGTAAATGAGGGTCTTATACGGCAGTAAATGGGTACTCATCTATGCGGCTGGGTAAGTGGGTACCCATCTATGCGGCTGAGTAAATGAGGGTCTTATGCGGTTGAGTAAATGAGGGTCTTATGCGGCAGTAAATGGGTACTCATCTATGCGGCTGAGTAAGTGGGTACCCATCTTCTCCGAAAATCTGAGAAGGATGGCCATGGAACCCACAGCTTCCAAGCTCCATAAAACCTTCACTCTAAGTCCAAATTTGGACTTCCATAGGTCAAAATGGGGTAGAATATAGAACAACTAGATTTTGAAAACAAAGAAGTTTGATAGATCAAAACCCAAGAAAACCGAAAATGACACTTAGATCTACACAAAACTAGCCATTAAAATCAAAAACTCCAAGAACTAAACTTGTAGAGGATGATGAGAAGAACAATATAGACAAATCATATCAAAGAAAATCAAGAAATAAAAAATACAAGAATCTCTCTATTTGGTGCAAGATGTACTTGCCTATTGGTTGGGAAGAAAAGAAATACAAAGAGTGAATGAGGAGAGAGAGTGATGAAGAGAATATATATAGGGGTTGGCTTAAGAAAATCCTAAGCCCTAAACATGCTCTAACCATGTGACTAATGACATGTTAATTGCTACATGATACAACTAATTAAATTAATTAAATAAAATCACAACCACAACACGGTTCAGAAATCCTATCATCGAAACAGTGAACCACGCCTACAACCAAACAAGGACAAGGGGTGGCACACTAATCCGCGATGAGATACTGTTCCATGCCATGGCCAGTTACAAATACAGGATACATGCAATAAAGATACAGGTGCCAGATACCATATACATAAAAAAATCAAAAATTTACGTATTCCGGGAATGGGGAGTGACAAATGGGTTCCCCCTACTTGTAACCATTGTCGACAATTCGGACATTCTTCGAAAGAGTACAAAGTAGAGAAAAATAATACAGAGGAGTTGGACAAAGATAGCATGAGACCGGATCCAAATGTGAGGGGAACAGATAGTAGACAGGTCCAACCACAAGGAGGTGAAAGCACCCGGATAGTGAATCATATAGATGGCATGGATCTTGAAATTGACATTGGCTTGGAAAATATTACATCACAAGAAAAAGAATCTAAAATCCAATCGCATACAGATATGATCCAGAGGAAAGTGGTGGCAGCACAAGTAGCGAAGTCGGGACCGACCATGGTGTTCAAAGCAACATTGGGCGTGAAAGAAAAGAATCGAGGTATGGGCAAAAGCAAAAACTCAAAGGAAGGTACATCAGCTCGGGATAATTTAAGTCAATAGAGAATTAAAGAAGGACATGTATTGCAAATTAAAGACTGGAGAAGCCGCAAGAGGCATGCAGGGTTGTCTACGGAGGATATAAACAAGCCTGTACGTATTCAAAATGGGTCGGGATCTGCCCTCTGCTTAGATAATCCTCGATGGAGGGACACGATGATCAGCCAAGAGGCAGTCAACAATCAAGAACTCGCTAACAATAGGATACAGGAAGTAGATCAAAGTTGTGAAGAGCCTGATTTGTCTCCAGAGGATAAGGCTTTGGAGTTTACTGGGAACAAACAATCGATTTAAATGTCCATGATTACATGGATCGTTCCGGACGCCTATTCTATGGGGCGATGGAAGGAAATTAGTAAAGTGGTTCGTAAAGGGCAATACGACATTTGTGCCCTTCTCGAGACCAAGATCAAATCAGATAGGATGCTTCAACGGAGGACTACAACACAATGGAAACAAGTAAACAACCTTCACCTGTGTCAGATGGCTCGCATTTGGGTGCGGTGGGACAGTCGACAATGGGATGGGGATGCTATACATGTCTCCGAACAGATGATAGTTATTCTATTTAAAAATAAAGGAGGTTTTTAGATGATATATGGAGCCATATATGGCCATAATGATAGAAGAAGAAGAGAGGAATTATGGAGAGAGATAATTCACATCAGCAGCCTGGCGGACTCACATCACAAGCTGCCTCTTATTCTCTCGAGTGATTTCAATGCTTTACTTTACCGTCATGAGAAAGTAGGAGGCAGGGAGGTTCCAAAAGGTAGTATACAGGATTTCTAAACATGTCTACTTCAGTCCGGGCTGCAACCATTGGAACGTTCGGGTCACGTTTGGACTTGGAATAATAAAGCAGTTCGTAAGAGTGTAGTTTGCCAGTTAGACAGAGCACTGGAAAATCAATTCTAGTTTCAAACTTTTCCCGCAGCTAAAGCGGAGGGGTTGCCAGCGGGGACGAGCGAACACTCCCCGATCTGTGTTCGACTCTTGCAATCAACTCGTAACCGTCCGAGGCTGTTTAGATATAATAATAAATGGCATAAAATGGATGGATATATGGATGTGGTTCAACAAGGACTCTCCACAGCAGCTAAGGGTAACATCCAATACCTCTTAGTCTCGATGCTTAAGGCAGTTAAGCAAGCAATTAAAACGTGGAACAAGAACTTACCACAGCCGAAACTGCATGAGGAGGAGGAGAGATTGTTAAAAATTCAGAACCGCCTTCAGGCGGATTTGACGAATGCTGATCTGGCACGAGAGGAACGGAAGCTTATTTGCAGCGTTGGGAAGCTTAGAATGCTCTAGGAAATCGAATTGGCGCAGCGTGCCAAATGCCAATGGTTGCAGCAGGGGGACCAATGTTCGAAATTCTTTTATGATGTCGTGAGGATGCGGCAACATCGGAATGGTATATCCCAGCTTCTCGGATCAGAGGGTCAAGAACTGAAATCAAATAAGGAAATTCAACAGGAGGCAGTAAGGTATTATTCTAAACTTTATAATTATCACTCTCCGTTCCCAGAATGCGTATTTTAATACGTATACTGCTTGAATGTATTTATTTAATATTTATCATGCATTTGTTTTGTATTTAAATTCTTTAATTTCATGCTAATTAATTTTCTGTATTTTATTTTCTGCTTTTTGCTTTGCTCTTGGGTTCGGCTTGGGATGGTTTATTTCTGGATTTTGGTGGTTCACCATGAACCCAACCAACCACCATCTCTATTTAAAGTCCCAACCATTTCTCTCTCTTCATTACTTCTCCTTCTTATTTACTCTTCTTCTTCTTTCTCATAACTCTCTCCACCTACCAAACCCATCGGCAAGTGCATCTTGCTTTCACAAGAGAACCCATTTTTATGGTTCATTTATCTTCCTCTCATGATACAGATAGTTTAGAACTTGACATTTTTGCATTTGAAAGTTTTATTTTTGTAGATCTAAAAATTTGCCATTTTCGGATTTTGGGAGTTTTGATCTATCAAACTTCCTTATTTTTTAAGTTTTAATTGTTCCTGGTGGTTGAGATTTGTATTATAACCCATTTTGATCCGTAGAACTCCCATTTTTGGCTTAGATTTGAGGTTTCATGAATTTGGAGTTCTGGAAGTTCTCTACGCCCACGTTTTTACGTGTCCGCGTAATATCGAGCTCTACGCCCACGATCATTTGTGTCAGCATGAATCTGGATTACGCAAGTCTACTCCTCTGGCTTGGCGTATTTTCTCATGCGTATTCCTTTACGCGTAATGCTTATTCTTTACGCGTACAAGTTCACGCGTAACGATTATTTTTTTTATGCGTACAAGTATATGCGTAACATCATTTCCTTTACGCGTATAGATTCATGCGTAAACTTTGACTTTTTACGCATACAAGATTCATGCGTAAACTCTGACTTTTTACGCGTGCCAGATTCATGCGTAAACCTTGACTCTTTACGCGTACGAGTTTTTACGCGTAACGTTATTTTTTATGCGTACTCCTCTGGCTTGGCGTAAGACGAGTTTTTACGCGCAACTTTATTCCTTTATTGAGCGTACTCCCTTACGCGTAAGCTTTATTCCTTCACGCGTAAACTTTTCTCACGCGTAAATTTCCTTAAGCGTATTTTATTGGACGTACTCTTCTGGCTTGGCATAATTCATTGAGTGTACTCCTTGGGCGTACATGGCATCCCTTACTATATCCATACGCTTTTTGACATGAACTCGATATAATCATGATATGCTAATATTTTAATACATATTGTGGTATGAAATGTGCCATGTGTCCCGATTGGTTTATGGATACCCAGTATGACTGGAATTTAACCCTGAGAGTTATAGACTCGACCATACTAAATACTAGTTTGACTTTCATGCCTTGGCACGAATTGACATTGATTGTTACCTTGACTAAATGATTGATCATGTGTTCCTAGTTGGAACTAAAGAGACTGGCTAGTCGTCTTACGGAAACTGAATGAGACACTTTCATAATAACTATGAACCATTGCAAACGACTAGCCGATCCCGAATATTGGCATATGGATACGTGCAGGCTTCAACTTATGTTCTACAAAAGCAGTATGTGTACTTTACAGTCAAGGTGTCACCCCCATTTCCCGTATTTCGTATTAATACTCGTAGTTGGATTTTGGCACGTATTTTATTTTTCTGGACTTGTAGAATTTTGGGTTTTCTCGTATTTTGGGGTTCGACCCGACTCGAATTTAATTGGCTTGGTTTTATTTTGTGGAGTAGGATTGGTTTGGTTTGGTTTAATATGCATGGAACACCTTAACCTATTCTCCACCCTCATTCCACCATAACCACCCCCATTAAATCCCACCTAACTTTTCTCTCTCTTTCTTACTTTTATTTATTTTTCTCCATCTTCTTCTTCCTTCCTTCACACAACATCTCCACCCATAGGCAAGTGCAACTTGCCACCACATGAAAAACTATTTTTATTTGTCAATTAGCTTAATTAGATGATTTGGAACAACATTAGAGCTTGGTATTTTGTGATTTGGAGCTTCCATTGTTCTAGATCTAAGTTTTAATTATTTTTGGAAATTCTTGGTTTTAATCTATCAAACTTTGATTTTTGCTTGTTTTGATGCTTCCATGTGGAAGAGAATTCAATTTTACACAAGTTAGAACTTTGAACATTCGGATTTTGTTTTGATTTGGCCAAGATATGAAGATTTGAAGTTTTGGTGTTCTTGAGAAATTCATCTCAGCCTTTGGAGAAGAAGACCCCTTTGGCCTGTACTCTGTAGCGCAGGGCTGACTTGCGTTCAGCCCCCTGGGCTTGACCGTGCAGCCTTCCTCGGCCTGCGCTCTTTAGCGCTGGCTGATCAGCGCAGCTTGCCCCTTGGCGAACTGCGCACCCCTCCCCTGCGTCATCGGCCCATGTGCCCTCGGCCATGCGCCCTCGGCCGTACGCCCTCGGCCCATGCGCCCTCGGCCATGCGCCATTGGCCTCTGCGCCATCGGCCCTGCTCTCCCTGTTTTCCTCCTGCGCACTTGGCCCCCTGCGCCAACCGATCTAGCGCAAGCCAGTCCATGCGCCATCTGACCCAGCGCAACCTGTACCCTGCGCCATCCATCCCCTGCACCATCCATCCCCTGCGCCATCCATCTCCTGCGCCATTTACCCCTGCGCACCCCATTCTCTTGCGCAACCTAACCCATTGCGCAACCTATTTGCCCAAATGTTTTGGTTTTATTTCTTGGACTTGGCTTCTCTCTTGTGGATTGGGTTTTGAGATCTTGTTTCACACAGTACGACTATCTTGACCCAACACGACCTGGCACGGTTTTCGATGATTTTGCTTATGACTAATACGTTTTTTCTTGATTCTGTGAAGTATGATTTTAGTACCTCTGATCTTCTTAATAGTGACCCGATAGGGTACACACTTGACTTGTAACCTGTGACTCATGAATTATCTCGGTAACCAGATAACTTGATAGTGGCCCATGGCGGCGCACTCTTGACTCATAATTTGACTTGACTTGATGCCGTTGCGATGGCTAACTTGACTCTTGTAACTAACTCTGACACCGTGGGTGTTCCTGCTTGCTTGCTTGTGCAATCCACTTGTCTTGTCTTGCATCATGTCTAGGACGTGACTCCCTGGTTCCTACGGTCAGGGATTCACACTGAATATGGATTAGGATAATGACTAGATCAAACTATAGTTCATGGAGAATTTCTAGTCACAGGCAATCTCGTTATCTGGGCGCCTTAATTGGACTTGTAGCTTGCCGACGAGTAGAGCATATTTCCAGCATACTGTCATGTGTTGCACCCTCTAAGTCACCTAAGGGTATATCGTCTCCTGGACGATGTACCCAACCATACTCTCAATCCGTGGAAGGATAACTGGATAGTCTGCAGGGCTTGGGACTGAGAAATTCTCATTGCATCTTGTTAGTAATTAGGCTTGTGATAACCCTAGTTAGTTAAAGTAGTAAGCCGTAGTAATTGCTTGGCCGCTTGTGAATGAATGGTGTCCAGCCTGGTCTAAGTCTCGTCTAAGTCCCTATGCTTGGTACCCCTGTACATGATTGTTTTACTTATCTTAAACAATAAATGGATAGGGACAAGTGCTATTCAGGCGAAGGATTATAACCTCGGTTCTTGTTTGGTTTACGGGTTGTAATCTGGCCCTCGGAATGGTTCCATGTCTCTAGTCGCTTATTGTCCTGCTGTACTTTTATTACTTGTGCTTTTCTTTCATTTTCTTATGTTCTGATATGCTGGTTTTGTTCTTATTTCGTGGCCTCCCTTGTGGTACTTGCTCTTTCTGGGGTTTGACCCAGCTGGTTTTGTGTGGCCAGATTTCGGAGCAGCTCCCGAGGATCTACCGAACCTCCAGCCCGATGGTGGCGACTAGAAAGAATCCGGGCTACGAGTGGGTTTCCTATTTTGTTTCACTCACTCTATTGTAAAATTATTCTTTTGAGGCGTTTAGCCGACGAGCACCTGTTAGCTCGATGCACTTTTACTTACTGTCTGCCTACGGGCTGTAAACATGATTAACAAATCCTAGGGTTGATCATGTATGACTTAACTCTTGCTAGTCCTCGCATTTTGTACGACTAGCTTCATGATCAGCTGAATATGTAATATTTGGGACGCCTTTTATTGTATATTTGGTGGTCTAACATCTTGTAATTATATTACTTACTTGAGATTGAGACAATAGGCTTGACTTTAAGAGATCGTTGGCTTGTAGTAAACCCTCATATCTAGACAGCCGTGACCGTATAGCGAGGTGGTTTCCATTTCAATATACGTAGCTGGCTATGTTCGCCCTCGCTCTCCAGTATTCTGGTTCTGGGGCGTGACATGGTTTAAGTGGTGACCCATGCAGGTCTTGTCAATCAGGAAATATGAGGGTTTACCGAATAGATGTCTCAATCAGTACTCGTCCTTGATCTCCGTTCATATCCTCTGAATCTCTGGAATCTTGACCTGATCACATGCTTGTATCGTTGATCTGTCCTGGTCCTTTCTTATTGTTTCCTATGTCGTTTTCTTCAGCGGTATTGTTCATGAACCAGCCGATCAGCAAGGCGGAGCAACTCCCGCGGACCAGCAGCCCGGAGATCAAGCCCAGCACTCCGGAGTAGCCTCTAGAGTTGTGCCTACTGGAGGAGAGCCCCCAGTTCAGCCCGTTCAGCCTGCCGAGCCGGATGATGTCACCTTGGTAGGTCCCATCAGGACCTTAATAGCTTTCCAGGATCGTCGAGGAGACGCCTTGCACCAAGTAGTGGCAGATGCTTTGACCAGAGGCGGTCACCCAGGGAACAGCGCGGCCAACAGATTTAAGCGCTTGAACCCTCCCTTCTTCGACGGCAGTGAAGATGCGATTGCCGCGGACGCTTGGCTTCAGGATACCGAGGTGATTCTGGAGGCAGCTAGAACACCTGAGAATCAGAAGGTGGCGGTGGTGCGCCTGCAGTTGCTGGACTTAGCTCGCAGTTGGTGGGCAACGCAGGCCATGGGATTAGTGGCACCCATTGCTTGGGCAGTGTTTAGAAAGAGATTCCAGACGAAGTATTTCGATACGGTAGCTCGGTACGACCTGCAGACGAGATTTACTAACTTGAAGCAAGGAGGCAGAATGGTCGACAGTTATGCATCTGAGTTTTCTAGACTCAGTAGGTTTGCCCCCACCTTGGTGGCAACCGAGTTTGATAGGGCCCAGCGGTTCCAGCAGGGACTGCATTTGGAGATCTTGTTGGCAGTTGAGCAGTTCGAGCACCAGACGTTCGATGCAGTGTTGAGGGCAGCTAGGAGGCATGAGTACACCTCCCAGAGGATCGTGGATAGGACCGGAGGTAGGAAGCGGTCCCACAGTCAGATGCACCAATCATCAGCTCTAGCCCCGGCAGCTAGGAGTTTGACTATTGGAACTCCGAGGCGGGCGGCCTCAGTAACGTCGGTTCAGCATTCGACCCCGACGTACCCGCAGCAGCAGAAGCAGAAGCAGACTTCCGCGATGGGATGTTCTCATTGTGGAAAGCCAGGCCATGTAGTGGCAGATTGTCGTAGGGCGCAAGGGTTGTGCCTAGCTTGTGGAGCGGCAGATCACAAGATAGGAGCCTGCCCGAATAGGGGTAGTTCGTCCTCTTCCAACCTAACCAGTCCATCGGTTAGGGGACTAGCACCTGTACAGCAGCAGCAGTACCCGAGGCCATTGTTGCCTCAGGCCCAGGCATTTCATCCACAGAACCAGCAGCAGTATGCCCAAGCCCAAGTGCAGAGCAGGCAGAGAGGTTTCCAGCAGAAGAGACCCGCAGCTAGAGGTCAGGCCATGATGATGGCTATGAAAGAAGAAGTTGCACCAGGTGAGATAGTGGCAGGTACTATTCTCGTCAACTCCTCTCCAGCATTGGTATTATTTGATTCTGGTGCATCGCATTCATTCATGTCTGCACAATTCACGACACGGATAGGATTGGAGCCCGAGTCATTATCAGTGAGGCTTAATATACTTACTGGTAATGGTCTTGTGGGAGTAGACCGAGTGTTTTTCTCGTGTCGGATCGTAGTTAGCAGTAGAGAGTTTCCCACTAGATTTATATAATTCCCTATGGCAGACTATGATGTAGTCTTAGGCATGGATTGGTTGAGGAACCAGTATGCTAGGATAGACTGCCATGTTGGCAGGGTTGTTTTCAGTATTCCAGGCGAGCCAGAGTTCTCATTTTCCAGAGGCGCAGTGGAGCCATCTTCCCCAGTGTTGCGGATGGCATTAGCAGCAGAGCAGTTGCCCAGGATAGTTGAAGAGTTTCCAGATGTCTTCCCTGAAGAACTTCCAGGGATGCCGCCAGAGCGGGAGATCGAGTTCACTATAGACTTGATCTCCGGAACAACACCAGTATCAGAGCGAGTCTACTGGATGGCGCCTTCAGAGTTGGAGATTTTGTACAAGTTGATTGAAGAACTCAGGACCAAGGGATTCATTCGTACAAGTGGATCGCCTTGGGGAGCCCCGATGCTTTTTGTGAAAAAGAAGGATGGTGCGTCCAGGTTATGTGTAGATTATCGTACCTTGAACTCAGTAACAATCAAGAACAGATACCCTCTCCCGAGGATAGATGACTTGTTTGATCAACTCAGAGGGGCTTCGGTATTTTCGAAGATAGACTTGCGATCAGGATACCATCAGATCAGAGTCAAAGAGCAGGACATCTCGAAGACAGCTTTCCGATCTAGGTATGGACATTGGGAGTTTCTTGTTATGTCCTTTAGAGCGACCAATGCGCCAACCGTATTTATGGACCTCATGAATCGTATTTTCATGCCTTACTTGGATCAGTTTGTGATTGTGTTCCTAGATGATATCCTGGTCTACTGCAAGAGCGAAGCAGAGCATGAGCAGCATCTCAGAATCGTCCTTCAGACGCTTAGAGAGGATCAGTTGTACGCCAAGTTCAGCAAATGCGAGTTCTGGCTCGATCGCATTTCGTACTTGGGTCACATCATTACTCGAGGAGGAGTGGAAGTAGATCCCCAGAAGATTGTGGCTATCGAGTCATGGCCAGTACCTAGTTCAGCGGCAGAGGTTCGCAGCTTCCTTGGATTGGCCTGCTACTACCGGCAATTTATTTCAGATTTTACAAGGATTTTAGCGCCGATGACCCAGTTGACCCGCAAGGATGTGCAGTTCGCTTGGACAGCGGAGTGTCAGGAATCATTTAAGAAGTTGAAACGAGGTTTGATAACGGCTCCCATTCTCACACTTCCAAATGGGACCGGAGGATTCACAGTTTATTGCGACGCTTCAGACAGAGGATTGGGGTGTGTCTTGATGCAGCATGGGAAGGTAATTTCTTATGCATCACGTCAATTTCATGATCATGAGAAGAATTATCCGACCCACGACTTGGAACTGGCAGCAGTAGTATTTGTACTTAAGCTTTGGCGGCACTACTTGTACGAAGATAAAGTGGAGATATTTACAGATCATAAGAGCCTAAAGTATGTTTTCACCCAGAAGGACCTTAATATGCGGCAGAGAAGATGGCTCGAGCTATTGGTAGACTACGATGTGGATTTGCAATATCACCCAGGAAAGGCCAACGTTGTAGCAGATGCGTTGAGCAGGAGAGCCAGAGTTTATTTTCTGACGACGCAACCAGAGTTATTGGCAGATCTTCAGAAGATGGGAATTGAGGTGGTTCTTCCTACCAGTGTGGCATTGATGGCCAGTCTACAGGTTCAGTCCAGCATAGTTGAGAGAATCTGGATGGCACAGTCTACAGATTCCAAGATTCAGCGGCTCAGAGCAGAGTGTGAGGCAGGAAGAAGATCAGAATTGTGCATTCATGAAGATGGTACACTTCGGCACGGCACTCGTCTTTGTGTACCTAGTGGAGATATCAGACAGGAGGTCATGGCAGAAGCTCACAGTTCACAGTATTCTATTCATCCCGGTGACACGAAGATGTACCGTAATATTTGTCAGCATTTCTGGTGGAATGGCATGAAGAGGGAGATAGCCCGGTTTGTCTCTCGGTGTTTGGTTTGCCAGTAGGTTAAAGCTGAACATCAGAGGCCCGTTGGACTTCTTCAGCCCTTGCCAATTCCAGAATAGAAATGGGAGCATGTGACCATGGATTTTGTGACTGGATTGTCTAGATCTCCGGCTGGTCGAGATGCTATTTGGGTTATAGTTGACCGGCTCACGAAGGTGGCTCATTTTCTCCCATTCAGAGTTGGGCAGTCAACGGCTCAGTTAGCAGAGATGTATCTCAGGCAGATTGTCAGGCTTCACGGTGTGCCCGTCAGTATCACCTCGGACCGAGATTCAAGGTTTACGTCACACTTTTTGCGCAGCCTGCAAGAGAGTTTGGGAACTCATCTCCAGTTTAGTTCAGCATATCATCCACAGACAGATGGCTAGTCAGAGCGCACCATCCAGACTCTTAAGGATATGTTGCGGTCATGTACACTTGACTTCGGTGGGTCATGGGAAGATCACCTGCACCTGGTGGAGTTCTTGTACAATAATAGTTTCCAGGCCAGTATTCAGATGGCTCCGTTCGAAGCTCTGTATGGTAGAAAGTACAGATCCCCGCTAGCATAGGACGATGTTGGAGAGAGGCAGATGCTTGGTCCAGAAATGATTTCCCAGACAGTTGAAGTAGTCAGAAGAGTCAGGGATCATCTTCGAGTTGCCCAAGACCGCCAGCGACATTGGACCGATGCTCATCGGCGTCCCTTAGAGTTTGCTATCGGCGACCATATATTTCGTAGGATCTCGCCTAACCGCGGCGTCATTCGCTTTGGCGTACGGGGAAAGCTTAGTCCTAGGTATATAGGGCCGTTCGATATCCTGGAGCGAGTAGGAGATGTATCATATCGTCTTGCTCTTCCGCCGTCGCTAAATGAGGTGCATAATGTATTCCATGTGTCCCAATTACGACGGTACGTCCCGGACCCGAGCCATATCCTAGACCATTCAGAATTGGTTGTTGGTACCAACCTTTCGTATGAGGAGAGGCCCGTGTCTATATTGGACCGAAGAGAGAAGATACTCAAGAACAAGACTATTAATTTAGTCTGTGTTGCTTGGGGTCATCACTCTCTAGGTGAGTTAACGTGGGAGCGTGAGGATGATATCCGATCGGGATATCCATACCTGTTTGACTCGTAAGGTATAATGTCTTCTTATGCCTTATGCTCTTCATCCCTTGCTTGCATGTATGATTGTATGATTGAACTGCTTAGTGTAGTTGTTGGTGCTTAGTGTAGCTTGCCGTGGCAGTCTCTAGCTCCTTGATTAAATTTCGAGGACGAAATTCTTTTAAGGTGGGTAGAGTTGTCATCCCCATTTCCCGTATTTCGTATTAATACTCGTAGTTGGATTTTGGCACGTATTTTATTTTTCTGGACTTGTGGAATTTTAGGTTTTCTCGTATTTTGGGGTTCGGCCCGGCTCGGTTTTAATTGGCTTGGTTTTATTTTGTGGAGTAGGATTGGTTTGGTTTGGTTTAATATGCATGGAACACCTTAACCTATTCTCCACCCTTATTCCACCACAACCACCCCCATTAAATCCCACCTAACTTTTCTCTCTCCTCCTTACTTTCATTTATTTTCCTCCATCTTCTTCTTCCTTCCTCCACACAACATCTCCACCCATTGGCAAGTGCAACTTGCTACCATATAAGAACCTATTTTTATTTGTCAATTAGCTTAATTAGATGATTTAGAACAACATTAGAGCTTGGCATTTTATGATTTGGAGCTTCCATTGTTCTAGATCTAAGTTTTAATTATTTTCGGAAATTCTTGGTTTTGATCTATCAAACTTTGATTTTCGCTTGTTTTGATGTTTCCATGTGGAAGAGAATTCAATTTTACACAAGTTAGAACTTTGAACATCCGGATTTCGTTTTGATTTGGCCAAGATATGAAGATTTGAAGTTTTGGTGTTCTTGAGAAGTTCATCTCAGCCTTTGGAGAAGAAGACCCCCTCGGCCTGCGCTCTGTAGCATAGGGCTGACTTGCGCTCAGCCCCCTGGGCTTGACCGCGCAGCCTTCCTCGGCCTGCGCTCTTTAGCGCTGGCTGATCAGCGCAGCTTGTCCCTTGGCGAACTGTGCACCCCTCTCCTGCGCCATCGGCCCATGCGCCCTCGGTCGTGCGCCCTCGGCCATGCGCCCTCGGCGTGCGCCCTCGGCCGTGCGCCATTGGCCTCTGCGCCATCGGCCCTGCTCCCCCTGTTTTCCCCCTGCGCACTTGGCCCCCTGCGCCAACCGATCTAGCGCAAGCCAGTCCATGCGCTAGCGGACCCAGCGCAATCTGCACCCTGCGCCATCCATCCCCTGCGCCATCCATCTCCTGCGCCATTTACCCTTGCGCAGCCCATTCTCTTGCGCAACCTAACCCCTTGCGCAACCTATTTGCCCAAATGTTTTGGTTTTATTTCTTGGACTTGGTTTCTCTCTTGTGGATTGGGTTTTGAGATCTTGTTTCACACAGCACGACTATCTTGACCCAACACGACCTGGCACGGTTTTCGATGATTTTGCTTATGACTAATGCGTTTTTTTTCTGATTCTGTGAAGTATGATTTTAGTACCTCTGATCTTCTTAATAGTGACCCGATGGGGTACACACTTGACTTGTAACCTGTGACACATGAATTATCTCGGTAACCAGAAAACTTGATAGTGGTCCATGGCGGCGCACTCTTGACTCATAATTTGACTTGACTTGATGCCGTTGCGATGGCTAACTTGACTCTTGTAACTAACTCTGACACCGTGGGTGTTCCTGCTTGTTTGCTTGTGCAATCCACTTGTCTTGTCTTGCATCATGTCTAGGACGTGACTCCCTGGTTCCCACGGTCAGGGATTCACACTGAATATGGATTAGGATAATGACTAGATCAAACTATAGTTCATGGAGAATTTCTAGTCACAGGCAATCTCGTTATCTGGGCGCCTTAATTGGACTTGTAGCTTGCCGACGAGTAGAGCACATTTCCAGCACACTGTCATGTGTTGTACCCACTAAGTCACCTAAGGGTATATCGTCTCCTGGGCGATGTACCCAACCATACTCTCAACCCGCAGAAGGATAACTGGATAGTCTGCAGGGCTTGGGACTGGGAAATTCTCATTGCATCTTGTTAGTAATTAGGCTTGTGATAACCCTAGTTAGTTAAAGTAGTAAGTCGTAGTAATTGCTTGGCCACTTGTGAATGAATGGTGTCCAGCCTGGTCTAAGTCTCGTCTAAGTCCCTATGCTTGGTACCCCTGTACATGATTATTTTACTTATCTTAAACAATAAATGGATAGGGACAAGTGCTATTCAGGCGAAGGATTATAACCCCGGTCCTTGTTTGGTTTACGGGTTGTAATCTGGCCCCCGGAATGGTTCCATGTCTCTAGTCGCTTATTGTCCTGCTGTACTTTTATTACTTGTGCTTTTCTTTCATTTTTTTTATGTTCTGATATGCTGGTTTTGTTCTTATTTTGTGGCCTCTCTTGTGGCACTTGCTCTTTCTGGGGTTTGACCCAGCTGGTTTTGTGTGGCCAGATTTTGGAGCAGCTCCCGAGGATCTACCAAACCTCCATCCCGATGGTGGCGACTAGAAGGAATCCGGGCTACGAGTGGATTTCCTATTTTGTTTCACTCACTCTATTGTAAAATTATTCTTTTGAGGCGTTTAGCCGACGAACACCTGTTAGCTTGATGCACTTTTACTTACTGTCTGCCTACGGGCTGTAAACATGATTAACAAATCCTAGGGTTGATCATGTATGACTTAACTCTTGCTAGTCCTCGCATTTTGTACGACTAGCTTCATGATCAGCTGAATATGTAATATTTGGGACGCCTTTTATTGTATATTTGGTGGTCTAACATTTTGTAATTATATTACTTGCTTGAGATTGAGACAATAGGCTTGACCTTAAGAGATCGTTGGCTTGTAGTAAACCCTCATATCTAGACAGCCGTGACCGTATAGCGAGGTGGTTTCTATTTCAATATACGTAGCTGGCTATGTTCGCCCCCGCTCTCCAGTATTCTGGTTCTGGGGCGTGACACAAGGCATGATTATTCCATGGCTAGGTTTGATTGTTGCATTGCGCTATGTAAGACCTACAACCTAACCGTACGGACATCGTTGTAAAGTTGTGCATATCGTACTTTGTACGAAAGTACTCATTCTGAATGACCATGATCCACGGCATAGAATTTTAACTAATATAGGGACTACTAAGTTAAATAAAATAACGATTGCATGAGAGAATGGATTTCTGAGTTCTTACATGGCAGCCATCCTTGGGACAATTAGTGCCCCGACATGCCGGCTTGTTCCCACAGATACTGCAAATCGGCCACACGGACAGGGAGCGATATCTGCTTATATTTATTTACTATATACTGATGACGGGCGTCCCACTGGAACTCATCTAATTCATGACTGGCGCAACTGATTATTGGGTAGACTAGCCTTGCTTGCACATTGTAAGAACCGATGAATCTCTTATTGCATATTTTTAGGGTAACTTGAAACTTACAGTAGCAAGCCGTAGTAGTTGCATGGCCGTTTAAATTGATTTGTTTGTGCACTGTACATACTTTGTTAACTACTGAGATGAGCAGAATGTCAGGACATGACGGGTCAACTTCTGTCCTTGTTTGGTTGGGAAGTTGGCTTGAAGTGCCGTGATGTTGTGTGAACCCCGGTAGCAAACATAGACTTATTTATCATATCCTTAACTCTTACCACTGGTTTTGATTCTCATGTCGTGCTTCCTTGTGGTACTTGCTATTAGAGGTCTAACCTCTCTGGTTTTGCATGGCCAGATTTAGAGCCAGCTCCCGAGGACTCATCTTACTTCTACCTCCAAGATGGTCAATGTAGTGCCCCGCTCCCGTTGGGGCGAAGCACTATGTAATAGGCTCGTGCCAAGTTAGACATGGTCGGAAACATAGATGGCTAGTCTAACTCGGCGACGAGTTTGGTATACAAAAACCATGGCATCAATAAAATCGATTTGGACGAGTGATATGAGTACCGTTCCAACTAATGGATCGACTACTGTTGGAATAAGTCCTAGATGCGGTAGGCGGCATCTTGGAGAAGGAACTCTAAAGAGAGCGACGCAACCCGTCTGCCGTTGGTTTTATTGGTTTTCTTGGCTTTCTGAACGAATTGTTGCGTGGATTTGATAGTGTGCTTTCGCGTCGATTTCTGAATGCGTCTTTGGGAATTTCGAATGAAGGATTGAAGGAAGGGTTCTAATTCGATGCTCGTGCCATTGCAGGAGTTCGTGTAACTGACGCTTGACCATCGTGAAGCGTTCTCTTACTCTCGGCACAATCTCCTTAGGTGGGTGGTTCTTCGGCCCCTTCTTTTCTACTCCTTCCTGCCAACTAAATTCTTAAAGTTCAACGTTCAAATCGATGATGCTAACGGGATGTATGCTTGCCACTAAGATCAAGAGCTCGGGATAATATATCAACCTAGAGAAGTTAACTCTGAATCGATAGGTTCACACTAAGTAGAGAAAAGATAAAGTTCTAAGAAAGAGATAGAATATATTTCATTCCATGCAAAACACAACTATGAAAACCTTGGTGGCGGTACATCATGCCTCGGAGAATTTGGTGCCGACGGGATGCTAAATCAGAACGTACGATTTCGGGGGAAAGGACCCTTGCACGAGTAGGAATAATTATGTGATTTGATAATGGTTACGCTATGCAATTTACTTCATACATATTAAACTGTTCATACATTCGCATGGTCAAGAACGACTTGTGCACAAGGTGAGCTTTCCTCGAGACGGTACCCGGGGCCCTGGGACCGAATTGGCCTAGGAGGAAATTATGGAAATCGTGCTTCGGCGCGAGGCATTGCGAGACCTCCAGTTAGGCTCGCTACCTGGACTGGAGGGCGCGTCGCAAGGCTACGTAATCATCCTTCATGGTGTCGATATCACCAATGACCGCATATAGGATAGATTGCATGCTCACCTATTGTCTTGTGCAGGTGGTAAGTATCATGTATATTTTGCACAGGAAAGGAGCACGGCCGTGGTAAGAATGCCTTTAAATTGGTTATGCATTATCGCTTTAAAATGTGCCTTCGATATGAGATGCAATTCATATAGTTCTAAATAGAAAGATCACTTCGTATGCTAGAATCCTTAATAAGCAGTGTCGGTTTAGACGAGTGGGTTCGTCCCATCCACTAGCAAGTGTGCTAACCCCCAACTCCCCAGGTAATGAGCGTGCTGCAGGAGCTCGAGACTAGACCTGAAGCTGAAGAACGAGAGGCGGCACGAAGCTCTCCTATTTTGAAGTATTTTGAAGCCCAACTCAGATCGAAGGCTTTGTTCAAATGTATAAAGGGGCGTGAATGTATGGTACGGCAAGGATTATTTCAGGGCAAGCTTGTCGAGAGTTTTTCTTTTGTGTTTCAAGATGTAGCCGTAACGGCATATGTAATATAAAAATGACCTTGCACATACTTTGCAAGCTTATGAATGAAAAGCTAAATTTCTTCCTATGCTATGTCTTCAACTCTCTGCACTGTTTAATTTCAACGCGTCGAGTCAAAAAGGAATTTCCAAAGTTCACATCCTTGCCTTGTGCAAGTCCATTAAAGACTTGCACGGCATCACTTCCCGACCCGTGGGGATCGATTTATATCGAGCTGAAGGCGATGGCGACCGATTCGGCGAGTGACAAGTTGGTATCAGAGCACGGTTCACACCTCGGACCTTTCAAAATACTTTCTTTTAGATGATGCCGTTGCGATTTTTCAAAAACTATGATTTTCGACATATGCGGCCTGAAATAATCGTTCCATACATATAAGCCCGTAGATATTTTGAAAATACTAACGGGTTTGCTCAATTTTGTAGGAATGACGGAAAGACTGGGTATCCGTGCTATCAACGCCACATTGATTAGCACGGATAGTACCGAAGGCGCGACACCTAGCGAATCTGCCATGGAGCGACTACTACGCCTCATGGAACTCCAACAACGCCAGTCAGAGACGCAGCAACGACAGCTGCAGGAACAGATCCAGGCCCAAGTCAGCGTCCAACAAAAGCAAATGGAGGCCCTGACCCGGATCGTGAGCACCATAGCGACGCAACAAAACTCGACGAACGTCATGTCCGAGGAAGAAGTACAACCCGTAAAGACAAAACATGTGTCTTCCTCCTCCCTGCTCAAGATGACCAAGTTCAAGAAAATAAATCCGCCTGAATTCAACGGTCGAGCAGAGCCTGACGAAGTCATGGGGTGGCTAGTAAAGATTGAGAGTCTGTTCACTCTCCTCAACATCAAGGGGTCCAAGAAAGTCAGGTGCGCAGCGTGGCAGCTCAACTTGAGGGCCTATGACTGGTGGGAGGCGAAGAAACAGGAACTCAAAGAGTCCAACCCCAATGCCAAGGTCTCGTGGGAGACGTTCAAACTGGCCTTCCTCGAGCAATATATCCCTCTTGCCCTTCGTCGATAAAAGGAAGAGGAATTCATGTCCTTGAAGCAAGGAAACTTGTCCGTTGAAGACTACGATGCGAAGTTCGCGAAGCTTGCAAAGTTTGCTGGGGCCTTTCTGCTGAACACGGAGGTGTGGTGCGAGCGCTTCCAGCAAGGCCTGAATGAGGATTTGCGTCGGGACATCATGAACCAGAAATGCCAGACGTACAGGGAATCATATAATGCCGCCCTTGATAGTGAACGGATCTTCGGTCGAGCGTCGCAGAAGGGCGGATCAAGCGTCCGCAACAACTTCAACAAGCGTCCTCACGACGCGGGAGGATCTGGTGCGCCAAAGCGCCAGAACACGTCCGAGTATCGGGGGCCTCACCCAGGCGTACGGTGCCATCGCTGCGGCAAGATGGGACATCTGGCGGTCGATTGCCGAGGGGGATGCTTCAAGTGTGGCCAGCTAGGTCACAAAGCAGTAGATTGTCGCATGGGGAGGGCGAACCAACATCCCGCCCATAGCGCAAACGCGGAGCCCGTGAACCCACAAAATTGCCAAGGGGCGCAAGGCCGAGTCTATGTACTGACTCGGGACGAAGCTTATGCGTCCGACACTGTCGTGACAGGTATACTACTCTATGAAAATATGCCTGCTAGAGTATTGTTCGATTCGGGTGCTACGCATAGTTTCATATCTGCCGACTTTGTAAAAGAGAATCAACTACCTATGCAACTTTTAGATATGAATCTTAGCGTTAGCACTCCATCGGGAGTAGATATGTCTGCCACTCAAATTTGTAGGGATGGTTACATATGCATCGGAGGGAGGAATCTATCCTTGGAAGTTATCGTCCTCGACGTCAAGGAGTACGATATAATCCTAGGCATGGATTGGTTGGGTGCATGCCACGCAACGATCGAGTGCACGGAGAAGAGAGTTGTGTTCCGCCTTCCTGGCGAAACCGAGTTCTCCTATTCGTGCGGAGCAGCATCAAAGTCGGCAATGATGATATCGGCAATTTCGGCAAGGCGTATGTTGCATTCTGGTTGCAGCGGGTACCTAGCATCAGTTCGAGACACGAGAACGGAGATTGCAAGCACGGCCCAGACTGAAGTCGTGGCAAAATTTTCTGATGTGTTCCCAGACGAGTTGCCAGGGATGCCGCCGGACTGAGAGATAGAATTCAGCATCGACACCTTTCCGGACACCCGACCGATATCCAAAGCACCTTATCGAATGGCGCCGGCAGAGCTGAAGGAACTGAAAGCACAACTACAAGAGTTACTAGATCGCGGATATATTTGCCCTAGTATCTTCCCGTAGGGTGCCCCAGTGTTGTTTGTGAGGAAGAAGGATGGATCGATGCGGCTGTGCATCGATTATCGGAAACTCAACAAAGCCACGGTACGAAACAAGTACCCGTTACCGAGGATAGACGATTTGTTTGACCAGCTGCAAGGGGCGACAGTATTTTCCAAGATTGATCTTCGCTCAGGCTATCATCAATTGAAGATCAAGTCCGAGGACGTGCCGAAGTCCGCCTTTCGAACTCGATATGGTCACTACGAATTTCTGGTCATGCCCTTCGGCTTGACCAACGCTCCTGTCGCGTTCATGGATCTAATGAACCGGGTGTTCCGACCGTTCATAGACAAATTTATCGTCGTATTCATCGATGACATCCTTATATATTCGAAGAGCAAGGACGAGCACGTGGAACACTTAAAGACGGTGCTACAGACTCTGCACGAACATCAACTCTATGCCAAGCTAAGCAAGTGCGAGTTCTGGATGAACAGCGTGACGTTCCTTGGGCACGTTGTCTCAGCTGAAGGCGTCACGGTAGACCCAAAGAAGATTGAAGCAATAGTCGAATGGAAGCGGCCTACCTCAGCAGGCGACATCCGAAGTTTCCTCGGCTTGGCGGGCTACTACCGTAGATTCGTGAAAGATTTTGCCAAAATTGCGTCGCCTCTGACTTGCCTCACCCAGAAGGGAGTCGCGTTCAAGTGGAACGACGCCTGCGAATCGAGCTTCCAAGAGTTGAAGAAACGGCTCATCTCAGCGCCGATCCTTGCACTTCCAGACGGGCCGGAAGGGTTTCAAATATTTAGCGATACATCGCGGACGGGTTTGGGATGCGTGCTTATGCAAAGGGATAAGGTGATTTCATTTGCTTCGAGACAATTGAAGCAACACGAGAAGAATTATCCTACGCATGATCTAGAGTTAGCGGCCATTGTGTTCGCGTTGAAGCTATGGCGGCACTATCTTTATGGTGTAGCTTGCAGAATCTATACGGACCACAAGAGCCTCAAGTACATCTTCACTCAACGGGACCTGAACTTATGGCAGCGGCATTGGCTCGAACTCATTAAAGACTATGATTTGACTATCGAGTACACGCCGGGTAAGGGTAACGTCGTAGCGGACGCTCTGAGTAGAATGTTTGCAGGGTGCTTGTCTATCAACCGTAACATACAGCAAAACTTGGCAGAGATGGGTATCGAACTTCGAATCCGTTACCGTGGAGCACGATTGGCCCAATTGTACCTTGAGTTGAGCTTGCACAACAAAATAAAGACCGCACAGGAGGACGACCCATTCCTGAAGAAGATGTACGAGCTGATTTCGACGGAAAAGGCGACCGACTTTGCGGTGGACGAGGGCGAAATGACGCGGATGAAGGAGAGGATATGCGTGCCGGACCATGCTGAACTTAGAAAGGAGATTCTGACGGAGGCCCATTATGCGAAGTACTCGTTGCACCCCGGGAGTACCAAAATGTATAAGGACCTGCGCACGAACTTTTGGTGGCACGGAATGAAGAAAGACGTGGCAACGTTTGTTTCACAGTGCATGGCTTGTCAACGGGTGAAGGACGAGCATCAAAGACCAGGCGGGGAGCTACAGAACCTCGACATTCCAGTATGGAAGTAGAACGACATCTCTATGGATTTCATCATGGGCCTTCCGAAGACGTCGCGGAGGAATGATGCGATTTGGGTCATTGTCGATCGTTTGACCAAATCCGCTCATTTCATCGCTATTAAAGCATCATGGAGCGTCGATCGGTTAGCCCAGATTTATCTCGACGAGATCGTCAGACTGCACGGGGTACCTGCCACAATTATTTCGGACAGAGACGGGCAATTCTTATCACATTTCTGGACGAGTCTACAGGCGGCACTGGGCACTAAGTTGAACCTTAGCTCCGCGTACCACCCACAAACCGATGGCCAGACAGAAAGAGTGAATCAGATCCTGGAGGATATGCTACGTCTGTGCGCGATAGATTTGAATACTAGTTGGGACACGCACTTGCCGCTCGCGGAGTTCGCATACAACAACAGTTATCAATCGAGCATCCAAATGGCTCCCTACGAGGCGCTTTACGGGTGGAAGTGCCGATCTCCAATTTGCTGGGACGAAGTCGGGGAGCGACAGGTGCTCGGGCCAGAACTAGTCGAACAAGCCGTCGAGAAGGTCCGCATGATTCGAGATAGGCTCCGCATTGCTCAGAGTCGACAAAAGAGTTATGCAGATACTCGTCGACGACCGTTAGAATTCTTGGTTGGGGACCATGTGTTTCTGAAGGTGACGCCGATGCGGGGCGTCATGCGATTCGGGGTAAAGGGCAAGCTGAGTCCGAGATTCGTAGGGCCCTTCGAGATCCTCGAAAGAGTGGCGACCGTTGCTTACCGGATCGCGCTACCTCCTGCCCTGGCCAAAGTGCACGACGTCTTCCATGTCTCCCAACTTCGGAAGTACGTGCATGACCCAAGTCATGTGGTTAGTTTCGATCAGTTGGAGCTATGCGCCGATCTATCATACTCGGAGGAGCCCGTGCAAATTTTGGACCGTAAAGAAAAGATCCTGCGGAGCCGATCGGTGTCCTTGGTTCTCGTACTCTGGCGCAACTATTCCGTCGAGGAGTCGACGTGGGAACTAGAGGCGGAGATGAAGGAGAAGTACCCTTCACTTTTCGCCGACGAAGGTCAGACCCTTGTTCTTAAGTTTCGGGACGAAACTTTTTCTTAGTGGTATATTATGTAATGCCCCGCTCCCGTTGGAGCGAAGCACTATGTAATAGGCTCGTGCCAAGTTAGACATGGTCGGGAACATAGATGGCTAGTCTGACTCGGCGACGAGTTTGGTATACAAAAACCATGGCATCAATAAAATCGATTTGGACGAGTGATATGAGTACCGTTCCAACTAATGGATCGACTACTGTTGGAATAAGTCCTAGATGCGGTAGGCGGCGTCTTGGCGAAGGAACTCTAAAGAGAGCGACGCAACCCGTCTGCCGTTAGTTTTATTGGTTTTCTTGGCTTTCTGAACGAATTGTTGCGTGGATTTGATAGTGTGCTTTCGCGTCGATTTCTGAATGCGTCTTTGGGAATTTCGAAGGAAGGATTAAAGGAAGGGTTCTAATTCGATGCTCGTGCCATTGCAGGAGTTCGTGTAACTGACGCTTGACCGTCTTGAAGCGTTCTCTTACTCTCGGCGCAATCTTCTTAGGTGGGTGGTTCTTTCGGTCCCTTCTTTTCTATTCCTTCCCGCCAACTAAATTCTTAAAGTTCAACGTTCAAATCGATGATGCTAACGGGATGTATGCTTGCCACTAAGATCAAGAGCTCGGGATAATATATCAACCTAGAGAAGTTAACTCTGAATCGATAGGTTCACACTAAGTAGAGAAAAGATAAAGTTTTGAGAAAGAGATAGAATATTTTTCATGCCATGCAAAACACAACTATGAAAACCTTGGTGGCGGTACATCATGCCTCGGAGAATTTGGTGCCTACGGGATGCTAAATCAGAACGTACGGTTTCGGGGGAAAGGACCCTTGCACGAGTAGGAATGATTATGTGATTTGATAATGGTTACGCTATACAATTTACTTCATACATATTAAACTGTTCATACATTCGCAAGGTCAAGGACGACTTGTGCACAAGATGAGCTTTCCTCGAGACGGTACCCGGGGCCCTGGGACCGAATCGGCCTAGGAGGAAATTATGGAAATCGTGCTTCGGCACGAGGCATTGCGAGACCTTCAGTTAGGCTCGCTACCTGGACTGGAGGGCACGTCGCAAGGCTACGTAATCGTCCTTCATGGTGTCGATATCACCAATGACCGCATATAGGATAGATTGTATGCTCACCTATTGTCTTGTGTAGGTGGTAAGTATCATGTATATTTTGTGCAGGAAAGGAGCACGGCCGTGGTAAGAATGCCTTTAAATTGGTTATGCGTTATCGTTTTAAAATGTGCCTTCAATATGAGATGCAATTCATATAGTTCTAAATAGAAAGATCACTTCGTATGCTAGAATCCTTAATAAGCAGTGTCGGTTTAGACGAGTGGGTTCGTCCCATCCACTAGCAAGTGTGCTAACCCCCAACTCCCCAGGTAACGAGCGCGATGTGGAAGCTCGAGACTAGACCTGAAGCTGAAGAACGGGAGGCGGCACGAAGCTCTCCTATTTTGAAGTATTTTGAAGCCCAACTCAGATCGAAGGCTTTGTTTAAATGTATAAAGGGGCGTGAATGTATGGTACGGCAAGGATTATTTCAGGGCAAGCTTGTAGAGAGTTTTTCTTTTGTGTTTCAAGATGTAGCCGCAACGGCATATGTAATGTAAAAATGACCTTGCACATACTTTGCAAGCTTATGAATGAAAAGCTAAATTTCTTCCTATGCTATGTCTTCAACTCTCTGCACTGTTTAATTTCAACGCGTCGAGTCAAAAAGGAATTTCCAAAGTTCACATCCTTGCCTTGTGCAAGTCCATTAAAGACTTGTACGGCATCACGTCCCGACCCGTGGGGATCGATTTATATCGAGCTGAAGGCGATGGCGACCGATTCGGCGAGTCGGGGCGTGACAGTCAATACTAGAGGAAGGATCACAGGAGGACACAAGTGGGTTCCTTGCTTCCTTGCTCGTTTTGCTACTTACTTTACTTATTGCCATTTGGCACCGACATGTTAGTCGGATTGTCTTGTACTTACTTATACATAATTGTAACTAAGTCAGACTGCAGCTGATAACGATTGTGTATACCTTGTTATATCATCTGGCTATGTTTTGTGAAGCCAGATCTCAAGAAGATTGTGACTGAGCGTTTGGGACACCTTACTGCTTTATCTTACATGTTCTCTATTATTGCTTCTTGTTTGAATGATTGAGACAATAGATGTTGAGTAACCCTAATGAGACTTTCATGTAGTATGCACCCCCTCGTCTTTTAGACAACATTGATCGTATTATACGGTATTCATCTACCCGTGATACGTAGCTGGCTGAGTCATTCCTCCGCTCTCCGATATTCTGGTTCTGGGGCGTGACAATAATCAAGTTGATTATCTAACTTCTTTTTCTGCTATTATATGCAAAAAAACTTGTGTCCCCTGAGGGGAATAATATGATGTGCGCGAGGGTGGAAATGGAGGAACTGGAAGACATCGTCAAGAAGGCAGATCCTGATAAAGCCCCGGGCCCTGATGGTTTTGGCAGTTTGTTCTACAAAATTCATTGGGAAGACATCAAGCACCAGGTATTGGAAATGGTGAGAGACTTCTTCGACAATCAAAGACTTCTGAAGGAATTGAATCATACATTCCTTACCATTATCCCTAAGAAGGAAGGTGCTGCGACGATGGCGGATTATAGACCTATAGCTTGTTGCAACTTCTTGTACAAGCTTATTACACACCTTATGTGTCGAAGGATGGAAAAAGTTATGCAAGGATTAATTTCCTTCAATCAAGCCACCTTTATCAAAGGCCTATCCATAGCTGATCATAATCTGTTAGCTCATGAGCTTGTACGGGACTTTAATAAATCTGGAGGCAACCGGTCATGCATCAAATTGGATCTTCGTAAAGCTTATGACTCTATCAATAGGGATTTCATTTGCCATATTATGCTGGAAATGGGTTTCTCTGAAAACTGGGTGGCCATGGTTCGAGAATGTATTTCGACCCCAACCTTCTCGGTTCTTGTCAAAGGGATACCATATGGATTCTTTCATAGTAATCGAGGAATAAGGCAGGGGGACCCGTTATCTCCATATTTGTTTACCATAGTAATGGAATACTTTACTCAACTACTTGAGATTACAGAAGTTCAAGGGAGGATTTCACCGATCCAGAAGCATATAAAGCCTAGTATCACCCATCTTATATATGCAGACGATTTGCTATTGTTCATTGAGCCATCAAGGAGAGGACTGGCGACCTTGGGACAGATTTTGACAGAGTTTGGAGAGTTGACTGGCCTCGAGACCAATAAATAAAAGAGTCGAATATATTTCAACAAATTATGCTCAAACAAAGAAGCCAAAGCTGCTATTATAGTGGTGGACACAGGCGAGCTACCCGTGCGGTACTTGGGGTTACCACTCAGCGTCAACTACGCCAGAGAATCCAACTATCAGAATATGGTCGAATATGTCCAGCGACGCACGGAAGGTTGGCATGCACAAAATTTGTCATTTGGAGGACGAATAGAGTTGGTCCGATCTGTTGTTCTTGCTATAGCTAATTTCTGGCTTCAAGCAATTTTATTGCCGACTTCTACTATTCAAAAACTGGAGAAAATCTGCGCTGACTTCATATGGCATGGAGGAGTACATGGAATAAAAATGGAAACTCTATGCCTACCAAAAGAGGAAGGAGGAGTTGGGTTATACTCAATCCGGACGCTAAGAGAAGTAGCGGCCATGAGACTCGTGTGGAAGTTTATTACCGACGAGTCGCTCTGGGCAAGGTGGACTGCGGCTAAGTATGTTAAATACAATAATTTCTGGGCTATGCATTCTAAAAGTAATGCATCAGTGGCCTTCAAAACTATCCTGCTTTACCGGGACAAGGTTCTACATCATATCGAGCGAATAGTGAAGGATGGGAATACCACGGATCTATGGTTTGATCCTTGGATTGAGCGCAGAAGTTTGGCTGACCTTGGCGGCATTACAACGTTGGCAAGAGCTCGGGTGGGTACGCCGGTCAGCTGCCTCATAGAAGATGGTAGATGGCGGCCGAAAAAACATGGCATTGCTAGGCAGTTCAACACATCCATCAAACGTACGAAAATTGGCGCGCTTGCTGAGAAGGATCGATGGCAATGGATGGGTTCAACTACTGGGGGCTTCCAACATCATCTCGTCTACAATATCACACGGACAGTCCATGACAAAGTTGCAAATACATATTTCATATGGGTTAAAGGAGCCTCGCGTAAAATGCAATGCTGCATGTATAAAGTAATGATGGGTCGATTGGTCACCAGAGATCGGTTGCATCAATTTGGTATTAGCATTCCAAGTTATGAGTGTGTGTTATGCAGTCAAGAACACGAAAGTATCAAGCACTTGTTCTTTCAATGCACAGTCTCATGGAGAATTTGGATGATGCAAAGCCAGAAACTGATGGTCTCAAATGGACACATGAGAAGTATCGAGGAAGTTATTGAAAACATTCAGAAGCTTCGCAGACAAGGTAGCCTATGGTTCAAGGAGGCTAGAATCAGATTAGCTTCGACTGTATGGCATATATGGAAAGAGCGCAACATGCGTATATTTGAGAACAAGATGACGTCTGAGATTGGTGTTATGCACAACATAGATAATGATGTCAAAATGTTAATTGGGAATTAATACTCTATCTGTATCTGTACTCTTTCTTATTAACAATAGAATTACCTTCTTCCAAATATATATATATATATATATATAGCAAATGAAAAAAAAAAAAAAAAAAATATATATATATATATATATATATATATATATATATATATATATATATATATATATATATATATATATATATATATATATAGCAAATGACCTCTAGCCTAGTGGTTAAGAGAGATGCATGCGGCCCAAGTGTTCGGGAGTTTGAGCCCAGTGGAGGCGAGTTCGCCACAAGTACCCGTTGCTTCAAAATATATATATATATATATATATATATATATATATATATATATATATATATATATATATATATATATATATATATATATATATATAAGTGTATATATATATATAAATATATATATATATATATATATATATATATATATATATATATATATACACTTTTATAATGTTGTTCGTATTTAATTTTATACTACTCATTTTTGTTTTTATTCTTGTTTGGTAAGTTTTTAGAATTTAGAATGGACTTTAGTGGACTTGAAGTTATGTTAGAATTCCAATAATTGAATTTTTGATCTTTTGAGCTTATGTTTTTATGTTCTCATAGAATTTTGAAGTAAATTTTGGTTACTTAAACTTATATAAAGAGTAAACTTAGTGACCTCGTTTGATTTATTAAGTTCATTTTTAGGTGTTTGCGACTTGTTACATATTGTTCTAATAATTTTGATTAATTGTTTGGTTGGTATGCTTGGCTTTAAAATTTAATGCTTAAAAAAAAATATTATAGGTTAAGAGGTTATACAATATTAAGTGTGTTGATTGATCAAATGTTAGTTGGTAAAATACCGATACCAAACAAAAACCAACCGAATACCGATTTAACCAAAACCGATTCTAAATGGTACGATATTGGTATTAATTTTTTAAATCTTCCACTATATAATAAGGCTTCAAAACGGCTGAAAAGTGAGCCGTCTAAGTCGTCATTATATCACGGTCCATTTTATTTTAAAAAAATTAATTATGTAAAAAATTGTTGAAAAAAATTAAAAATTTGTCAACATGGAGAATTGAACTCAACCAAAAAAAATACCTTGCACCTTAACCACATGAGTTAGAAGAGATATTTAACTATAATTGGATAATATTCTTATTATACGTTATTATACGTGCAAGGCACGTGCATTTACTAGTGCCAATTTAAAAAATACCAAAAAATTTAATCAATAGAAATTTTCATATACAGTAAAGAAGTTTTACTAAATTACAAAAAAGAGAATAAGTTTAGAGAATTTGTAAATTGGGTAACGACACGACACTAGAGTTGGCGACGTGGCGTGCCAATCCGGAGAGGGGAGACGCGTCAGTGGAGATGGCGCGCGACAGGAGGACGTGCCAATTATCATATCATGACGTGCGTTGTTGGGAGGGGAGAGGGATGTGCCGTGACGTGCGTGTGGGACGCGCCAATTCGCGTGGCGCGCCCCACGCGCGCCAATTATCATGGCGCGTGATAATTGGAAACATGACTTAAGGAGCTCAGAAATACTTGAACACTACTGCCCTCTTGTTTCAGCAAGCATGGTTCTTGTAGTCTGACAGACTTTTAAAAAAAATATTTCTCTATGGGTCATTTGAACCACTTCGACTATACCTTTTCATTTATTTATTATTTTTTGAACGAAGTGGTTCAGAGAGAAAAGCAACTGTCTTTTCATCATCCCAATTAGGCATCAAATTATGTTTCCATGCTTGCTGTTCAAGGGGATAGTACAGTTCATCATCCCAATTAGACATCAAATCAACTGTCATTTATTCATTGAAACAAGGGAACAGTACTGGCGCGTCCCACACGAATTGGCACGTCCCAAGCGCGCGCCACGCGAATTGGCGCATCCCTGCGCGCGCCACGAAACTTGGCGCGTCCCTCTCCCCTCTAAACAGTGTGTGCCATGATAATTGACGCGTCCTCCTGTCGCGTCCCATCTCCACTGACTCGTCTCCCCTCTCTCCGGATTTTGCCATGGCACGCCAATTCTAGTGTCGTATCGTTATCCAATTTACAAATTCCCTAAACTTATAATTTTTTTGTAATTTAGTAAAACTTTTTTACTGTATATAAAAATTTCTGTTGAATCAAATACCGACCGATTATATCCTGCCCTAGTTGCAGCATCGTTATACGTACTCAGCAGCTGCTTGATTTTTGATAGGGACTGGATTGAGGAACAAATTATTATTTTGAGTATCTATTTATCCTAATTCAGTAAAATATTGATAATATATCATTGAAGTGATACAACTGTAGATGACATGTAGGTTACAAAAGTTCTATTTTTTAAGTGATATTTAATTTGAATATGATACCTGCAATTTACTTGGAAGTTTTATTCTTAAGACATCCAAAGTAGGGGTGAGCATTATTCTATTTTGAATAAGAGATTCAGTTTGATTTTAAAAAAAAATTTAGTTCGATTTGGGTTTTGAAAATACTAAAAAAGTTTATTCGATTTCTTATTCGATTTCAATTTTGATCCAAATTCGAAAATTGAATATAAAACCTGTACAATTATATAAATATCCTCAATTATATGTATAATTTATGATTAAAAATATATATATCTTTATACATATTTTAAAAACAACAATTATATATATATATATATATATATATATATATATATATATATATATATATATATATATATATATATATATATATATATGTGTTTTAAAATACAATAGATGTATATAAGAAAATTATAATTTTAATATAATTTATCCACAACTTTAATTTTGGGTTCGGTCTATTAAACAATATTAATATTCCAAACGAACAACCCGAATAAATCAAATCAACCGAATCAATTATTCGGTTCGGTTTCGGTTATAGTAAATTTCGGTTTTGTTTCAATTTTTAATTTTTAGAATTTCGATTTTGACTAATTCGATTAGATTGAAACCAAATAAACCGAACACTCATCCCTATTCCAAATCTCCAGTAACTTCTTAATCGTTTGGAATTGTATGGGTAGTTGACAGTGACAAAGAAGTAATAATAAAAAAAATTTCAAAATCAAATTCAATTTGTTATTGAATCAAGATTCCAATCATTTATACTAACCCGGATCTCAGTTGGATCAACATCCAACGAGTAAACTGAAAATCCTAACAGAAACTTCCTGCGAGAAGGAATCAAAGCTTGTGATCCTACAATTTCGTTAACCCACCAAATTTACTTATTTAAACAGTGATTTCTGTTACAATACAGAGATATTGAGCTTCATAGTCATTTCCTTCTTCTTCTTGTTGATTATTTTATTTTTTCCATAGAGTGAGTATTATTATAGCTATAAAACATGAGTGATCAAGAGAAGAAATCATCTCCAAAGCTCAACGAGAGGATCCTCTCCTCTCTGTCCAAGAGATCAGTGGCTGCGCATGCTTGGCATGACCTCGAGATTGGTAACTACGTACTGATGTTGGTGTGTTTCGGAACGTAATTCGAAATTTACGTTTATGTCTCCATACTATCAAACCCGCCTCTGGACAATATTATGAAGATTCAAACTTAAATTTTGAATATTGTACGAGACACTAAAATTAAATAGTCATTTTTCTTAGCGTCCTTGACAATTTATGTTCCGATCGATGTATGTTTTTGTTATTCTGAACAACTTGACCATAACTATGTTGTATGCAGGCCCCCAAGCTCCTGCAGTCTTCAACGTCGTAAGTGTTCTCACTCTCTCTCTCTCCCCCCCTATATATTTGGCTGCATGTAGGTAGTTTTAGTTGAAGACTGTTTGGTTAAGGAAACATGTAGAGACAAAAATATATCCTCAAACAGGGCCGGCCCTAGGGTAACCAGGGTAAGCGAGACAAGCCATCGGGACTTGGACAACCCTTATGGTTAGGGCAACCCCCCAGGTCCCTATAAGTCGTCAGCTCTCAGCCAATAGAACCTTTGCGGTCCACTTCAACTCCTTCTTGTCAGTTGAACTGGCAATCTTTCGTCCCCATATTTTGAGTTTACATTGGAAATGTCTCGTGTATCTCAAGGGTCACGAGAGAAACTCGGAATCCGAGCTCACTCGCGGTCAAATACAGGAACAAAAACTCCCGAACACGGTATCCTTTCCTTTTGGAGTCAAGGGCAAGAAGCAACCAAAATTAGCTCCGACCAGGGCAACCCAAGCCCCCGAGCCGGCCCTGAATAGGGTTTGGGTTGCCCTATCCGGAGCCAGTTTGGTTGCCCCTTGACTCTTAGTGTAAGCCGTTCCTGGAGGGTCAACCACGACCTCGACCTCTAATATTGGGAATATTGGGGTCACACTCAGAGGGGGGTTGTCCAAGCCCGATCGAAGTCTTGTCTGGCTTAGCCTTGGGCCGGCCATGTCCTCAAATGGTACATGTAAAGTTGTAATTGCAGCTTTACTAGCACCCTATGTTTTCAAGCAAACTTTATTTACTTTTGGGGAGAGTTTTGATTGAATCTAGTAGGAACATTTTGCACAAACTCTTCATACTATAGATATCCTAATTCTGTGATTTCCATCTGTTATATTTCGTTATGGAAGGCGATCAGTCGATTACTAATTAACAACAACTGGTAAATTCAAAGCGAAACTAACAGAAGAACCTTGAGAATTGATCAAATCACCACTATAAACAGAAAAATAGCACAAGATGAATCATGTCTAAGGAATGGCAGCTGCTTGGTACAGGTTGTGGAGATAACTAAAGGAAGTAAAGTCAAGTATGAGCTCGACAAGAAGACAGGACTTATCAAGGTTATTCTTCTAATTTCTCTAATTTCAGCAAATTTTCCTAGCCATATTCTTTTACTTCGTATCGATATCGATTGTTGAACATATATGAAAAATATCTCAGGTCGATCGTATCCTATATTCGTCAGTGGTCTACCCTCACAATTATGGCTTCATCCCTCGCACTCTTTGTGAAGACAATGACCCCATGGATGTACTGGTTCTTATGCAGGTAACTAGATAACCTCTCTGTAACTCGATCAGAACTCTTCATTTGAGACCCTTGTTAGCAATCATCCGAATAAAACTCGTAATATACGCGAATTTTTTTTCGTATCTTTCAGAAACGTATAATACTTGCGTACTTCTGAAAATTTTGAATCAGTACGTAAATTTTAAGCATGCGAAGTTTTAAACATGTTCCGTATAAATTATTGAAAAGTTTGGCACAATAAATGTAGTGGGAACATGTTTAATAAACCAAATTTAACAACATATTTAAGAATGTGAAATTTCTAACCTCAATATTTTTATTTTTGGAATATTTGACAGAATTTTTTAACGTATTTTATTTGCACTGAGCCGATTTATACTCGTACTTTCGAATTTTTGCTGTTTGCCGAATTGCTAACAAGGTTTGAGACAAGTTTAGATCATTTTTTAATTGATACTCACATTTAAACTGAACAGGAACCTGTTCTTCCCGGTTGCTTTCTCCGAGCGAGGCCTATCGGGCTTATGCCTATGATCGATCAGGTAACCCGAGGTAAATGAGTTACTAGCTCGTATCTGAAGATCATGCCTTAAATTGGTTTTTTTTTCGGGTTACAGGGTGAGAAAGATGACAAGATTATTGCGGTTTGCGCTGATGATCCTGAATACCACCACTACAATGACCTCCACGAGCTCTCTCCTCATCGCCAGAACGAGATCAGGAGATTCTTCGAAGACTGTATCCACTCGACACGATATCTCGTATCTTGAACTTTACCTTATTTGCTAGTTACTGATGGGTGGTTTCCTTGACTGGAAAAACTTTAGATAAGAAGAATGAGCACAAAGAGGTTGCTGTCAATGACTTCTTGCCTGCTTCTGCTGCTCGCGAAGCAGTCCAGTATTCCATGTAAGTTGATTTACCCATGGTATGTGAGTGCAAGTAGTGTTTACTTGTGTCGTCGAGACAACGGTTCATGGACACGGGCAAGGAACTAATATGGGAACGTGATAGTGTCAGTGCTTATCCTGAGATACATACCTAGATATAGACTGGGTGTTACAGGACGAGTATAATTTCAGACAGAAAAAATAACATTCCAACTTTAAGTTCCTTCTGAAATTGGTGAAATGATATAGGATGACAATGTGGTTGACATTAATACGAAAGAATCGGTATCAGACCCTTCATATAAACATCGGAATTGACAGTATATGTGGTTTCGGATCAGTATTGGATTTTTGGGTATCGAAAAGCAAATAACTATTAATAATTTTATTTTATTTTATTTTTGTATATTTAGGCATAATTTTAATTATTTTGTGTTGTTTCTTAGTAGTTTTAAAATTTTAATAGCCACGGTTGCTGGTTGGCTTTCATTTATATATACTTTTTACACCCTTGCTAATTGGTATTTTTGTTCATTTTTCTCTGTACTGGAAAAGTTATCCTCAATGTCGTTACACATCAGTATCGTCAGCGGTCGGTATCGTATCAGGACATGCCAAACCGTATTGGTATTGGCCCTACCGTATCGGTATAGGCGAATCTGGCCTCTCTTTGTTTTTTTTTTTGGGGGGGATAAAAGTGTTATTCTAATTAGTCCTGATAACTATCATGAAAACGCAATATCAAATTAGGCTCTTTGTTTTTCTCCTTGGTGTGATTGCAGGGATCTCTATGCTGAATACATCATGCTTAGCTTGAGGCAGTGAACCAACTTTGTCTGCGCTCTCCGAATAATTCCTTAATCCGACCTATTATCGAGTCGGACGCGATGAAGAATCTGTTGCTTTTGCTGAATTAAAAGCAATTGGCGTTTGTTGGCAACACTGAAACCAGAGTATCAGAATTCTTGACATAAAAGGCAGCTCTTCTATTTTCCTTTCTCACTCGTTTTACTTAGATATGTGACCATTACTGTTGCTTTCATTGTATGAGGATTTTTCTTTTTTATGTAAGAACCCGAAGAAACGAGTTTTTTTTTTTCCCGACTCTGCAAACCTTTTTTTTATGACTGTAACTGTTTCATATGTCCTCTTGGTTTGCACAGTGTGAGTTCCTCAAGGATTTATGGAGCAACATCAACATCATTAATCAAAGTATAAGCATATGCATGACCTTGTTATTTTTAGGGTATCCTGGAGATCAGTTAGACCAATTACACAAATGGTCATCCTCCAGAAAAAAATACTTCTGAAATTTCTTCTTGTAGTAATAAATTGTGGCAAAGAAAATAAAATAAAAAATCCCATGCATCTTACTAAATATAATTGATTTAACTGGTCCGGATACAAAATAAGAGCAAGCCACAAACTTGCTGTAGCTAGAAACTATTATAGTCGTAGTCTTGTATACATTCTAGACCCAAAAGTATCCTCCATCATCTACAAAAACACATGGCTGATTGGTCAATGGAATTCGCTTGCATTGTGAAACGAGTTGGGATTCGTTGTATCTCAAGAGTAGATCGCCGTTACCGAACTCGAGTGACTCTTGTGGTTACTCAGGAGAGGTATAAGATCCTAGCTGTGTGGCGGAAGATCAGTGGATCGAGCTACGGGGGCATATTATTTCTCCATTATGATGGTGGGAGTTGGAGGGCAGGGCCCAAAAGGCATGCAATGCAGCGTGTATAAAGTCCCATGTGTATCGCCGGACTATCACAAAAGAAGGGGGAAAAAAAAGTAGATCATCGTCAATGGGGACGGAACTAGACATTCCACTCTGTCGGGACGAATTGCCTAGCCCTCTTCTTTTCCTTGGCGGGGGAAAAAATTGCATACAAATTTTCAGAATTTCGTGGCGGTAGTTGAACCCTATGTTTACTGTGTAATTCTGCCCTAGGTCGTCAACCTTGATGCACCAATCTGTTGAGGTGAAATCTATTCTAAGGACATCCTGTTTACAAATGTACCCTAAATTCTTTTTCAGTAACGCAATTTTTTATTTTCATATTAGGGATTTATAAATCCAACAACCTGCTTACGCAAACACGCGTGAGGTAGGGTAGGGGATTGATCCCTCGGTGCCACTCCAATGCTCAAGTTAGGTATGAGGTGAAGGTAAAAATAGACAAAGTTTTAGGTTAGAATTGTGTGTTCCTTCAAGGCAAAGGATAATCAAATGCACTGCCCCAATATTTATATACAGACTATAACGAATATTTGATCGCGTCTCCAATTTGTCCAATTTGTCTCCAATTTGAATGACGATGGTGTGGATAGGCCATGTGTCTATCATGTGAGGAGATTTGGGCCGAGGCTGACTACGGATAACAAATGTATGCACTTGAGAACCATAGATTGGCTCGGGTTCGGACCTTGGGGTGTGTGTGTGTCTTAATTTCCTATGTGGTGGTGGAAATTAAGTGAGCAGTTGGGTATGGGCCTTCGGGCCGGATTGTGGGCCATATATGACCAATAAAGGTTGACAAATAATCGAGAATAAGAAACTAAAAAGTCACTTCATGTATCATCCTTGAGGGCCAAAGCGCATAATTTCTTGAACCAGACGTTCCCTTCACAAGGCAGTTAGACAACAAGGAATTTTCCTACCTTTTTTTTTCATTTTTTAGTTGAATTATAGGGGCCTTCTGAAATTCAAGTGCCTATACATGGAATGCGGAAATGAGAGATTATTACAAAGTGAAGACTGTCATATAATGATGGCATGCTTAGTTCATGCCTTGGCCCCTTCAGCAGCATAGAGTGCTTTGATTTCTTCAACATCATCATAGCTGCCCAGAAATATGGGTGATCTCTCATGAATGTTTGTAGGAACCAAGTCAAGGGCCTACACCAAAAAATGGAAGACAGAACTTAGCTGACAAGAAGCATTCATCTACCAAGAATATCTACATTAATATATATAATCTAAATATCAGGGGTATTATTAATACTTTGGTGTAACACTTTCTTGGATAAATATATTATTATTTATGGATTAAAAAAAATATTTACTTACCCACTAACTAAAACTTTCATACTATTCTAAAACTATATACAAAGTGTGTGCCCCGATCCCTAGTATTCTGAATTCTAATACTATATCAGCGAACTTCTTGCACTATATACTACTTGGGTTATCTTATATTAATTAAAATTGACTGGCATCTACTCGAAGGAGAAAATGAGTACAAAACTTTATAGGCAATTTCCTTCCAAAGAAGGCTATATATATGTGAAAAATGAAAAATGTACAGGAAACTAGCTTCTGAATTATCTTCACTTTTTTCCATATACTTCAACCTTAGTTGTAATGAATTTGTATAACATCTGCTGTCATAGTTTACAGTTTATTTTTGCTGTCAGTTAGCATCTTTATAAGTTTGCAACAATTCCAAGTCAGTCTCTATATTGCAAAAGAAAGCATCATGAACAGTTAACGCTAGAAAGCGGTATCAATGTGCATAACATAAGTTGAAAAATGCTAACATAAACAAGAATTACCTACCAAGGTTTGTGTTAGAAATAGAAATATTCCAAGGAATTAGTTTTTCATACCCTCTGTTTGCCTGTAAAAGCTTGACCTCCTGCTTGTTCCATCAAGAACGACATTGGGAAGACTTCATATAGAACACTGCCATAAGGAGTTCCAAGTTCAATTTTAAGTTCCAAAAATATATGGAGAACTATATTTGTAGATTTATGTTCTTTATCTCCAGAGCTTGTGTAACATAGATTCCAGTAAAAAGTTTAACTAAATACACACCGTAATTTTCCATTTGGGCTCTTCTTATCTGCAGGGTACAAAAAGATGCCCCCATAAAGGAGAGTTCGGTGGACATCAGCAACCATGCTGTAACAGGAGGAAAAAAACAACAACGGTTCAATGGTGAAAGGAAAAAAATCAGCTTGCAAAATATGTAATTCCACGACAAATTGACACCAATCAAAATCTCTTGATGATGATTAAATGATGCAACAGATATTGATCACCAAATAATAAACAAAAATTAGATATATCTGAACCAAACAATTGTCTTTGGTGAATGGGAGTTTGGTTTGAGCAAGTTGGGAGCATCACTAGAGGAATTTCCTTGTACTAACGTTTCACTCCGCAAAAGTTACATAAGTAGAGAGTTTAGCAGTAACCAATTCATATATATAGAGTGTAGATAGAGATGGATCAAATCATATTCCATCAAAGTGCTGCCAGCTAGAACCATTTCATATAAATAGTAAGATTTATGTGAACTCCAAAGAGTTTTAACAGACTAATGAACTAATTTGCTTTTGACAACTGTAGTACCAAACTGAATTTGGAATTTTATTGCAAGATAATAGAGTCAAAAGACGGGAAACTTCACCTCCCAACATATCTCAGAGATTTGGGTGATGAACCATCCTTGGGGTACTTGCATTTCTCGACATACCTACAAACATATGAATGATATAAGAAAGTATGCGCTAAACTACTAAAAAAATGATGTCAGTAAATATTCTTGCATACGTTGCTGTTGGTCCATCCCAGTTTCTGGCATTCCCTTCATTCACGGAATAAATTTTGCCTTTCTTTGGAATCTGTGTAAGGAAGAAGGTTCAGTCTCAGATTAGCCGCTTATAATGGCATGAGCAGAAATTACGGAATATAATACACATAAATATTCTACAAGTTACAATAAGACAAATGCATAACTAGAATAGCACCAGAAACAAATGACTTAGGGTCTGCTTGGCAATTATCGGGGTAGCGGTTATGAGGTGTTTTTAGAGTACCGGTTATGAGCGGTTATGAGGAGTCCGGTTTTGGATGGTTTTTAAGTAGCGGCTTTTAAACTAGTCCAATCCATGCTTGGTAATTCATTAACGAGCGGTTCTGAAAGTTTTTTACACGAATAAATTAAATAGGGAAGGGTATCGGTAGTTATAATTATATCTATTTTTGTGAGGATATAAATGGAATAACAAAATAAAGCCGCTCAAAACCCGCCGATTTGGGGTGTTTACAAAGCCACCCAAAAATACATTACACCGGTTTTGGGGGGTTTTTGAGCCGACGAAAACCAGTGCCTCAAAAAAATTAACAAGCAGGGGTTTTCATAAACGGTCGGTTCAAAAACACCCCAAAACCGGTGAAAACACCATTACCAAGCAGACCCTTAATGGATGATGGCTATTTTGCATTCAAATACCTTCGGCTTTCACGCTTCTGCAAGTTGCTACCCAATACTGTTTTTATTAGCAAACCGCTACCATAAACATAAGAACGATTGCAATCAAGTACTCTATGTCAACCTTCATTAACATTTGACAGTCATGTACGGTCATGTGCAAAGTACGTGAATAATTTAGGACAACTACGTACCCAGACTCAAAAAGAACATTCCCATCCTTTATTCTCCCATTCCCCAAAGCAAAAAAAGAAAAAGAAAAAAAAGCTGAAGCTAGCAAAGTGCCAATACGAATAGTACGAGGTAGCAACCTTCAAAACCGTGACAATTTGAAGGTATTTAAATGCAGCTTAGCACAGAATGATTAATAACAACAGAAATAGGGAGTAACATAATAGTTCTTGCAATTGTAAAAGACCAATAATCATTAAAGAAAACTAATTAATAAAGAGAGAACACAAAAAGACTAATAGTTTTCATAATTTTAAGAAGCTATTGTTGTAGAAGATTTACCTTTCAATGGAATATATTATATACCAAAGGATGCAACAGAAAAGTTGGCTGATACGATAATGTAAATTGTGTATCAGATAATTTCCTAATATTGAAGAGTGACACACGAACCTTTATATCTGGATGAGTCATTATGAACTCCCCCAGAGATGGATCTAGAGTGAAACCATGCACACCATTCCCAGTGCTTAATACAAGCTGCAAGATGGAAATTCATTGCGCACTTAACATTTCTACATATGTGAACAAAAAAGGAATGTAGGCTACAACTAAGAAGGGAAATATATTGCAAGAGCGATCAACCCTATGCCAAACTAGTATATCATTACTGGCTTCACGTATGTGTCAGGATCATGGGTATGGAAAGAGGGCCACTGATGAGGATGATTTTCTTATTTTACCTCACAAAAGCTCCCATACATACAGTAGCCTGCTGCTACCATATTCTTCCCTGGTTGTAATACATCCTCCAGAGTCGCTTCGTCCTTATTTTTAATCATGTATATCCCAAAAATCTATAGACAACAATAAGAGACGTGAATCAATGAAAGGAGAGTTCCTTGAAAGACAGACGGAAAATAATCACTGGATAAAATCGTACCGTTCCAATGGAAACACCGCAATCAATGTTAGAGGAACCATCCAGGGGGTCAAAAACTACACAGTATCTGCAATTTAGGGAGGAATTGCAAATGTATACATCAGTAAAGTAATAAATTTAAAGAAGGCCATTCATAAGCATAGGTAATCAGTACAGACTTTCCACGCAGAGCTGGATCCACAAATGTTGCCTCCTCATCCTCTTCAGAAACGAGAATGCACTGCAGCAAAAGTCTCGGTCAGTTTTAACATACCGCATGCATGTAAGAGTCTAAAGATGTCTAAGTATAGACTTACAGTTCGACCGCTACTTGTCAAAGCCTTAACAAATACTTCATTTGAAAGAACATCCAGTTTCTTCTGCTCTTCACCCTGAAATGAAGGAGCAAGCTTAGAACCTCTGAGCTGAAAAGTATAGAATAGTATACTAGGCTTGTTGAAGTCCAACAAGAGCTTGCCTGGACGTTAGTTTCTCCAGCAAGTCCTATGAGTTGTGCAAGGCCAGCCTGTTGAAGGAAAAGGGAATAAAAATACATCAGCTAGAAATAATAAATATGGGTAACGCTAAATCCTCAGAACATGGAATTCAGTAAAGCTATCAGAAAAGAAACAATCCATGAAAGAGTTGAAAGTTACTCGCAGTCCAGCATGATTTAGTACTACATTAAAAACCTCAAGTTATGCTAAAATTTAGTCGTATGTGGACCAAGAAAAATGGAGTTTCACACAAAGAAGCAAATTAGGAAATACTACTGTGCAACACGTGGAGCGATAACATGACAATACCCTTATAATGACAAGAATAACAAACCACAATACTAACAGAGCAATAAACACAAAGCACACAAGAATTTACGTGGTTCGGTCAAGATCCACCTACTTCACGAAACAATGGGAGAAAACTTTATTGAATTAGTGAGAAAAACTTACAAAAGGATTATAAAACAAACCGCAACCTCACATTAGCGACATCTCCTTCAACCCCTCTTGAAGACTCCTTTAATGACTCTCAAGCAAAATCCTAGAAAACCTTAACTTTTAGCAATCAATGGCCTCGAGCACTTTCCACCTACATAGCGGGATGGTGGAGGTATTAAATGCCCTCTCATAATTTAACCTAGGCCTAGGAGCAATTTGGACCATCAAATCAAAGAGAACAAATATGAACCACATGTTTTTTGAACCAAAACCCGACCCGTCGGTATGACGGCGAAATGTTGTCGATATATCACTGGTATGCTTATGTGACCAACTTTTCTGGGCAAACATGTTGGACCAAAACACACATCTAAGCATGACAGCATATGGGCGTATGCTGTCGAGATGTCGTTCTGCTGATACTCAGCAGAAACTGAGTGTTTCCTTCTCCTCTCCAGCTTCTCTAAATTCATGGACGGTGCCCGTAGCTTCCCGTATGAACACGAGCTATATCTAACAATCTCCACCTTGACGACATGTTCCTTTGGTCACCTTATGAAACGATTGCGATGCTACGTGCTTCTTCACTCTAACTTCAAAGGTCAATTTGCCCCTCTTTTATTCTTTGAAAAAAAATCAAGAAACTATGCCACTTCAATCTTGTCCAAAACTGAAGTACGGCCACTTGTACAGTCTTGTACCAAAATCCGAGAAACTGCCATTGCCACGGTCTTCTTTGCCCCAGAAATACAAAACTGTCAACACCTACTATCGAGGCCCCAAACCTTCCTCCAACCGGAGTACCTTGATAGAAGTCAAGGCCGACTTAAACTTCTCCACCTGAATAACCTTGGTTAGCATGCTAGATGCCAGTCGGATTCACACTTAGCATCAATCTTCAATATATCGATCTCTTTATCACACCATTCTTATATCTTGTGGTATCGCACGTCTATGTGTTTCGTCTGAGTGTGATACATTAAATTTTTTACAAGATGTATTGCGCTACAACTATCACAAAATACTAGAACCTGCACATTCTCGAACCCAAACTCACTAACCGTACCCCTTAACTACATCCTCCTTGGATGCCTCAAGTGTCGTAATGTACCCAGTCTCCATAGTGGAAAGCATCACAATATTCTGAAGTGTCGACTTCCAATTGACTGGAGAATATGCAAAAGTATAAGCATAGACCGCAATTGACATTTTCTTTCCCACATCACCAGCTAATCCGCATCCACATAATCATGCAAGAGACTTAGTTCGTGCTCTAATTTGTGAAACAATAAAACGAGAACCTTCGAGCCCTTTAAAACACAATAATAATCGAACAATAAAGCACAATAATAACCGAACAGTAGATATGATTACTTGGTTCGGCAAAAATCCATTACTCTACCAGGCAAGGGAGAAAACTTTATTAAATTAATGAAAGAATCTTATAAAAGAACTACAAAGCAAACCATCCTCTTCTTAGCAAGACTTCCGACGAGCTCTCCTTCAACCTCTCTCCAAGACTCCTTTAATGGCTCTCTAGCAAAATTCTAAAAAATCCTAGATTTTAGTAAACAATGGCCATAAGCCCTTCCCACCTACAAGGTGGGCTGTGAAGGTATTAAATATCCTCCCATAACTTAACCTACGTATAGGAACAATCAGATCGTTGAATCGAAAATAACATATATATATATATATATATATATATATATATATATATATATATATATATATATATATATATGAACCAAAACCCGACTCTACGGTATGCCGGCGGAATGTCGTCACTATGATTATGTGACCAATTTTTCTGGCCAAACTTGATGGACCAAAAATGTGCTTCTAAGAATATCAGCACCATACCAGCGATATGCTGCTGGTATGCCACCGATATGCTGTTAGTTGATACTCCAAATAATATATAGACGACGCTCGTAGATCCCGAATGAACACGAGCCACATGCAACAAATATATCCTACCATTTCTCTATATCATAATTCTTGGACATTGGACACTTCAGTTTAACATAACAAGGTTAATTAGAATATTAAGCAATGCCCACTCTCTCCCAGTTTTCCCCACGCATACATCGACACGTGGAGCATGCCTGGCCCACTTGTTAGTGACGCCTACTACAGTGCGGAGAGTATGAAAAGTTTATTAGATGTACACATGGAGCATACCTAGCTCTCAACAAGAGGAGAGGAGATGATGTTTCTGCTTACTTTTGACGCATTCTTTATCCATCCATCCATCCATCCAAAGGGGGGTGAGTCGATCGCTTATCTAAATGTACACATGGCAATATGGCATGGAACATGTACAAGTTTCTCCATCGCACATTCACACTCGAATCTAATCCCTCTACAGTTAGTTATCCCCAAAAGAAAAGAAATGAAAAGAAAATTGTTGGCACGTAATTAACACGTTCCTCCTCCTTTTCCCCCTTCCATAACAAGATGAATTTATTTTATTTCAAGAAAATTAAAACCCTAATTAAGTTTCCGGCCATAGGATTGAATCCTGCGGGTTGGCCACCCCACCCTTCGGTCCGCACGTACGAACGCACGCACGGAGTGCGTGCCAAGATCGATCAATGGCGCATATAAAATTCGTCATTGTCTAGGAAGCATGAGAGAGGAAAGAGGGGGAGCGACGACCTTGTTGACGGCGGAGCAGACGAACTTGCAGCCGAGGACGATGTGGCTGAGGAGGATGGTGAAGTCGCCTCTCGACTCCGGGTGCTTCGACTGCTCGTTCAGCACGTGCCGTGTTATCGTCATCAGGTCCGTCCGGTGAGCATCCGCCGAGTGATCCATCCTTCCTTTCTCCCTCTCTCTCTCTCTCTCTCTCTCTCTCTCTCTCTCTCCTTTCTTTCTCTTTCTTTCTTTTTCTTTCTACTTATTATTCTTCTCTCTCTCTCTCTAAAATGTATTTATAGTACTTACTACAAGAAAAGAAGAAAGGAGAGAGAGATAAGGCGTCGTTGGTGCCCATTCGAAGGAGGGAGGGACGGAAGCTTCCGATGACACGTGGAAGCAAGTGGTTGCAGCGAGGATAACGATTATGGTTTTCTTCACTCGCACGCACACGGATTATTTATTTTTTCTTTTTCTTTTTGGTCTCCTCTACGAGAGAAAGAAGAAAGAAAAATAAATGACCGATATTTATGAATGGAAACAAACAAAAACACAAATAAACAATAGAGAATCAAAGATTCAGAAATAATTGGGTTGGTCCACGAAAAAAAAAGCGCTAATGTATCGGATCCTATGAAAGGGTGGAAGTGGAACCTTAAAGGGTGAAAGTATCAGATTCCTATCAGCTTCTGTTGCATCCCACTATATTTTTGCTTGATGTTAATTCTTTTTAGGATTTTTTTGACTTTTATCCCATTTGTTAATATGAGTTTGTACTTACATCCCTCTTTTTAATTTTTTTAGACTTATATTCCACTTTTCGTCACAAAAAATATTTATTTTGTTACAAAAAATATTTGTTTTGTCACAAAAAATACTTTTAATGACGAAAAGTGGGATGTAAGTACAAAGTCTTATTAATAAGTGGAATGAAAGTTAAGATATCCCTTAATTAAAAGGAACAGGCGAGACCAAAAATTAATTTGTGTGACTAATTAATATTTTCATCACAAAGCCAAATATTTTCTTGGCAATTCTTTTACATAAATAGACGAAAAAAGGAGTTTTTTTAAAATTTTATGTCCAATACAATCCACTGGTTTGGATGAACACGAAAATCAAGCAGTCTCACGGTCGTCCTAATTTGTGTTTTCTACATATAAGCATGAGTAACAGTTAGGACAACCTTCGAACTACTTGATTCCGTCATACGGTCTGTCGGAATATGGACATTCTTAAATTCCGTCCGTCAGACCGACAGAATGTATTTGTAGTTACAAAGCTTTTAAACTCATCCCTCCGTCTATTTCTGAAAAAAAAAAATACTTCGGTGAGAAAATTTGCGGTACTTTGATTAGGAATTTTTTGCTTCTTTGTGCGTTTTGCAAATACACATTGCCAAAAGAGCTGGGCAAGTCTTTAACTATTACTTTAACCTGTGATATGCAAAATATCTCTATTACTGCAAAAATTTCCAATCATTCATACCGATTACTTTAAGAACATGATTCCATGCAATTCTCGTAAAAACATGAGACTATTTCCGAATGGTTATCAGCATGAGAAATAGATTGAAGCGCCAAGAATCTATGTCCTTCAAGTGCCACAATGATAGTGGTCACATCATATGCTTCCAACTTGTAGATTTCAGTAGTCTTGAGGCTTAAATTAGTTTATCACACGATTCAACATATGACACTTGCAATATAACACTGCTCATATATACATCTAGGGCCGGCTCTGGAATAAGCCGGACAAGTCATCGGGTTTGGACAACCCCCCTCCTCTACCCATAATGATATAGGGCTCGTTTGGATCAAGTTTTTGGATTCCTAGGAATAGATTTTCAATTCCTTTCCCATGGAAAAGGAATTCAACATTCCCATATCCATGTTTGGTTATGTTGGGAATAGTTAGTTCAAAATTAAAAAAAAATAAATTATTTTCATGTTTGGTTCACACATGGATAGAAATCTTAATTTATTTAGTTTTACTTTAATACCCTTTCACTAATTTCATGATGATTCACATGTTTGGGATAAGAGTTAAAAATTTGAAAAATAAAGAGAGGGTATAACCGTCCAAATAAAATAGTCAAAAATTATTCCTAGAAAAGCAAATCTATTCCCAAATGGGGGCTTGAGAATAGCTTTTCCACATCCATGGGAATAGCTTTTCCACATAACCCCCTCTTATTCCCTCCTCATTCCCAATCCTAAACATACCAAACATGGGTAAGGAATTCAAATCCCATTCCCAAACCTCAAAAACTTGAACCAAACGTCCCCTAAGTCCCCACCTCTTCGCCAATAAAGCCTATGCGGTCCACCCCAACTCCTCTCTGTTAGTTGAACAACCAATTCACCAGGTCCATATTTTGAGTTCCTACTGGAAAGGACTCGAGTAGCTCAAGTAGAGGAACTCGGAATCCGAGCTCCGTGATGCCGTTAGAACATGAGACTTCGACATCGCTGCCAACCCCACTTGCCATCAAATTTTTTGATATCTTCTTTTGGAGTCGATGACAAGGGACAACCAAATCTAGCTCCGAATAGAACAATTCAACCCTCTGGACCGGACCTGTATACATATCCATGTATGTTGCTGAGAAATCCCACGAGAAGCCTAGCCTTTCCAGCACTGCTTGGTTTTTCTTGCTCTTTTGTAGAACATCTGTTGACAAAGAATAAACAAGAAAATAAATGTGCATTCTGAGGATGGATGTGCTTGCATGCATGAAATCATAGCATTTGATTGATACAGGTGAGCTTGTTTGTATTTGGTTGGTGGGAAGTGCGGGAGAGGAAAAGAAAAAGGGAAATTAAACCGAGGGAAAAAAATGAATTTTTTTTTTTTGGGTCAATCAATAAAGTTGAACAGAAAGAAAAAAAAGTTATAAGGAATTGGAAAAGGACGGCAATGGAGGGATGCTGGAGTTGATCAACGACGTCAAAGGAATGAGTGGAAAGGGATGACCCAATAAAGTGTCAGACAAAGTAAGAAGAAAATCAATGTGCATCGGCAGATTTTTGTTGCATGCATGAGATCCTTTCTATTCTTTTTCGCTTGAAACTAGGCCTGTCAATGGTAGCTTATTGGTCGGATATTGGCATTACCATATCCGAACCATTAACTATCGGATATATCCGATAACTATCCGATATCCGATCGGATATAATTTTTGGCTACCATACCCGTTACCAATAGTTTTAACGGATATCGGATAATATCCGAACCAATAAGATTACTAAAAAATATCTTAAAAAAAAGGGAAGAAAAAAAATGAGTTAAAACGTTTTGGTTGTCACCTTGCTGGTTTAGATCGGGTAGATACTTCAAACTATGTTTTTCAGCCGCTTGCAAGGTGACAACCAAAATATTTGAACTCTTTAGATATGATATGTCAAATATATTATAGTATATACGTTGCTGGAAATTTAAGTTCAACCCTATGGTACCGATCTAAACCACTTAAAGTGGCTGAAAAATATAGTTTGAAGTATCTACACTTTCCAATAAGTTTTGGTTAAAAAACATAATTTGTAGTAAATATCATTTTAAATTTATTAAATAATTTAAATATTATTGGTTCGGATATTATTGGTTCGGATATGACACTTACCGTATCCGCATCCGATATCCGATAAATATCCGATATGATATCCGAATCCGTATCCGTATCCGAAATTTCGGATATTTTCGGTTCGAATACGGATCGAATAGGGATTTTCGGTCTACCATTGACAAGCCTACTTGAAACCAACCAATGTTTAAACTTACATTTTAATTTTCCATTCTTTTCTCCCACTTACCACGAGCTAAACAAAGTCTATGGATTTGAGCCAACTTTTATGAAGTATTTAAAAAATCATGCTCGGTAATTTTTTCGAACCATTACTTTTGGTCGGCTCAAAAAATCTCCATTGGTAATCTCCAAAACCAATGTAGTGTAATTTAGAATTTAGAATGTTTTAATAAACATCCCAAATTGGGGTTTTGAGGATTTCTATTAATTTATTCAATTTATAGTACCCTCGTTAAAAATACATAGTTATAACTAATACCTAAAACAATCTAATATCACAATTCTTCTTTCTTATCTTTGCTCATGGAGTACTCATAGAATATGATACCCTCCAATTTTCCGATCAATTACGAATTGCTCGTGCTTAATTTGCATCAGATAATAATTTTTATTTGCTATTAATCGTTTCCAATTACTTATAAAAATTTTTTGCTAACTTTGTCATCGTGTATGCTATTTCTATAATTTGGAATTTTGTTTATCTATGAGCATATAAGTAATTTTATTCTTTTAGAACTTTCACAACCGCTTGCTAATGAATTATGGCTTGAACTGGTTTAAAATCCGTTACTTAAAACCACCCAATCGGTACTTTAAAAACATCTTATAACCGCTACCGAACAATTGCCAAACAAACTCTGCGAGAAGCACAAGGATTCACATTTATCATGACAATAGATCACATAAACATGTTACAAAATTGGAGAAGTACAACAAAAGTAATGATGAAAAAGGTGGATTTGGTGGAACAAGAGCTCAATTGGGTCTTCTTTTTCCATTCGCGGGTGGGATGTGGATTTTGATGGGTGAGGTTCTGATTGGAGTTGGGAGAATCAGGAGAGTTATTTAGCATGTTTAAACTCATTTCTGACCAACTTGGTGTTGGAGTTTTGGCCTTTCCTTTAGAAACTTTAGTCCCACATCGGATAGGTTAAAGAGTTTGTATCTCTATATATTAGCTTTGCTATTATTGGAGATGCACATGTGGTGTGGAGGTGCACATGGGTTTGCCATGTGGGTTATTTTTCTAATGGAAAAAAGGCTAAAATCAACAATTAAAGCATTCATGTTTTTTGCTCTTGGGAAATTTATTTCCATAGGAGCTAAGCCCCATAGGGCTTAGCGACTCGGACTCGGACTCGGGCTCGGGCTCAAGGGCTCATGAGGCGTAATGTGGCGTTTTGTTGGCGCACTTTGCACTTAGCATCGTCGCTAGGCGCACCCGTTACGCGAGCCCAGTTACGCTGGCCCAGTTACGCAGCCCAGTGCGCGCAATGTTCAGGGTGGTTACTACCACGTCCCTAACATTGTGCTAACCGGGCAGTTATTGCTGGGGCTTATATAAGGCCTCCTCCTTCTCTCTCACAAAAAAGAACTAAGACACAAGTAGTAGACAGAAAGTTTACAAGTGCTTAGAGGCTGTGAGAGAGAAAAGAGGGATTGTACCAGCGTTGCTTTTTGCACAGGAGTTCGAGTTCATCAGAGGAGTCAGAAGAGCAGAGTGTTCCAAGTTCTTCGACGAACTTGCTGGTTCCTGGAAGCTATTCGTGTAGGGCGAATAAAGCTTTGAGCAACGATGATCATTCACCCCAGCAGGAGTTTTTCCATATTTCGCCTGTCACTTTCTTTGTTGGTTTTATCAGGATTTTATTAGCGCACCTTCGGTGAAGTGTTAGCGTTGATATTTTCAGAATTCTATTAGCGCACCTTCTGTAAAGTGTAGCACTAATTGAATTTCTCTTACGTACCTTCTGTGAAGCGTTACGTTCTGTGCACCTTCTGTGAAGTGTAGCACTAGTGAAATTTCTCTTACGTACCTTCTGTGAAGTGTTACGTTCTGTGCACCTTCTGTGAAGTGTAGCACGAGTTAAAATTTCTCCTACGTACCTTTTGTGAAGTGTTACGTAATAACGATTGTTTGTACAATTGTTACGATATTTCAGTTTTTCATCGAAAAATTGTACCCCGGCATTAACAATCTCAAAGCTTTATCGCTACGATGGAAAACGTTAATGTTTCACTCTTCAATTCTAACTTTTGCAAGTTAGAAAAGTTTGATGGAGAACATTACCAAGTCTGGAAGAGGAAGGTATATCTAACCCTTCAACTTAAAGACGTGGATCACGTGCTTCTGGAGGAAGAACCTACTGTTCCAGATGTTGGATCTGCTGCCGCAATCACCGCGGCTACTAAATTGCAAGCAAAATGGAGAAGGGAAAATAGTATTTGCAGGCTGCTTATCCTGAATGCTATGGAAGATTCCCTTGCAGAATCATATTCTAAAAAGAATATTGCTAGAGACATATGGGAGTCTCTAGAAAAACTCTACGAAGAAGACAAGAACCGCAGTAAAATATTTGTGGTTGAAAAATATCACAAGTGGTTCTTTGATGACGAAAAGTCTATGCTGCCGCAGGTGAAGGAGTTTCTGAAACTGCGACAGAAGTTGGAAGACGAGGCAATGCCCCTCCCCGACAAGTTTGTTGTTGGAGGGATTGTCTCAAAGCTCCCCGCTGGGTGGAGCAAGTTCTATGCAAACATGCATAGGAAGAAGCTGGAGATCACCCTTGAAGATCTCCTGCAGGAAATCTATGTTGAGGACCAGATGCGGGCTCAACTGAAGGTGGACGCACTGTCCAAGCAATTGGCTAACGCCAATATGGTTCATACCAAGGAACCAAGGGGAAAGCAGGCGGCTTCCCACAGCAAGAAGAAGGACCCTAACAATCTAAAAGTCAAGGGAACTTCTATCAAGAAAAGGAAGCCAAAGTCTCAAATGTTTTGCTTCAAGTGTGGCAAGAAGGGCCACTTTAAGAATGAGTGCAAAGCAAAAACCAAGCAATCGGAGCAAGGAGAACATAGTAAGGTATCTATGATCACTGATGTTGTTGCTATGATTGCGCAGGTTGATGCGGTAGAAACTGATGCTGACTGGTGGGTAGACACTGGAGCTACCTGCCATGTTTGCTCCAGCAAGGAGTGGTTCACCACCTACACCCCTACTTCTGATGTGGTTATGGTGGCGAACCAGGCACAAGCTGAAGTGCTCGGGATCGGGACGGTGGTGTTGAAGCTGACTTCGGGGAAGTCTCTGACGCTTCAAGGCGTGAAGCACGTACCTGCTATCGCCAAGAACCTGATCTCTAGAGGCCTACTCTGCAATGCAGGCCTCAGGATGGACATCAATGCTGGCCAGATGGTGATGTCTATCAAGGGAACATATTTCGGGAAAGCTTTTTATACCGAAAGAATGTTCAAGATTCAGCTTGTAAATCAGTTCAATGTTGTTAATACAATCACTCATTCTGCTTATATAACTTATGAGTTGTGGCATAATAGGCTAGGACATGTTCATTCTAAACGAATTAACAGAATGTCTAGTCTAGGGCTTATCTCCAAGTGTGGGAGTAAGGTAGAGAAATGTGAAGTTGTGCTCAAACTAAGATCACAAGGAAACCCTTTTCTCGGGTTAATCGAAGTACAGATCTTCTGGAGTTAGTACACTCAGATATCTGTGACTACAAACAGTTCTCTACAAAGGTCGGGATGAAGTATTTTATAACCTTCATCGATGACATCTCAAAGTATGCGTTCGTCTATTTGCTGAAGGCTAAAGACGAAGCATTCGAGAAATTCAAGGAGTTCAGAGCCGAAGCTGAGCGGCAGACTGGACAACAACTCAAAAGAATAAGAAGTGATCGAGGTGGGGAGTACAGGTCTCATGAATTCGCATCGTTCTGCAAAGAACATGGAATTGTCAATGAGACTACGGCACCGTACTCTCCTCAATCAAACGGAGTAGCAAAGAGGAAGAACAGAACGTTAACAGAAATGATTAACTCAATGTTGTTGACTGCTAGCCTTCCTAAGTGCTACTGGGGTGAAGCTGCATTGACGGCTACTTTTATTCTAAATAGAGTGCCTCATGCAACTTCAGACGTTACTCCTCATAAACTCTGGTTCAAGGTCAGACCTAACTTGAATGTCATTCGAGTGTGGGGGTGTCTGGCATATGTCAAGCTTCCAGATCTGAAGATTCAGAAGCTTGGGACAAGGACTACAAAGACGATCTTCTTGGGGTATGCCGAGAAGAGTGATGCTCGGAGATTTCTTGATATCGAGTCAAATCATATCATTGAATCTCGCGACGCAGAATATTTTGAAGACAAATTTGCTAGGCACAAGAATATTGTTCTTGCGGATGTACCGGAGAACAATGAGGGTGCGCAGCAAACTGAAGTCTTCAATGAAGATGTGGTCCAAGAAGATGTTGTTGAAACAACATTTGAACCAGAACAAGCTGAGCCGTCAGCTAAGCGTGTGAGGAGGCCGAAGGACTTCGGAAGTGACTTTGTCACCTATCATGTGGAAGCAGATCCGCTTACCTATGATGAGGCGATGAAGACCAGAGACGCAGTTTTCTGGAAGGAGGCGATTGACAATGAAATTGATTCCATCACCTCAAATAACACTTGGGTGTTGGTTGATCTTCCTGAAGGAGCGAAACCCATCGGATGCAAATGGATCTTCAAGAAGAAGATGAAAGCAGACGGAACTATTGAGAAGTTCAAGGCTAGGTTGGTAGCCAAGGGATTTTCTCAGAAGCAGGGGATTGACTATTTTGACACGTATGCTCCAGTTGCCCGGATGACCACCATCAGAATGTTGATTGCTCTCGCAGCAATACATAAGATGGTGATACATCAGATGGATGTGAATACGGCTTTCCTAAATGATGAGCTGACCGAAGAGATTTACATGCAACAGCCAGAGGAATTTGTCATCAGGGGTCTTGAAGACAAAGTCTGCAAGTTGGTGAAATCCTTGTACGGTCTTAAACAGGCTCCCAAGATGTGGCATGAGAAATTTGACAAAGTTATAAGGTCAAATGGCTACATGGTCAGCGATACGGACAAGTGTGTTTACACGAAGTTCACTGATGGAAGAGGTGTGATCGTTTGTCTGTACGTGGACGACATGCTTATCCTAGGTACGGATATTAGCTGTGTCACGGAGACAAAGAAATTCATCTCAAGCAAGTTCAGTATAAAGGACTTGGGGGAAGCTGATGTGATCTTAGGGATCAAGATCATCCGGACAGACACTGGACTAGCGCTGTCACAGTCTCATTATGTTGAGAAAATGATCACTCGTTATGGGTATCGGGATCTTCCAGGGATCGATACGCCGTACAGGTGTGATCTGAAGCTGAAGCCTAATTCAGGGGAAAGCGTCAGGCAGCTGGAGTATGCTGTAGCGCCCCGCTTTCGATAGGCGACGGAACTTCATAATATGCTAGCGCCGAGTCAGATCGGTCTGGAACTTAGATGGCCATCTGACTCGATCGCTAAGCTTGGTAAACGTTAACGCCTTGCGGCATCGATTCAATTCGATTTGGACGGAAGATACGAGAATCGATCCAACTAATGGAACGACTTCTGTTGGAACAAGTCCTAGATGCAGCGGGCTGCGTCTCGGCGCGCAAGCTCTCTATAAGAGTCCCTTCGACAGGACCAGACCGCTGTATGGTTTTCTTGGAGCTTTGCCGCTTGGCTTGATTGAAGTGCTTTCGCGTCGTTTTCAAGGATGCAATTACAAATTTCGATGCAAGGGAAAAAGAAGGAAATCTAACAAAGTGTTGATGCATTGCAGGAGCTCGCGTAACTAAGGATTGACGTTGCGTAGCGCTTCGACGACCTGCACGAAGCCAAGTAATCGGTGGGTGATTCGGCCTTCTTTTCTATTCTGTCCCGCAAACTTAATCCTTACTTCGAATCCATTCAAATCGAACGATGCCAAGTTAATTACATGCCAATCCACTAAGTCAAGAACTCGGGAAAAATGTATCGATTTACAAATACAAGTTTTTCACATAAACCAAAAAGTTTAAGGTTTACAGAAAAAGATAGACTATTTCAAGTGCTGCAAAATATTATGAAACATTGAACATGGGTTTTGATGCCTCGGACAATTTGGTGCCTACGGGACGCTAAATCGAGTGTATGGCTTCGGGGAAAATGAATCGATGCATAAGTTGCCATAAATGATAATGTCGTTGAATACTGTCTGCGCTATACAAAACGGTTTGCATGCATTAAACTGTTCGCACATAGGCATGGTCATGGACAGCTTGTGCACAAGTTCGATTCCTCGAAACGGTATCCGGGGCATCGGAACCGATTCGACCTAGGGGGAATAATTTCTCGTGCTTCGGCGCGATGCATGCGGGACCTTCAGTAAGGCTTGCAACCTAGGCTGAAAGGGTAGCGTCGCATGCCAACTTCGATTAAGTCCCTCGTGGTGCGTAGCACCAATGACCGCATATAAGATAGTTTCATGCTCATCTATTGTCTTATGCAGGGTAAATATTATCTATGTTTTCATGCAGGGACGAGCACGGCCGTGGTAAGAAATACGATAAACTGCGATGTTATGTTGTATGCTTAATACTCAATGACGGCTATCGAATATGAACTGAATTCATTTAGTTCTAATAGAAAGACAACTCTAAAGCATGCCTACCCTAACAATCAGAGTCGGTTTAGACGAGTTGGTTCGTCTCGTCCACTTAGCAAGTGTGCTAATCCCCTCCCCCAATTTCCCCAGGTGCGGTGGGCGCTCTAACCTAAAACGAAGCTGAAGTGCGGAGAGGCTTTTGAAGCTCTTCCTATACTGAAGTATTTTGAAGCCAATTCAAGTCGACGGCTTATGTATAAAGGGGCGAATGTATGGGACGGCAAGCGTAGTTCAGGCAACTTGTCGAATGTATTCTCTTTATGTTTTCAATCAATGTAGCCGCAACGGCATCCAATGTAATTACGACTTGCACTTCGTTGCAAGCTATGAATGAAAAGCATTTCTATCTTCCTATACTGCGTCTTAAATTCTGATGTGATTTGTGAAGTTTCAACTTGGCGTATTTATATCAAAAGATAACCGTTTGAGAACTTGTCATCTTGCCTTGCACGAGCGCAACTCCAGGCTCGTACGGCATCACGCCTTAGCGAGGACGATCGAATCGGCAAAATTAACATCGGGGACGAACGTTGTCGACTCGGGGCGTGACAAATTGGTATCAGAGCACAGTTATGTTTCCTTGGATTTTCGAAATATGTTTCATTGTTGGAATGTCCGTTGCGATGGTTTGATTGAATGCTTGTCGGCATGCTGCGTGAAATACGAGTTCCATACATGTAAGCCCGTATATATTTTGAAAAATACTAACGGGTTTACACTGTTTGTAGGAATGACTAAGCGAGATAAGAAAATCGCCGGCCCAACAACCCAAACTGTAGATAGTACGTCGAGCACAAAAAGCACCGAGCCTAGCGAGACGACTATGCAGAAGATGCTACAGTTGATGGAACTGCAGCAGCAGCAGCTTCAGACACAATTCAAAGCTCAATTTGAGGCGCAACAAAGACAGATGAATGCCCTGACTCAGATAGTGAGCAGAATGGCGGGCAATAGCAAGACGACGGACGAAGAGCCCGAGGAAAAGCAAGGCGACCAAGAAGAAGACGAGGAGGAAGATGGCTCCCCGCAAATGATGAACTCTCCTTCCATGTTCAAAGTGAAGGAGTTCCGCAAAATGAATCCGCCGAAGTTCAACGGCCGAGCAGAGCCCGACGTGATTGTAGGATGGCTCGCAGAGATGGAGGACTTGTTCGATCTCCTCTGCATCGAAGGGTCCCAGAGGGTGGCCTGTGCGGCGCTACAGTTACAACTACGAGCACATGACTGGTGGGCGGCGAAGAAACAAGGGATCTGTGAAGCCGATTCCAACAAAAAGATCTCTTGGGAAATGTTCAAGACGGCCTTCCTTGGGCAGTACGTTCCTCGCGCCATCCGCCGACAGAAGGCGGATGAGTTCATGATGTTAAAACAGGGGAATATAAGTGTCGAAGATTATGATGCAAGCTTCTCGAAACTTGTAAAATTTGCTGGCGCCTTTCTGCCCAACAAAGAAGAATGGTGCGAGCGTTTTCAGCAAGGCCTCAACGAAGAACTGCGTAGGGACGTCATGAACCAACGGTGCCAAACTTATCGTGAATCCTACGAAGCCGCACTTGATAGCGAGCGAATCTTTGGCCGTATGTCACAAAGGGCCGTGCCTGTCGTTCGCAACAACTTCAACAAGCGTCCTAACGACGCCGGGGGATCGGGAGTATCAAAACGTCCAAACACAATTGATAACCGAGGCCATGGCGGACCACACTGCTATAGATGCGGTAAGAACGGGCATCGAGATCCCGATTGTAAACTGAGAACATGTTTCAAGTGTGGCGAGCTAGGCCACGTAGCAACGTTTTGCCCGCTGAGAGTCCAGAATCAACATAACCCACCGAGGAACATTCCGAATCCAACTAAAGCGCCGACACTGCATGGCGCAAATACGGTGCCCGTCAACCAACAGAACCAACGCCATGGGGCTCAAGGCCGAGTTTATGCATTAACTCGGGACGAGGCGTACGCATCCGATACTGTTGTAACAGGTATATTACTCTACAAAAGTATACCTGCTCGAGTCCTATTCGATTCGGGTGCGACGCATAGCTTTATATCTGCTGATTTTGTGAAAGAAAATAAAGTGACCATGCAATCACTAGATATAAATATTAGCGTTAGCACTCCATCGGGAGTCGATATGCCTGCGAACTTAATTTGTAGGGATGGCCACATTTGCGTCGGAGGAAGATATCTATCCTTGGATGCCGTCGTACTAGACATAAAAGATTACGACATAATCCTGGGCATGGATTGGTTGGGCGCTTGTCGTGCAACGATCGAGTGCGCGGAGAAGAGAGTAGTGTTTCGTCTTCCTGGCGAGACGGAGTTCTCATATTCGTGCGGTACGGCCTCGAAGACGGCGATGATGGTATCGGCAATCTCGGCAAGGCGTATGCTGCGTTCCGGCTGCGCGGGATACTTGGCATCAGTTCGAGACACGCGAACGGATAATACAAACACAATGCAGACTGATGTTGTGGCAGACTTTCCTGACGTTTTTCCTGACGAGATGCCCGGGATGTCGCCGGATCGAGAAATTGAATTCAGCATCGACACCTTTCCGGATACACGGCCGATATCAAAGGCGCCTTACCGAATGGCTCCAGCAGAACTGAAGGAGCTGAAGGTGCAATTACAAGAGTTGCTAGACCGCGGATTTATTCGCCCTAGCGTCTCTCCGTGGGGAGCTCCCGTATTGTTCGTGAAGAAGAAAGATGGGTCGTTGCGGCTATGCATCGACCATCGGGAACTCAACAAGGCGACCGTACGGAACAAGTATCCTTTGCCGCGAATCGACGACTTGTTTGACCAACTGCAAGGCGCGGCAATATTTTCAAAAATTGATCTTCGTTCGGGCTATCATCAGTTGAAGATCAAGTCCGATGACATATCAAAGTCTGCCTTCCGCACACGATATGGTCATTACGAATTCCTCGTCATGCCGTTCGGTTTGACGAATGCCCCGGCCGCTTTCATGGATCTGATGAACCGAGTCTTCCGACCTCAAATAGATAAATTTGTAGTCGTATTCATCGACGATATCCTTGTCTACTCAAAGAATCGGGAAGAGCACGCGGAACATTTGAAGACGGTACTGCAGATTCTGCGTGAAAACAAACTATACGCCAAGCAAAGTAAGTGCGAGTTCTGGATGAGTAGCGTGACATTTCTCGGGCACGTAATCTCTGCCGAAGGTGTCGCGGTGGACCCAAAGAAAATTGATGCGGTGGTGGATTGGAAACGACCTGCCTCGGCTAGCGACATTCGAAGTTTCCTTGGCTTAGCGGGCTACTACCGTAGGTTCGTGCGAAGCTTTTCCAAACTAGCGTCGCCTCTGACTCGCCTCACCCAGAAGGGAGTAGTATTTGAATGGAGCGACGACTGTGAATCCAGCTTTCAAGAGTTGAAGCAACGGCTCGTCTCAGCTCCAATCCTTGCACTTCCAGACGGTCCAGAAGGCTTTCAGATATTCAGCGACGCATCGGGAACTGGCCTCGGGTGCGTACTCATGCAGAGAGATAAAGTCATCTCCTACGCTTCACGGCAGTTGAAGCAGCACGAGAAAAACTACCCGACGTACGACTTAGAATTGGCGGCGATCGTCTTTGCATTGAAGTTATGGCGGCACTATCTCTATGGTGTAGCATGCAGAATCTACACAGATCATAAAAGCCTGAAGTACTTGTTCACGCAACGGAAACTCAACCTACGACAGCGACGATGGCTCGAACTCATAAAAGATTACGAGCTAACGATCGAGTACACGCCGGGCAAGGGAAACGTGGTGGCCGATGCACTCAGCAGAATGTTTATGGGAACACTGGCCATAAACAAGGAAATACGGCGAGACCTTGAAGCGATGGGTATCGAACTCGGAATTGAGTATCGACACCTGCACCTAGCTCAACTGAAGTTAGGATCGAGCCTGCTTAGCAAGATAAAGACCGCACAGGAGGACGACTCATTCCTGAAGAAGATGCGCGAGCTGATTTCAACGGGAAGGGCGACTGACTTTGCGGAAGACGGAGACGGGACGATGCGACTAAAGGGAAGGCTCTGCATTCCTGAAACTGCCGAACTCAGAAAAGAAATTCTGACGGAGGCGCATTATGCGAAGTACTCGTTACATCCTGGGAGCACCAAGATGTACAAGGACTTGCGCACAAACTTTTGGTGGCACGGCATGAAGAAAGACGTGGCTACGTTCGTATCACAATACATGGCGTGTCAGCAGGTGAAGGCAGAACACCAGAGGCCCGGCGGAGAGCTGCAGAACATCCCCATTCCCGAGTGGAAGTGGGACAATATCTCGATGGATTTCATTGTGGGATTTCCGAAGACGCCGCGGGGGAATGACGCGATTTGGGTCATTGTTGATAGATTGACCAAGTCGGCTCACTTCATCGCAATTAAAGTAGGATGGAGCGTCGATCGGTTAGCGCAAATCTACGTCGATGAGATTGTTCGACTGCACGGGGTGCCGGCCTCAATAATTTCGGACAGAGACGGACGATTCCTATCGCGTTTCTGGACGAGCCTCCAAGCGGCGATGGGAACCAAACTGAACTTTAGTTCGGCGTACCATCCCCAAACAGACGGACAGACGGAGAGGGTGAATCAAATCCTAGAAGACATGCTGCGTCTGTGTGCGATCGACCTAAAGACTAGTTGGGATACGCATTTGCCGCTTGCGGAGTTTGCGTATAACAACAGTTATCAGTCGAGTATTCAGATGGCTCCATACGAAGCGCTCTACGGGAGAAAGTGCCGTTCGCCGATATGCTGGGATGACGTCGGAGAGCGACAAGTGCTGGGACCGGAACTAGTGGAGCAGGCCGTCGAAAAGGTCCGCTTGATCCGAGATAGACTCCGCATCGCGCAAAGTCGACAAAAGAGCTACGCAGATCTTCGTCGACGACCACTAGAGTTCTTAGCCGGGGACCATGTGTTTCTGAAAGTAACGCCCATGCGCGGAGTGATGCAGTTCGGCGTTAAAGGCAAATTGAGCCCGAGATTTGTAGGCCCCTTCGAGATCATTGAGCGAGTTGCGACGGTTGCTTATCGGATCGCACTACCTCCTGCCTTAGCCGATGTGCACGATGTTTTCCACGTTTCACAACTTCGAAAATACGTGCACGATCCAAGTCATGTGGTTAGCTTCGATCAGTTGGAGCTACGTACTGACTTGTCTTACTCGGAGGAGCCTATTCAAATTTTGGACCGCAAGGAAAAGGTGCTACGAAATCGGTCGATGTCCTTGGTCCGCGTGCTTTGGCGGAACCATACAGTCGAGGAGTCGACGTGGGAGATGGAGGCAGAGATGAAGGAGAAGTACCCTGCGTTGTTCGTCTAAATTAAGGTCCGACCCTTGTTCTTAAGTTTCGGGACGAAACTTTTTCTTAGTGGTATATTATGTAGCGCCCCGCTTTCGATAGGCGACGGAACTTCATAATATGCTAGCGCCGAGTCAGATCGGCCGGGAACTTAGATGGTCATCTGACTCGATCGCTAAGCTTGGTAAACGTTAACGCCTTGCGGCATCGATTCAATTCGATTTGGACGGAAGATACGAGAATCGATCCAACTAATGGAACGACTTCTGTTGGAACAAGTCCTAGATGCAGCGGGCTGCGTCTCGGCGCGCGAGCTCTCTATAAGAGTCCCTTCGACAGGACCGGACCGCTGTATGGTTTTCTTGGAGCTTTGCCGCTTGGCTTGATTGAAGTGCTTTCGCGTCGTTTTCAAGGATGCAATTACAAATTTCGATGCAAGGGGAAAAGAAGGAAATCTAACAAAGTGTTGATGCATTGCAGGAGCTCGCGTAACTAAGGATTGACGTTGCGTAGCGCTTCGACGACCTGCACGAAGCCAAGTAATCGGTGGGTGATTCGGCCTTCTTTTCTATTCTGTCCCGCAAACTTAATCCTTACTTCGAATCCATTCAAATCGAACGATGCCAAGTTAATTGCATGCCAATCCACTAAGTCAAGAACTCGAGAAAAATGTATCGATTTACAAATACAAGTTTTTCACATAAACCAAAAAGTTTAAGGTTTACAGAAAAAGATAGACTATTTCAAGTGCTGCAAAATATTATGAAACATTGAACATGGGTTTTGATGCCTTGGACAATTTGGTGCCTACGGGACGCTAAATCGAGTGTATGGCTTCGGGAAAAATGAATCGATGCATAAGTTGCCATAAATGATAATGTCGTTGAATACTGTCTGCGCTATACAAAACGGTTTGCATGCATTAAACTGTTCGCACATAGGCATGGTCATGGACAGCTTGTGCACAAGTTTGATTCCTCGAAACGGTATCCGGGGCATCGGAACCGATTCGACCTAGGGGGAATAATTTATCGTGTGTCACGCCCCGATTCCGTCGAATCGATAGTCGTCCCCCGGGCGTGATGCCGTGCGAACCTAATTTGCGATCGCACAAGGCCTAGTCATAAGGTAATCCGAGACACAAGATCTAAGAGAGTACGCAGACAAATTGATACACACAATAATTAAAGGAAACTTGATCTTTATTGATAATGAACATCTTTTTACAGACTCTGATACAAGACTCATTGCCGCGCGGGCTACAACATGACTCGATTACAAAAGAGTGCCGATGAGATAGCCGTTCCATACATTGCACACATCCCTCAATATTGACATTTACTCCATTGACCTGGATGGGAGGGACGCTGAGTCATTTTCCTTGGACTGTCGAGAGCCTTCAAAAGTAGAGTCGCTGAAAGAGAGTCTTCGACGCACGGCCGAAGCTTCAAAAGTCACGAACGCCGCCGAGCTAGCTGGCGCGTCCTTCCTGGTTCGCGGGACCTGCAAAGAGCGAGGATCAGCACGAAACACATGTACTGGCGAATGGCTAATTAAATCCAAGCTCTGCATTTGATTCAAGAAGTTTCGTAAACATGTTAGCTAGCTATTTCAATGATCTTTCTAACCATCCTGTTCGATTTGCATGTTAATATGTTTTGAGGCAAGCAACTATCATGTTCATCCCGTGTCCCGTGCACCTGTTAAGTAGTGACAGGGGTTTAAAGGCCACTGGCAATGTCAAGCCATCGCGGACTATAGCATTCGGTTAGACGACGCCCCTTTCGCGTCGGGTAGCGAGCCCTGTGCGAAAGTGCCCGCATAACTCGCGCCGATGAAGGGTTGGCGCTGCTACACTCGTTCCTCCCGGGCCGAACCGGTCCCTTGGCCGAGGCAACCGTTCGAGGAACTTCACCTTGTCGACAAGTTGTCCAATGACCGTTTTCTTTGGAACTTAGTTGATTTACTCATTTTTCCGTATCGTTGCGATAAGCGTTAATAGATTCATTCGTTGGTTTGGCATAGACCAAGTGTAATTGCATAGGGAAGCACGTTTTTCATTTCCAAAACCGACAGTTCGATAACAAGTGTTTCGTGAAGTATCGTGCCACGATTTCATTGATTCTATACTATTATGACAAGCATTTATTTTACTTCACATGTTGAGTTTTTGAAGTAGAAGGATGGGACGAAGGAGGTCAGCCACTCGCCTTAGCTTGCTTCAAGCGAGCGACCGGTTGGCTGCGCTGTCGTCGCCTACGCGATCACCTGCAATCGCATAAGCAACTGATTAGAACACTGTGTGTTTCAAGGAATTTCGATATGAATGCGAGCTCGAAAACGCGTCACGAAAAAACCCATCGAAAGCATTCATGAAAACGAAAGCCAAAGCCAATTCAAGTGCGGCATGAAAACCAGAGCAACGGGAGGTCTCTCCCGACTCAGCCGCAGAGCCAATCCTCGAGGCGCAACCCGCTGAATATGGGACTTGGTTCCGAAGAAGCCATTCCATAACGTGGAATGGATCTTAATTCAACCGTTCCCGTTCGATTGACTCGGCCGATTCCGACCTATCGGTCCCTGACCAAATCGATAGCGACAGTGTTCCTTTCTCGCGCACCCCGGGGACGGAGACGGGGCACGATGTAGGGACGGGGCACTACACCATAACCAACTAATAAAAAGTTTCGTCCTCGAAACTTAAAGATGAAACCTACCTCTACGAGAACAATGAAGGGAATTTATCCTTCATCTTCGATTCAAGCTCCCACGTCGACTCTTCGACCGAGTGGTTCTTCCAGAGGACGCGGACGAGAGGGATCGCTCGATTGCGCAGCAGCTTATCCTTGCGTTCTATGATTCGAACTGGTTCTTCAACGTAGGATAAGTCAGACTTTAGCTCCAGCTGGCCAAAATCTACCACGTGGCTCGGGTCGTGCACGTACTTCCGTAATTGAGAGACATGGAAGACATTGTGAACACCTTCAAGCGCCGGTGGTAGGGCAATTTTATAGGCCACTGGCGCGACCCGTTCAAGTATTTCGAACGGCCCAACGAATCTCGGACTCAGCTTTCCTTTCGCCCCGAACCGACTAACTCCCCGCATGGGCGACACCTTGAGGAATACGTGATCGCCTACTTGAAACTCGAGTGGTCGACGATGAATGTCCGCGTAGCTTTTCTGGCGACTCTGTGCGGTCTTTAATCTTTCCCGAATGAGCTTGACCTTTTCCACAGTCTGTTCTACCAGCTCCGGGCCGAGTATCTGCCGTTCTCCGACTTCATCCCAGCAAATAGGAGATATGCACTTCCGGCCGTACAAGGCTTCATACGGCGCCATTTGGATGCTGGATTGGTAGCTATTGTTGTATGCAAATTCCGCCAGCGGTAGGTGGACGTCCCAACTTGATTTGAAGTCGATAGCGCAGAGCCGTAGCATGTCTTCAAGAATCTGGTTGACGCGCTCCGTTTGGCCGTCGGTCTGAGGATGGTAAGCTGAGCTGAACTGCAACTTGGTTCCCAGCGCCGACTGAAGGCTACTCCAGAATCGCGACATGAACCGTGAATCCCGATCAGAGACGATGGATACTGGAACTCCGTGCAGCCGTACTATCTCGTCAAGATAAATCTGCGCCAGGCGATCAACGCTCCAAGTAACTTTGATGGCGATAAAGTGCGCTGACTTGGTTAATCGATCGACGATGACCCAGATGGCGTCGTTCCCCCGTGGTGTCTTCGGCAGGCCAACAATAAAATCCATAGTGACATGATTCCATTTCCACTCGGGAATAGCGAGGTTCTGCATCTCCCCGTCCGGTCGCTGATGCTCAGCTTTCACCTGCTGACAGGCCATGCATTGCGACACGAAGAGCGCCACATCTCTCTTCATCCCGTGCCACCAAAAGGTCGTGCGGAGGTCCTTATACATTTTGGTACTGCCTGGATGCAAAGTGTATTTCGCATAGTGCGCCTCCGCCAGGATCTCCTTTCTAAGTTCTGAATCGTCCGGAACGCATAGCCTACCCTTCAATCGAAGCACGCCGGTTTCGTCTTCCGCAAAGTCGGTCGTCCTGCCTGTCGAAATTAGCTCTCGCACTTTCTTCAGGTACGAATCGTCTGTCTGAGCGGTCTTGATCTTATTCAGCAAGCTCGGCTCCAACTGTAACTTTGCCAACTGCACGTTCCGGAATCTGACTCGGAGCTCGATGCCCATCTCTTCAAGGTCGCGTAGCAGTCGAGGGTCGATGGATAACGAGGCAAGGTACTTCCGACTCAAAGCGTCCGCCACAACATTTCCCTTTCCCGGCGTGTAGTCGATAGTCAAGTCGTAATCCTTGATTAGTTCCAGCCAACGCCTTTGCCGCAAGTTCAGCTCCTTCTGCGTGAATAGATACTTGAGGCTCTTGTGATCGGTATAGATCGTGCACGCCACACCATAGAGATAGTGGCGCCACAATTTCAACGCAAACACAATCGCCGCTAACTTCAGGTCGTGCGTGGGATAATTTTTCTCGTGCGGCTTTAGCTGTCGGGACGCAAAAGATATCACCTTGTTCCGCTGCATCAGCACGCACCCCAAGCCCTGACCGGACGCGTCGCTAAATATCTGGAAACCCTCAGTCCCTTCTGGAAGTGCGAGTATCGGGGCCGAGACGAGCCTCTGCTTCAACTCTTGGAACGCAGCTTCACAGTCGTCTGACCATTCAAAGGCGACTCCTTTCTGGGTGAGGCGAGTCAGAGGCGATGCGATCTTCGCGAAGTCTTTCACGAAGCGTCGGTAGTATCCAGCTAGGCCAAGGAAACTTCGAATCTCGCCGACGGACGCTGGCCGCTTCCAATCGACAACGGCTTCAACTTTCTTCGGGTCGACCGCAATGCCTTCAGCAGAAATGATGTGTCCGAGGAATGCGACGCTGCTAAGCCAGAATTCACATTTGCTTCGCTTCGCGTAGAGTTGATTTTCTCGAAGGGTCTGAAGCACGGTCCGCAGATGCTCAGTATGCTGCTGCTTATTCTTCGAATAGACGAGTATATCATCGATAAAGACCACTACGAACTTGTCGAGGAAGGGTCGGAACACCCGATTCATTAAATCCATGAAGGCAGCAGGGGCGTTCGTTAGGCCGAACGGCATTACCAGGAACTCGTAATGGCCGTATCGAGTGCGGAAGGCAGACTTCGGCACATCGTCCGGCTTGATCTTGAGTTGATGATAACCCGAACGCAGATCAATTTTAGAGAACACCGTGGCTCCTTGGAGCTGATCGAACAGATCATCTATGCGGGGCAGGGGATACTTGTTCCGGACGGTGGCTTTATTCAGCTCGCGGTAGTCGATACAAAGACGCATAGAGCCGTCCTTCTTCTTGACAAATAGTACGGGCGCTCCCCACGGCGAGACGCTGGGTCGGATGAATCCCTTGTCGAGCAATTCCTGTAACTGCACCTTGAGTTCTTTAAGCTCTGCAGGGGCCATTCTGTACGGGGTCTTCGAGATCGGTCGAGTGTCGGGGAAGGTATCGATAGTGAACTCAATCTCTCGATCGGGCGGCATGCCGGGCAACTCGTCCGGGAACACATCGGGGAATTCTGCCACAACGTCGGTCTGACCCGCGTTTGCACCATCCAGTCGCATGTCTCGAACAGAAGCTAGATAGCCTTCGCACCCGGAATACAGCATCCGTCGAGCAGATATTGCAGAGATCACCATGCAGGTCGGCGACGCCTCACCACACGAGTAGCAGAACTCGGGCACTCCCGGTATGCGGAATGTGACCTTCTTTTCAGCGCAGTCTATGGTTGCGTTGCACGGACCGAGCCAATCCATCCCCAGAATGATATCGTAGTCCTTAATATTTAGAACTATCGCATCGAGACTGACCTTTTGACCACCTATACAGATGATTCCGTCTCCGCAGACTAAACTCGCAGCTAGTGGCATGTCCGACGGGATGTTAACAGTAAGCTCAAGACCGAGCGGTGTCAGGGGAAAATTGTGCTCGGCGGCAAAGTCCGCCGATATGAAACTATGCGTGGCACCTGAATCAAATAATACACGAGCAGGTTTATTATTGAATTGCAGTATACCTGTCACGACTGTGTCAGATGCGTAGACTTCGTCTCGGGTCATGGCGTAGACACGGCCCTGAGCATTGGGGCGACGGTCTTGGCCATTCTGTTGTGCGGTCGGTGGAGCCCGAGGTGCTTGGCCTCGGTTTTGTTGATGTTGGGGCGGGCGTTGGGTCGACGCAGCTTCCGGACAGTCCCTTACGAGGTGATCCCTCTTGCCGCATGCGAAACAGACTCTGTTCTTAAGTCGGCAGTCGGTGTCCAGATGCCCGTCCTTGTGGCAGAAATTGCAGACCATCCTTTCCTTCGTCTGGTTGCCGCGATGTTGACGCTTGTGTGCGTTGTTGCCTCCCGCATTACTATGGCGTTTGTTATTAAAGTTAACAGCGCCGGTAGTAGTAGGAGGATACTCGGACTCCAGACGGATGGCATGGTTGAGTGCCTCGCCCACAGTTTTGTATTCCGGTACCGAGACATGAGTACGGATAGAGGAACGCAGGCCCACTACAAATCGTTTTGCTCGACTTGCGGTGGTAGGTAAATAGTCCCTGGCGAACTTGGCCAGTTTGTTGAATTTAGCCGCATATTGTCGTACAGTCATATTCCCTTGCGTCAACTGCATGAACTCATTTTCTTTTTCCTGTCGCACGGCTGCAGAAAGATATTCGTTCTCGAACGCATTTCTGAATGTCGCCCATGAGATCGCCGTCGGCTCGTCTTCACGTCGGATAGCCCGCTTCTGCACGGCCCACCAATCGTGCGCGTTCATTCGAAGTAGAAGTTGAGCACACGCGACTTTCTTTGAGTCCTCGACACCCAGAAGCTCGAACTTGTCTTCCAGCTCCTCCAACCAGTCGATCGCCACGGATGGATCTTCTGTGCCGTTGAAGGAAGTGCGACAGCTTTTCGTGAATTTTGACACGTCGAAGTTAGAACTTCTCGGTACTACAGGTGAGAGCGCGGGCGCCTCTGGTTCAGCTTCGTTGGATCGAACCGCAGGCTGGGTCACGGCAGGTGTCATCGTTGAGTTGTTGTTGTTGCCGACGACCGACTGTACGATCTGTTGGAGGGTATTCAGCTGCTGTTGTTGCAGCTTGAATTGAGCCTCGAACCGACTCTCGAATTGGGTCTGACGAGCCTCCGCTTGCTGACGATAGAGCTCGTTCTGACGTTGCTGCATTTCAAGCATCTGCAGCATACGTTGCATCGGGTCGCCGGAAGGTCCGGCTACAGTAGGCGTCATTCCGGTTGGGTTAACGGAATGCTCGGGCCTAGAAGCACTCGAGCCGCTGGAAGCGCTCGTCTCGTCTTCCGCCTGAGCTCCCGTAACTGCAGGAAAAAGGAAGGCAACTCTCGTTAGTTTCAGAAAATGTCTTGGGTTCAGCGTATGGAACAACTCTTCTCATCGACACGAGGTCAACGGTTGGAGACTAAAACTCGACACTGGAGGCCAAGGACGTAAAGCCGTGCTCTGATACCATTATGTCACGCCCCGATTCCGTCGAATCGATAGTCGTCCCCCGGGCGTGATGCCGTGCGAACCTAATTTGCGATCGCACAAGGCCTAGTCATAAGGTAATCCGAGACACAAGATCTAAGAGAGTACGCAGACAAATTGATACACACAATAATTAAAGGAAACTTGATCTTTATTGATAATGAACATCTTTTTACAGACTCTGATACAAGACTCATTGCCGCGAGGGCTACAACATGACTCGATTACAAAAGAGTGCCGATGAGATAGCCGTTCCATACATTGCACACATCCCTCAATATTGACATTTACTCCATTGACCTGGATGGGAGGGACGCTGAGTCATTTTCCTTGGACTGTCGAGAGCCTTCAAAAGTAGAGTCGCTGAAAGAGAGTCTTCGACGCACGGCCGAAGCTTCAAAAGTCACGAACGCCGCCGAGCTAGCTGGCGCGTCCTTCCTGGTTCGCGGGACCTGCAAAGAGCGAGGATCAGCACGAAACACATGTACTGGCGAATGGCTAATTAAATCCAAGCTCTGCATTTGATTCAAGAAGTTTCGTAAACATGTTAGCTAGCTATTTCAATGATCTTTCTAACCATCCTGTTCGATTTGCATGTTAATATGTTTTGAGGCAAGCAACTATCATGTTCATCCCGTGTCCCGTGCACCTGTTAAGTAGTGACAGGGGTTTAAAGGCCACTGGCAATGTCAAGCCATCGCGGACTATAGCATTCGGTTAGACGACGCCCCTTTCGCGTCGGGTAGCGAGCCCTGTGCGAAAGTGCCCGCATAACTCGCGCCGATGAAGGGTTGGCGCTGCTACACTCGTTCCTCCCGGGCCGAACCGGTCCCTTGGCCGAGGCAACCGTTCGAGGAACTTCACCTTGTCGACAAGTTGTCCAATGACCGTTTTCTTTGGAACTTAGTTGATTTACTCATTTTTTCGTATCGTTGCGATAAGCGTTAATAGATTCATTCGTTGGTTTGGCATAGACCAAGTGTAATTGCATAGGGAAGCACGTTTTTCATTTCCAAAACCGACAGTTCGATAACAAGTGTTTCGTGAAGTATCGTGCCACGATTTCATTGATTCGATACTATTATGACAAGCATTTATTTTACTTCACATGTTGAGTTTTTGAAGTAGAGGGACGGGATGAAGGAGGTCAGCCACTCGCCTTAGCTTGCTTCAAGCGAGCGACCGGTTGGCTGCGCTGTCGTCGCCTACGCGATCACCTGCAATCGCATAAGCAACTGATTAGAACACTGTGTGTTTCAAGGAATTTTGATATGAATGCGAGCTCGAAAACGCGTCACGAAAAAACCCATCGAAAGCATTCACGAAAACGAAAGCCAAAGCCAATTCAAGTGCGGCATGAAAACCAGAGCAACGGGAGGTCTCTCCCGACTCAGCCGCAGAGCCAATCCTCGAGGCGCAACCCGCTGAATATGGGACTTGGTTCCGAAGAAGCCATTCCATAACGTGGAATGGATCTTAATTCAACCGTTCCCGTTCGATTGACTCGGCCGATTCCGACCTATCGGTCCCTGACCAAATCGATAGCGACAGTGTTCCTTTCTCGCGCACCCCGGGGACGGAGACGGGGCACGATGTAGGGACGGGGCACTACATCGTGCTTCGGCGCGATGCATGCGGGACCTTCAGTAAGGCTTGAAATCTAGGCTGAAAGGGTAGCGTCGCATGCCAACTTCGATTAAGTCCCTCGTGGTGCGTAGCACTAATGACCGCATATAAGATAGTTTCATGCTCATCTATTGTCTTATGCAGGGTAAATATTATCTATGTTTTCATGCAGGGACGAGCACGGCCGTGGTAAGAAATACGATAAACTGCGATGTTATGTTGTATGCTTAATACTCAAAGACGGCTATCGAATATGAACTGAATTCATTTAGTTCTAATAGAAAGACAACTCTAAAGCATGCCTACCCTAACAATCAGAGTCGGTTTAGACGAGTTGGTTCGTCTCGTCCACTTAGCAAGTGTGCTAATCCCCTCCCCCAATTTCCCCAGGTGCGGCGGACGCTCTAACCTAAAACGAAGCTGAAGTGCGGAGAGGCGTTTTGAAGCTCTTCCTATACTGAAGTATTTTGAAGCCAATTCAAGTCGACGGCTTATGTATAAAGGGGCGAATGTATGGGACGGCAAGCGTAGTTCAGGCAACTTGTCGAATGTATTCTCTTTATGTTTTCAATCAATGTAGCCGCAACGGCATCCAATGTAATTACGACTTGCACTTCGTTGCAAGCTATGAATGAAAAGCATTTCTATCTTCCTATACTGCGTCTTAAATTCTGATGTGATTTGTGAAGTTTCAACTTGGCGTATTTATATCAAAAGATAACCGTTTGAGAACTTGTCATCTTGCCTTGCACGAGCGCAACTCCAGGCTCGTGCGGCATCACGCCTTAGCGAGGACGATCGAATCGGCAAAATTAACATCGGGGACGAACGTTGCCGACTCGGGGCGTAACATATGCAAGCGTAATCGGAAGTTTGATGTATGCTACTAATGCCACAAGGCCTGACATAGCTTTCGCCGTGGGAATGCTGAGTCGTTTCACGAGCAATCCTGGTGTTGAACACTGGAAGGCTGTGAAACGGGTTATGAGATATCTCAAGAAGACTCAGACATATGCACTGTACTACAGCGGAGATCCGCAGGTAGTGGAAGGCTTCAGTAATGCCAGCTGGTGCTCAGATTTGGAGAGCGAGAGGTCCACAGGTGGATATATTTTCACAATGGGTGGAGCTGCTATATCGTGAAAATCGAAGAAGCAGACTATGCTCTCGCGGTCATCCATGGAATCTGAGTTCTTTGCACTTGATACCGCAGCTGAGGAAGCAGAATGGCTTCGGAAGCTCATGTATGATCTTCCAATGGTTGGGGCGCAAATACCGGCGATACCGATATACTGCGACAACCAGGCGACTGCGGCGGTGGCATCAAATGACCTTTTCAACGGAAAGAAAAGGACTGTGTGGTTAAAGCACAGGGCAGTACACGATTTTATTAAGAGAGGTGTAATTGCAGTAATTGATGTTCGGAGTCAGGAGAACTTGGCGGATCCGTTCACCAAGGGCCTCAAGCGCCAGCTGGTCGATGACAGCTTGTAAAATGGGCTTGAAGTCATTCTGATATTGTATTATTGTATTCCTACCATAAAGTTTTATGCTATTAGTTCAAAAATTTATCTACTAGGCATCTAGCTTTTGGTTCAAGGGAGGACCACTAATCGAAAGAATATCAGGAACAGTGGGTACATGTTCTATTGGGCATGGAGAGGTTACGGACCTATAACCACTGTTGTTTTCTGCGGAAAACGGTTCCTGTGGGAAGGTTGGCTTAATTGCTTTAATGAGTTCTCAGGCAGAATAAATACCTGGTGTGCTTTACAGAAAGCACGGTAGAGCAGCACTACAAGGAGTGAAACTCCATGCTACAGTGGGGTGACTCCACAATGAAGTTCCTATATGTGGAGTGTTGCCCAGGAATAGGATAAAGCCTCGGCTTAGCAGGCCAAGTCACAGCGGCGTAGCACCGCAAATAGGCAGTTAGCCTAATGCTGTATGTTAAAAAATAAAGAGGGATGTAGTCAGCACTACAAAGAGGAAGAGTTCCTCATGTTACAGTGGCACGACACCACGATGAGGTACCCGATTAGGGATAAAGCCTCGGCCTTGCAAGCCATGTCGTTGCGGCGTAACACCGTAAGGGAGCCTAAGGCTTCATGCTGGGTAGTTTGGCATTTCAAAGAGGCGGTTGCCTCATGCTACTGTAGTATGACACTACGATGAGGTTCCCGGTACGGGGTAAGGCCTCGGCTTTAAGCCATATCATAGCGGCGTAGCACCGCAAGGGAAGCGCAAAGCGCTTCATGCCATGTCTCTTTATAATGAACTCACCTATAGTGTATGGACAAAGAGATATCAGGCCGTCTCTTGAGGGTAAACTTGTAGACGCCCAAAAGTATACATTGAAACCAGGCTGACACGAGGCCTTTAATGTGTAGCCAGAATCACATGTAACTACATTATGTGAGTGGAAAGAATTTCAGCTATGATGCAGAATTTAAGGCTTAGTCCATTCTTGTATTATAGTCTGATTTTTGACCCATGCGGAAAGATTCAAGTCGTCAGCGACATCTCTTCTAATGCATGATGGACAGTTACTGTGGAGAACACTTATACCCATATATAGAGATATGTGGGGAATTGTTGGAGTTTTGGCCTTTCCTTTAGAAACTTTAGTCCCACATCGGATAGGCCAAAGAGTTTGTATCTCTATATATTAGCTTTGCTATTATTGGAGATGCACATGTGGTGTGGAGGTGCACATGGGTTTGCCATGTGGGTTATTTTTCTAATGGGAAAAAGGCTAAAATCAACAATTAAAGCATTCATGCTTTTTGTTCTTGGGAAATTTATTTCCATAGGAGCTAAGCCCCGTAGGGACTTAGCGACTCGGACTCGGACTCGGACTCGGACTCGGGCTCAAGGGCTCATGAGGCGTAATGTGGCGTTTTGTTGGCGCACTTTGCACTTAGGACGTCAGCATCGTCGCTAGGCGCATAGTGCGCTTAAGTTGCGCTCGTTGCGCGAGCCACTTGCACGACCACATTGCGCGGCCCGTTACGCGAGCCCAGTTACGCTGGCCCAGTTACGCAGCCCAGTACGCAGCCCAGTGCGCGCAGTGTGCGTAGAGTGCGCAGTGTGCGCAGCGTACGCAGTGTGCGTATTGTGCGTAGGGTGCGTAAAGGGGCTGTGCGTAAAAGTGCAAATTACGCTGGTTACGTGAGTGGCACAACTTGCAGCAGAACATGTCTTTACATATTCTGAGCGGTTGCTCCATGCTCGGGGTGGTTACTACCACGTCCCTAACATTGTACTAACCGGACAGTTATTGCTGGGGCTTATATAAGGCCTCCTCCTTCTCTCTCACAAAAAAGAACTAAGACACAAGTAGTAGACAAAAAGTTTACAAGTGCTTAGAGGCTGTGAGAGAGAAGAGAGGGATTGTACCAGCGTTGCTTTTTGTACAGGAGTTCGAGTTCATCAGAGGAGTCAGAAGAGCAGAGTGTTCCAAGTTCTCCGACGAACTTGCTGGTTCCTGGAAGCTATTCGTGTGGGGCGAATAAAGCTTTGAGCAACGATGATCATTCACCCCAGCAGGAGTTTTTCCATCTTTCGCCTGTCACTTTCTTTGTTGGTTTTATCAGGATTTTATTAGCGCACCTTCGGTGAAGTGTTAGCGTTGATATTTTCAGAATTCTATTAGCGCACCTTCTGTGAAGTGTAGCACTAATTGAATTTCTCTTACGTACCTTCTGTGAAGCGTTACGTTCTGTGCACCTTCTGTGAAGTGTAGCACTAGTGGAATTTCTCTTACGTACCTTCTGTGAAGTGTTACGCTCTGTGCACCTTCTGTGAAGTGTAGCACGAGTTGAAATTTCTCCTACTTACCTTTTGTGAAGTGTTACGTAATAACGATTGTTTGTACAATTGTTACGATATTTCAGTTTTCCATCGAAAAATTGTACCCCGGCATTAACACTTGGTACTGAGTATCAATAATCAACAGCCAGAAGGTTTGGCTCACAGATACTGGACACCTAACTCTCTGATAAATAAAGCATTACTCGACTGGAACCATCCTTCCTGATGACACTTATAAAACTTTTTAGTTAAGAGATGATGTATATGAGGACGAGCATGTAGAGCCATATATGCATATGGGTTTGCTAAGCATTAGAACCGAACAGTTTGACGAGTTTTTTTCACTTACCTGGAAAGCTGCACTCAGATCTGAGCTCTTCTCCACTAAGCAATCCCAATCTCTCCCCCCTCTTGCAAGCACATTGTCAATGGTTTTATGCTGCAATTGATTTAAACATACAGATGTATCGAATTAGCACAGAAAAATGTCTCTGATTGCAACATAAGAATGTGATTAGCACGTTTAGACAAAAAAAATAAAGGCCTATAAAGCTATAATGTCCTGTGTGTAATTACTCACTGGAACGATGAACTATGTTCCTGGATGTTTGCTTTAATACAATTTTTACTGTCTAGAAATTCCTTGTGTATGTTGCCTGTGGCAAAGAAGCACAACATTTCACATCATATAGAAAAGCAAAACAATTGAATCTAGTTTACAAGCTGCTTTCCTTAAAATCAAGCAAGGAGTTTATAATTTATAAAGGTTAGACACGTAATCTGCTTGCTTTTAACATTTATTGTTCAGAACCTGAATATATGACTTTTAACTATTCCCATATAGCGGCAAGCAAATAGAGAACAACCAGTAAAGGATGTAAAGGCAGTAGTCACAGTACAGCAAACTGCTACCCAGGCTTGCAAGGCACAGAGATGTAGTATAAAAGTAAGATATTCAGTTTGTTTTGGTACATAGATAGTGAGTTCCCCCACCTGGATCGCATTCCAAACCACGTATTCGTAGAATTCTTGTATTTTGTGTTGTACGATTTACGTGTTCCCTTGTGTTTGATATAATTTGCGTTTTGCCAAGGGAAAGTGAGCCTCTGCATTGCACATGTAAAACCATCTCATACGATTTTCAGTCATCTTATCCTCAATGGACAACAGAATTTCCACCAATGCACTTATTGTTCGTCCTATCTTTTAATATATTGCCACTAATCTGTCCTACCAATCTCATTTAAGGCTCACTTTCTAGACATTATTTCTTAACTGACCAACATTAAACCCATAAAGGATGCTTTGCTGGTCGTATTGCTGCGTTGTGGAATTTTCCTTCCATTTCAATGGGTATCCTATGATTATAGATCACTCCAAACAGCTCTATGAATATGCTTGCCAGTTCTCTTTTAATATATAGTCCAGTTATGTATAACTTAAAAACGCGTGTACTCTCGAAACCCTGTGGCAGCAAAGCCATTTTAAGAGCATCTCCAACCCTATTGTGAGTTTAAAAAAAATGGTTGCCACATAGGAATGACAAGCTTTCATTTCAAAAATCTTTCTCTAATGCAAATGTAGAATATATCATGAAGTTGACATGGCAATGACATGGCAAGGACAATATGAAGTTGGTTGTCTAGATCTAGACAATGCACTTCACAATGACTTTGTCTTCACATCATCAATTATGAATAGAAATATTTATAAAAAATGAAGAAGTGGAGGAGTTGTCTTGGAAGTTGTAAAAAATACTTTTTATTGTCTTCTCAATACTTTGCATTGGAGAACACTTTTTTATCTCATTGTCTTGTGTGAATATCATCTTGCCACATAGGAAAGACATTGTCTTGTGTCTCATGCCACATAGGAATCACAACACAAAACAAAACAATAGGGTTGGAGATGCTCTAAGTTCTCGCCACCTCTATCTTCAAACACAAGCCTGACCAAGTCTGTGTGCAGTTCACGCCAAATACTGTTGTGAACAGCTATCTGGCGTGCAATGCAACCTACACTTATAGTTTCTCAATCAGTCCAAAGAAAAATCATTGACAATTGTAATTTTCTAAAGGAAAGGAAATCCCACTGAATTAATTCCCTTTACATTCCTTTCCGCGAACCAAACGAGGACCAAGAGTTCCCCTTTTATTCTTAATACTCGGTGATGACTCTCTCCCTGATGCATTCCCTGGCTATAGATATTACATTAGGGTGCGGCTATACGCACCCCACCACCTACTGAACACATCCCATTAAAAAAAAAATCGAATTACTATTATACCCTCCCCCTCCAACCCCGACCGCCAACCCCGACCCCTACTCCTCCGACACTCCGACCCCGACCTCCAACCCATGAGGAGGAGGAGGAGGGGTCGGGAGGAGGAGGAGGATGCGGGGGAGGAGGAGGCGGGTCGAGAGGAGGCGGAGGAGTCGGGGGTCGGGTCGGAATCGTCTCCACGAGAGGGAGGGGGAGGGTAAAATAGATTTTTTTTTTTTAATGGAGTGTCCTCAATAGGTGATGGGGTGTGTATAGCCGCTACCCCTTGTGTTCCCTTGTGTTTGATATATTTTGCATTTTGCCAAGGGAAAGTGAGCCTCTGTATTGCACATGTACAAACCATCTTTGACGATTTTCAGTCATCTTATCCTCAATGGACAACATAATTTCCACCAATGCACTCAATGCTCATCCTAGCTTTTAATATATTGCGCCTAATCTGTCTTACCAATCTCATTTACGGCTCACTTTCTAGACATTATTTCTTAACTGACCAACATTTAACCCATAAAGGATGCATTGCTGGTCATATTGCTGCGTTGTCGAATTTTCCTTCCATTACAACGGGTATCCTATGATTATAGATCACTCCAAACAGATCTATGAATATGCTTGCCAGTTCTCTTTTAATATATAGTCCAGTTATGTACAACTTAAAAACGCGTGTAATCTTGAAACCCTGTGGCAGCAAAGCCATAAAGGCTTCGTTTGGTTCGCGAAATAGAAGGAAAAGAAAATCAATTCTTAGCCATTTTCTTCCCTTTGAAAAATTAACTGCAGTCCTCGATTGACAGGAGCGGGATGGCCCTTAGTGTTTTCAAAATGGCAAACTTGTAATTTTTTTTAAAGTTTTAAGTTTGTGGCCCTTAGTAAAAAGGGGGTGGCCTTTGACATTTGCCTTTTTCTTTCATACCAAACAAAGAAAAATGCATCTCTTGTGTTTTCCATCCTTGCTACCAAACACAATGGAAGAAAATGATCTTTCCTTTCCATATGGAAGAAAAATGTATCATTATCTTTTTTCTTCCTTCCACTTTTCCATCCTTCCTACCAAACACAGTCTTATGGAACTCATTGGATTTTCAAAACAAATATCCACAAACAAAACAGAGATAAACGTAGAGAACATGCAATGAATCTCCTGACAGCCATTTTAACAGATTCGTTAGAGAGGAATTAATGTACGCCGGAATTCGAAGGATTAGTTTGGTCTTCTGAGCTGTTACTACGGAATTCGAAAGGTTGAGCCCTTAACCTATATAATCAAAAGAAGGAGATTTAAACTAAGTCATCAACATATATCATCCACTCCAATACCAGTATCACAGATTTTTGTACAATGGCTAGTGAAGCTAAGATATCCGTGAAGTTTTTCGTCGACAAAGACTAGAACAGGGTCGTTTTTGCCGAAGCTGACAAGGATTTCTTAGATGTCCTCTGCAGCTTCCTAACGTTGCCGATGTCGACTGTTATCGAGCTCATCAACAACAGTTCGGTTCTCGAATCGATGACCAACGTCTACAAGAGCGTTAAGAGCCTCGACGACAAGCACCTGGAGACCAAGGCATACAAGAACATGCTGCTTCACCCTCTATCTGCAGGGGCATTCCGGTGCGAGAATTTGAAGCTAAACATAGGCAATGCCATCCCAAGAAGATTCTACCACTGCTCTAATAACGACTGCACGACCAGGGATATTATTTACATTAGTTTGGTGCCGGATGTTCGGTGTTCGTACTGTGAGCAAACTATGTACCGCACGAATTCATGGCGGAAGAGGAAGGAAGATTCTGTCTGCGAAGGTGGAGGAGTTTTTGTGAAGGGACGAGAGCCAGCGTTCTTCGTAATGGATGATTTGAGTGTAATTCCGGCTTCTGTGGCATCTACCGCCACCCTGCTTCAGAAGCTGGGAATAAGGAACAAGAAGAAGTTGGAGGAAAGGCATTTATTCCTCGGCAAAAATGAGGTAATTATACATTGTTTAAATGAATAATTCATATTACAAATTTATGACTGATATATACTACTGACTATAACTAATTAAAGTGTTTCGTTATCGTTTTTAATCTATTTATTGTTTTTTAAGAAAGTAATCATATGTTCATTGTATTTAATTCTTACTTGCACTCGTGAAATATCGATGCTTGTAGGTTTCTTATTTGCTCAAACGATCTATAATCTCTGGCACACCTCTGAGCGACATATGCTTCCACAAGACAAGAGGTATTCCATAATGAATCGAGGAATGCAGATACCATAAGCAAGATGAGCATAAAAACAGAAGGTCAGTCAGAATCCGAGCGCTGTCAACAAATAAGAATGAAACTCTATATAGACAGAGACTACAAATGGATGATTTGTGCCGAGGTTGACGGAGAGATGGTGAATCTTCTGTTCAGCTTCCTGGTTCTACCCATGGGTAGCGTAATCAAGCTTCTTAACAACAGCTCATCAATGGGATGTCTAGATAACTTGTATCGTAGTGTTGAAGGTTTGGGATTTAACTACATTGGAATTGAATGCAAGAGCATGTTGTTATCTCCCCAACTTCCCCCCTTCTTCAGTTGTAGCAAGAATTTACTAAATGTCGAGGAAATGCTGCCATGTAATGAATCTTCATATGAAAGAGGTTTCCATAACTCTTTGAATCCGCTGCCGCAGCCTATGACTTTGAATCCGAAGAGGGAGGGATATAGTACAGAGAAAGGTGGAAGCTACGTTTGTGGTCGGTCAAAGTACATCTTGACCGATAACTTGTGCGTGTCTCCTCTTACTCCGAGTTCTATCTTACAAACCATCAGTGACTGCGAGGGAACATTCGGCAAGATACTGGAGAGAGATGTTGTTATAGGAAAGGCTCAAGTAAGAAATTATGATTGTTCTTTGGAAGGTATGTATATTCTTAGAATGATGCATGCTTATTGAATTTCTGTCTATATGATGTGCAGGCTTTAGAATTACTGAAAGCTGCTTTGATCTCCAAAACGCCACTCACCGATGTCTTTCTCCCCCGAGCATGAGAGATGAAGGATGCATTATAAGAGAAGACTACTAGTAGCAACCATGACATGTTAAGAGTTATCTGCAGTTAATATTAGAGTTTGCCTGTCCAGATCTTTGATGTTCCAATCTTACTTTATAATGCTTAAACTTATGCAGTAAACCTGCTTGCTTTCTATATACTCTTATATGGATTTGTATCAATGTAGCTTCGTGCAATATTTGACGTTTGATTTCAGTGCTTGAATAGAATCTATATATAGGAGTAAAAGCTAATGATAAACTCATGGGACCAAAAATACGTGTTCAGCAATACCCTCATCTAGGATACCAAACAGGCCCTAATATGCAACTGTTGTGGAACTGATGGGATTTTCAACAAAAAAAATAAAAAACCATCCTTAGTTAAGACAACATTTAGCCATTTTAAGCTAATCTAACTGCGACATGGGATTACCTTATCCATCTTTCTGCATCATGAGGGCTTACCCAATCTATCATGGTGGCTAGTTACTTTGGTTGTCTGTATCATGTATCCATATCACGTCTTAATCTGCATTTGTGTCTGTAGTGTAGCCCTCAATTGATTTTTGAGGGGCATTCAATTCTAAAACGCTATAGTAAACTTTGTTTCTATTCTAACATTTAGACTTCATTGTCATGTTCTATGGATTGCGTTGCACTTTTGCTGTCAGGGAAGTTCTTTGTCCCTAACTCCAATTATTTTGAGCTCTGGTAACTTGCAATATTATGCAGCAGCTATGCTATACATACTCTATGTACGAATCTGGTTTTATCAATTATTTGACATTTGCTATCCTCCAGGTTTTGGATAACAACTATAATATGTATCCATTATGTTAGAACCAAATAAAATCGCTGCGAATAAAGAAATACTTGGTCCGCAATTACCTTTATCTTTTATCCAAACCTATGGGATATTTTAATCTATTAAGTTGTTCACACGTCGAGGGGAGAATGTCCCAATTTATCTGATGAAATTGAAAGTCAAGTTCATTAGAGTTAAGTTGCCGAGATCATAAGATTGCTTAAAACATCAGAAGAAACAGAAAAGAACAGGATTATTTTACCATTCCTCTCCCACTTACCACGAGCTAAACAAAGTCTATGGGTCTGCTTGGCTGGCAATAATAGTGTTTTCATCGGTTTAGGGAGGATTTGAGCCAACTTCTATGAAGTATTTAAAAAATCATGCTTGGTAATTTTTTGAGCCATTGCTTTTGGTCGTCTCAAAAAATCTCCAAAACCAATGTAGTGTAATTTAGGATGTTTAATAAACATCTCAAACGGGTGGGTTTTGAAGATTTCTATTATTTTCTTCCACATTTATACCCTCGTCAAAAATACATAGTTACAACTAATACCTAAAACAATCTAATATCACAATTCTTCTTTCTCATCTTTGCTCATGGAGTACTAATAGAATGTGATACCCTCCAATTTTCCGATCAATTACGAATTGCTCGTGCTTAATTTGCATCAGATAATAATTTTTATTTGCGATTAATCGTTTCCAATTACTGAAAAAAAATTGCTAACTTTGTGATTGTGTATGCTATTTCTATAATTTGGGATTTTGTTTATATATGAGCATATAGGTAATTTTATTCTTTAAAAAAAAAATTCAGAACCGCTCGCTAATGAATTATGGATTGAACTGGTTTAAAGTCCGTTACTTAATACCACCCAATCGGTACTTTAAAAACAACTTATAACCGCTACCGAACAATTGCCAAACAAACTCTGCGAGAAGCACAAGGATTCACATTTATCATGACAATAGATCACATAAACATGTTACAAAATTGGAGAAGTACAACAAAAGTAATGATGAAAAAGGTGGATTTGGTGGAACAAGAGCTCAATTGGGTCTTCTTTTTTCCATTCGCGGGTGGGATGTGGATTTTGATGGGTGAGGTTCTGATTGGAGTTGGGAGAATCATGAGAGTTATTTAGCATGTTTAAACTCATTTCTGACCAACTTGGTACTGAGTATCAATAATCAACAGCCAGAAGGTTTGGCTCACAGATACTGGACACCTAACTCTCTGATAAATAAAGCATTACTTGACTGGAACCATCCTTCCTGATGACACTTCTAAACTTTTTAGTTAAGAGATGATGTATATGAGGACGAGCATGTAGAGCCATATATGCATATGGGTTTGTTAAGCATTAGAACCGAACAGTTTGACGAGTTTTTTTCACTTACCTGGAAAGCTGCACTCAGATCTGAGCTCTTCTCCACTAAGCAATCCAATCTCTTCCCCCTCTTGCAAGCACATTGTCAATGGTTTTATGCTGCAATTGATTTAAACATACAGATGTATCGAATTAGCACAGAAAAATGTCTCTGATTGCAACATAAGAATGTGATTAGCACGTTTAGACAAAAAAATAAAGGCCTATAAAGCTATAATGTCCTGTGTGTGTTGCCTGTGGCAAAGAAGCACAACATTTCACATCATATAGAAAAGCAAAACAATTGAATCTAGTTTACAAGTTGCTTTCCTTAAAATCAAGCAAGGAGTTTATATTTATAAAGGTTAGACACATAATCTGTTTGTTTTTAACATTTATTGTTCAGAACCTGAATATATGACTTTTAACTATTCCCATATAGCGGCAAGCAAATAGAGAACAACCAGTAAAGGATGTAAAGGCAGTAGTCACAGTACAGCAAACTGCTACCCAGGCTTGCAAGGCACAGAGATGTAGTATAAAAGTAAGATATTCAGTTTGTTTTGGTACATACGCATTCCAAACCATCATATTGGTAGAATTCTTGTATTTGTGTGGTATGATTTGCATGTTCCCTTGTGCTTGATATAATTTGCATTTTGCAGTCTCCATTGCACATGTACAAACCATCTTAGACGATTTTCAGTCATCTTATCCTCAATGGGCAACATAATTTCCACCAATGTACTCATTGTTTATCCTAGCTTTTAATATATTGCACCTAATCTGTCTTACCAATCTCATTTACGGCTCACTTTCTAGACATTATTTCTTAACTGACCAACATTTAACCCATAAAGGATGCATTGCTGGTCATATTGCTGCGTTGTCGAATTTTCCTTCCATTACAACGGGTATCCTATGATTATAGATCACTCCAAACAGATCTATGAATATGCTTGCCAGTTCTTTTATATAGTCCAGTTATGTATAACTTGAAAACGCGTGTCCTCTTGAAACCCTGTGGCATCAAAGCCATTTAGAGCTCGTTTGGATCAAGTTTTTGTATTTCTAGGAATAGGTTTTCAATTCCTTTCCCATGGAAAAGGAATTCAACATTCTCATACCCATGTTTGGTTAGGTTGGGAATAGGTACAAAAAGTTTAAAATTTTCATCTCCATGTTTGGTTTACAAAGGGATAGAAATATTAATTTATTTAGTTTTCCTTTAATACCCTTTCATTAATTTCATGGTGATTTACATGTTTGGAATAGAAGTTGAAAATTTGAAAATAAAAAGAGGGTATAACCGTCAAAACAAAATAGCCAAGCATCATTCCTAGGAAAGCAAATCTATTCCCGGGGGGGACTTGGGAATAGCTTTCCCAAGTCAATGGGAATAACTTTCCCCCCTAAGCCCCTCATATTCCCTTCTCATTGGCAATCCTAAACATACCAAACATGGGTAAGGAATTCAAAACTCATTCCCAAGCCACAAAAACTTGAACCATACGCCCCCTTAAGTTCTCGCTCCCTCCTCTATCTTCAAACACAAGCCTGACCAAGTCTGTGTGCAATTCATGCCAGATATCGTTGTGAACAGTATCTGGCATGCAATGCAACATAGACTGCAGTTTCTCAATCAGACCAAAGAATGACCAAGTCTGTATATACTATATAGTTCACATCGCTCACCAGTATGAAGTTATGAACACCTACGCAGAGTGACATGCAACATAAGTTGCAGCCAGAGGTTCTCTAGTCCTTCTCATACAAAAACGTACTATCCTAGGCAATGCAACTAGCCAACTAGACATTCAAAATAGAAAGGGGATGGATAAAGTAAATAAGAAAGCGCTGAAACACGAAGGTTCAACATTACCACACAAACATCATTGCAGATAATTAGTAACGAAGAAAACATAAATTCAAAACCTATATGATGATATTTTGTAGTAAGTTTATTGCAACAACAAAGGGTGAGTACTCGAAGTGAGAACTCAATTCTTTAGCATATCTATGTCAAACGATATAACAAGCCGGCAGCAGTTCTACATTTTTTTGGTTAAATTAATCGCTTCCACAACTGCTAACAAGTTCTTCAGCTGCCCCCAACTCCCACCATTTTTATTAATGGAAGAAATAATACGCCCTCGTGGCTCAATCCACTGATCTTCCGCCACCCCATCAGGGTCTTATGCCTCTCTCCGGTAACCACAAGGGTCACTCGAGTTCGGCATATCTATATATAGTCGCTGAGACAATAAAAGATTCAAGATGTGAATTTAAGTAGAAACCATGATCTAGAAACTCAAGTAAATTGGGCAAGTAATTGATGGATCAATACTTACTAGGATAACCTCCGTCTCATGCAATTATCTCTAAATTTTCATCAACGTCTCATCCAAATCACTCTAAATTTTCATCAACTTGTCAGCCTCTGCAGGATCCTAAGAGAAAAGATACCCAGTGAAAACTTAAACAAAATACAAGTTTCATATTGAAGCGTGAAGCACTCTAATCACTATATGGATAGAAAATTATTTGTAAGAGGTAACAGGTATGTCCCTCTAGAGCTGTCGATGTATCATCATGGCTCAAGCGCTTGTCCGAGTGGTCCATCAACACATCTGCACTCAGTCCGAGTTGTCCGAAGGAGGGAGGTGACATAGAGTGTTCCAGAAGTTCCCCATAAGTTGTTATCTAGAAGCAGGGACGGTCGAGTCTCGTTTTGAGCAACGGTTGTTCTGAACACGCCAGCAGATAATTCGGCTAATTCCTATTAGCGAACATTTACAGCAATTTTCACTGGTATCTCTTACAGAGTTCTGCAATGCCTATAGCAGTTTCGTTGTTTTTCTAGGAGCTCCGATGCTGACTTTAAAAGCAGTTTTAGTGCTAAGCAAGTTTTTGCTAATTGGTCTGTTAAGACTTGTACGAGATTTCAAGAAAATTTACAACAAAATACACCACAATGCTATGATCCTATGCTCCCACATAACATCTGTTCTATGGAGAACTTGGTGTGGGTCGATAATCTTGGACTCTCTCCTCTTCACGGCTAGCTTTTCGGAAGAGTTCTCCCAAGCTTAATCAAGAATGGCTGGATCAGAAGATCTAGCCGTGTCCGTTCCGTGTCGGAAACATATCGCAGACAATGGACACACCAAAATACACAATGATATGCCAAAATCAGTGCTTTGTCCGTGCCCAATATATCCGATCGATCGACCGGGCCTGGAGCTACAGTGATACAACTCTACTTGCTTGACCTGAACTCAGTTCCTGGAGATGCCAAAGAGAAGCTGTAGCAGTACATTGTAAATACAGCCAGCGGCCAACTCAGCTCAAGGAAGTACAGTCAGCAGCTTGCCAGCTAAGCAGTAACCGACATAACCGTCTGATATTGCTCAGTATCAGATCACTGTACACTGTACACTGGGTATTCTCTATAAATACCCATCTGTTAGAAGAGGAGAAGGGGATTGGAATTGTAATCTTTAGCTTCTTAGTTCTTCTCTAGTTCTAGCTCTTGTAGTGTCTCCTAGATCCCCAATTTGAATAAAACCCTAGTTATTCTTCTTGTCAATTTCTTCTTCTTCTTCCTCCTCAAATTCCGCAAAATTAACAGTAAACATGTCTACACTTGTGCGATCACCTACATTCCAGGGTTCCAAGGAAGGAGCTCTAACATACAGGAAAAGAGAGAGGGGGGGTTAGGTTAAAAACCTAAATGCTGTAGGGATTGGCGCTGGGACGGAGGGGGTCGGTCCTCTTGGCGCCGGTCCTGGCGATGAAGAGGATGAACTCCCTGGCTGCGGTCCTCCGGAAGACCCGAGGTGGCTCACGTCGCTCGCGTTTGCCAGCACCACCGGATCCGACGCCCCTCGTCGGAGCCCTTCGAGACGAGTATCGCATCGATCAAAGGACAGTAGCGGGGAAATGCAGAAGAAAAAAGAGGAATTTTTTTGTAAGATTGCGATTAAAAAATGCAGTAGAGAATTTTTATGGTTTTTTCTAAGGGCACCGCACTTTTTACTTGGGGACAGTCCAAAAATGTTCAAAAAAATTACAAGTTTGCCACCCAATTTTTTACTTGGGGGCAGCCCAATTTTCTCCAGCAAGTTGGACTGCCAACAAGGTGGCAGTCTTAGGACTGTCAGCAAGTTGGCAGTCCTCACATAAAGGAGGACTGCTACCTTGTAGGCAGTCATAACAGAAAGGAGGACTGCCAACTTAGCTGCAGTCCGCGTCAACGAAGACACCCTCGTTTGCCAGCGGAGCCCTCCGTCGGTACGAGCTCGGCCTGAAGCTCCTCCCGCGCGGCCACGCCCCGCCCCTCTTCCTCTACAACACCCTCATTCGCGGCCACCTCCTCAGCCGCTCCCCCCGCGCCTCCCTCCGCCTCTTCCCCCGCATCCTCGACCCCGACCGCTTCACCTTCACCTTCGCCCTCAAGGCCTGCACCCGCCTCCTCCCGGTGTCACGCCCCAGTACCGAAATACGGAGACGGACTAGGCCAGCTACTCCATATGAGGTTTACAAACGTCATACGGCGATCGTGGCTGTCAAGAGACAAGGGGGTGTATACTACATTCAAGTCTCATACGATCACACAGAACATCTATGTCTCAATCACTCAAGCAAGAAAACATCAATTAATGAACATATAAGATAAAGCAGTAAGGTGTCCCTGACGCTTCATCAGAATGATCATGGGGATCTAGCTTTATAAGTTAGCTAGCCTAGAGAGTCATAAGTACAAAATTGTATTCAGCTGCAGTCTGATTTAATTACAATTATGCAAAGACAAAATGCCTAGATTAGCCGGCTAAACAGGTGCCGGTGGCTAAACACCAGGACATAAGTAAAGATACTAGAGTGGTGGAGAAGAAACCCACTCGAGTCCCCCGCCAGCCATGCTTCTAGTATGCACCATTGACGTCAGGGAAGAAGTTCGGATCCTCAAGCTCTGCTACGTGATCTAGCCAAACAAATCAGCGGGGTCAGCCCCGAATAGCAAGTACCACAAGGGAGCACAAAAGAGTGAGATAAAACCCAGGCATGAAATAGAAGTAATAATAGACTTCCGGTCGTAACCTCGGTCCACAGCCTGTCCTAGCACGATAGACCAACCCAACAACCAAACAAGGACATGGGTTGGACCACGCACCATGACAGTCTATGTCCCTCGGCTACTAACGGAAGGCTCAAGCACAGTCAAGTCGTTTTCCAAGCGGCCATTCAATCCTGCGGGTTTCTATATTTGACGGAGTTATCCCCGATATACATATTAAAGGAATCCTCAGATCGTGTCAACCCAGCAGGGCTAGCCAAACCATAAGACATATAACACATTGATTATGCACCAATCCCCCGAAGGGCTACCGCGCTAAAACTTTTAACACATAGCTCGTAGGAGTCGGATATAGCTATTCGCTATAGGCGAATAAAACCATATCTGTGGCGGCCAACCCGACACGTCAGGACTGGACCTGGGGTGGCTAGTATGGCACGATCTCGGGATTCTTCTCACCCAATGCTTTTACCAAGTTAGTTGCCTAGTTAATTCCTAGGTTGTTCTCAGAGTTCACATGTCGTAGTCACATGTTCACTCCTCTAGATGTCGTACATTGTACGAGTACCCCAAGAAGGAATCCGTATTGGCTCTTGGAGTCATACGTATGTTTTTTTCTTCTTGGTGTAATGCAACACACATCACATACCACGTCATTGCTACCGACCATTACTTATGTAAATGCTGGACTCTTGGGAGTACCGACAGGTATCACGTAGGAACACTTAGCGCATAGGATTGCACCTCGGTGCTCACATAGATTGTACCTCAGTGCACACGTAGGGATATCCAGCCATCACATAGGTAGTCAGCTCAGAAACGAGGACTAAGACACAAGGGAACAGGCGGCTGAGACTCATGCGGCCAAGAACCAACAAGCATATGCGGCAAGGACCATGCGGCTAAGGTAGGGAATGGCTCATGTGGCTCCAGAAAGAACCAAGTTCATGCGGCCAGGATTAAGGAGTCTTATGCGGCTGAAGAAAGAACGGGCATATGCGGCAAGGTAAGAAAGCGCATGCGGCTGAGAAAAGAACCGGGCGCATGCGGCTGAGAAATGCGAGCGTATGCGGCTCAGTCAAGCCATGCGGCTGAGAGAACTCATGCGGCTGAAAAACTCATGCGGCTGCAAACTGCGCATACGGCTCAGGATTAACGGGCGCATGCGGCTGAAAAGCTTATGCGGTTGAGAAAAGCTTATGCGGCATGCGGCTGAAAAGCTTATGAAGCTGAGAAAAGCTTATGCGGCCATGGAAGCTTATGCGGACACCATTGCTTATGCGGCTGAGAAAAGCTTATGCAGCCAGAGAAGCTTATGCGGCCACCATTGCTTATGCGGCTCAAATGCTCATGCGGCTGCAAACTGTTCATCATCCCTGCCAGAGCCAGCACAGGCGAACCTAGGGGATGCTCAAATATTGTTTCGGCCATAACTTCCTCCCAACAAGTCGAAATCTAACTTTCCAAAGGTCAAAACTGTGTAAAATCAAATTTCCTTCAACATAGGACCACTGGTTTTCGAAAATAGCCAAGTATGATAGATCAAAACCATGAAAACCCATGAAACCCTAGTTTTTAGGAACTTAGATCTACACAAATCTAGCCATCAAAATCAAAAGCTTCAAGAACTAAACTTGTAGAGAATGGAGAGAAGAACAAAATAGACAAATAATATTAAGAGAAGAATCAAGAATGTAAAATGCACAAAATCTCCTCTTTTTGAGCAAGTTGTACTTGCCTATGGGTGGTGGTGGTTGAGGAAAATAAATGGAGGAGTGAATGAGGAGAGAGAGTGAGGAAGAGGATATTAAATAGGGGTTAGGTTAGTTTAAGAAAACCCTAATCCTTAATCACTCCACTAATGACAATGCTAAAAAGCTACATGCCACCATTAATAAATATACGAAATTATACACATGCTAAATACAGATACCGTATACGGAATCCATAAAGAATACATATATCGGGATCGGGGAGTGACACCCGGCCTCCTCCCCCTCCTCGCCCCCCAGCTCAACGCCCGCGCCGCCAAGGCCGCTCTAGCCTCCGACCCCCACGTCCGCAACAAGCTCATCCACGCCTACTCCCTCTCCGGACGCATCGTCGACGCCCGCAAGGTGTTCGACGCAAGCACCACTCCCTCTCCGGACGTCGTCACGTGGAACACCGAGTGCTCGCTCGCCCTCCACTCCCAGCCCCGCTTCCCCCGCGCCCTCCTCCGTCGCGCCCGCGCCCTCGACGCCCTCCGCCGTCCTGACCTCGCCCTCGACGCCCTCCCCCGCCGCGCTTAGCGCCTCCGCCGTCCGCTCGCCTCCCTCCCTCTGCCCTAATTTTTGGGCTGTTCCCAAGCAAATTATGGGTGCCCCTAGCAAAAATTGCACCTGCTTGGGCTGCCCCCAAATAAGGGCTGCCCCCAAGTAAACTTGGTGGTGCCCTCAGAAAAAATCAATTTTTATTTACGACCAGAAAAAAATATATAAAAACACTACATTGTCTGCTAGGGGAGTGACCGCCATGTAGTATTTTTGTATATGTTTTCAGCGGACCAATTTTGCGGGCAAAAAAGCGATTCAAATAGCACTGCTGAAAAAAAGATTGTTAGCCTCAGCTTTTTATCATTAGGAAGACGAGCTTGTTTTAAGCTGGGATTGAAATTTATAGTGTGATTTTTTTTAGTTTTTTTTTTCACCCACCAAAACTAGTAAATTTTACAAATCCACTCAAAAGTGGCACGTGTTATTTTCACCAATCGAGCATGCTTGTTGTCCCAACTACTCGGCTCCCTTCTTTTATGTCTAATATATTTTTTATTTAAAAGATAAATTATTATCGATACAAAAGTCGCATTGGGATATCGGAGTTTGGACAGCAAATATGCAGTCCTTTAGGAGTGGTTTGGTGACAAAAATATTAAGTTTACAACTAAATGGATTACAATCCATTTACAACCGCCTACATGGCGGTTGACAATTGTTTTCCTTCTCCCCCTCCCCACCCTCCACACCCACACACATATACGGAGAGAGGGAACCCAATTGACAACCACTATATAGACGTTTGTAAATAGAGGTTGTAATTATAGTATTGTTAGATTTGATGAACCAAAATTTTAGGAGTAGTTAGTGCGAATAATCCTTTGTAATAAGTAAGCAGAAACAACCCTAGTAAGTAAAGAAATAACCTCCTATAATTAATTCTAAACACACCGAGAGAAAGTTGCTTTGCAAAACTATTTCCATTTTTGTTTTATAGCAAAAGCTAAGGAATACCAATTACTAAGGAAAATGCTAAGGTCCGAGCTCTCTAGCCTAGTGGTATTAGAGCGGACATCCGGAGGGGCCGGCAAGGTTCGAGCCCCCCAATTGTGTGTGTGCGTGTGATTTCAAAAAAAAAAAAAAAGAAAAAAAAAAAAGAAGGAAAATGCTAAGTCTACAATCAAATACTTACAATCTTCTTATCATCTCTCTTTTTCATCCCTTACACATGAGTCTCACCGGATTATACCTCCACTCTCACCCTCCCTCCGTTACATAGGCTCCATCCAACTCCACTACTTTTTCTTCTCCTCCAATCGAAATCCGATACGTGACAGTTGTAAGAAAATTACAAGTATTTGACTGTAGACATAGCAAAGCTCATTACTCAAACCCAACCTTGAAGCATTTATTGGATGGTCCGATCGTCCGCAGCCCGGCCCAAAAAAAAAAAAAAAAGTTTAATGCTATTAAGTTGTTCTTATGGGTGTCCTACAATATTGAACCGTAAGAACCTTTCTAGGGACATGTGCAAGGGGAAAATATAAAGCGGAGCAGAGTTGTTGGTCGGTAGATCTGCTCGCAACATAATAATTATATTTAGGACAGTGAACATAATTGGTATAGAAATCAGAAATCTACGGGGACAATAGATATACTCCTGAAGGAAGAAGCTGCATCAATTTGAAAAAGTTACAGGGGCTTTACAACAACTTTTCTAATATATTTTTTTTTTTGAGGTGTCATTTTTTTTCGGTTTGGCAAATGACAAAAAAGAATTCGAAGGCACAGGGATTGCGTTTTTACTACTAGGCCACAACCCACGAACCATCGTCCTCCTAAACATTCCGTCTATCGCTTTAATGTTATCATGATTCATATTATCCTATTAATGCTATATATCAATATATAGACCCTATATAATATCTACATAATATGATTAGTAAAATATGATCAAATTTTGATATTATTTTTTGTATTAATGATAATTTTTGTAGTCCTAAGCCGACAAAATAGTATTGCTTTTTTTTGCGAAAAAAAATTATTCAGTAGGAGATGGACTAACCATGTGACAATACTAGTGAGCCTTGAGTTCTCTCCAATAGTATTATGACACATTAGGGACTCAAGACTGCAATGTGGTGAGTCTGTCCCCCTGAATAATTTCTCTCCTATGCACTTTTACATGGGAGCAGATCTGATGTCCTATTTATTCTGTCACAATTATGTCCCCCTTCCTATTACATGTGAGCTATGGGAGTAGACAAGTGGATGGTGGCCCACATGTAATAGAAAGGGGGACAGAATTGAGACAGCAGATATGCTCCCCCTTGCATGGGCATTCAAACTAACACGATAATGGCTATAATGCTAAATTTGTGGTCCTGAGCCGACAAAATAATATTGGTTTCTCTGCGCTTTTGCTGGCATCCAAACTAACACAATAATGGCAATAACTGAATCATTGCTTGTGGCTTTGTCGTAAGCCTCGGTTTGGCACCAAAAGGGAATGCGGGAGGACCCATCACACCACACAAGAAACACAGCACTAGTTGAACATAAATACTGCCTTGTGCCGATGTTGGGACCTTCACATGGTTATCAGTAGGTGCCCCTTTAAAATGAATGCAACATAGAAACAAAGTATACAAATATAACACACTTCACTTCCTCCAGTCTGAAACAAACTCAAATTATTTCTCATACAAATATATTAACAAGAATTTTGATTGAAACAAATGACATCCAGCTGCTACCGCTAAAATCCTGACATCCTAAATTGGTTGAAACAACATTGTGGAATGAATACTGCCACGCTGCCTACAAATTCCTATGAGCAATAGTAATAATACAAATGCACCTCAAGTGTGTCATCTTTTTTTTTCTTAGTGAAGCCACATCACAAACAAACCCCAGCTTACCAGACTCGGACTCGAAAAAACTGCCTGAAAGTTCACAAGGACACCAGCACCAGCAACTTAGAAGCACTTCCTGTGGACGATGGATGGGCCAGACTCGTCGTATTCTCCCTTGGAAATCCACATCTGTTGAATGATTCAAGAACTCGTATGATCAGGCGACAGAAACGAGATAATAGAAATTTGTTTAGGGAAGTAAGTTGTACTAAAGAGAGATGCTTAAGAATGCTGAAGGAACAAATATCATAGTAAGAGCAGGTGACGACATCTCATATTCGGACTTGCTTCCTTGAGCATCTGGTGTTTTTGCGGGTTCTTTACTAAATTAATTGGCAGTCGGCAATTGTCTACAAGATATATTCTGCTATGGAATATGAAAAGTGGTAGTCATGTTACATTATTTCACGGCCGTGTTAAGTCATCTACTCTCTCAAGCCCGTTGTCGAAGCAGGTAAAGAGTATCGAGAAATGACTGGCTAGTTAGTAGTTTTCTTATCTGTATCAAGCCATTTTATGTCATTGTCTCACTTCATGTGGGACATAACTTTCCAGATGTAAATAAAATATATTTTAATAAAGTTTATTAGAAAGCTTTGGTTGACTAAAAGCCTCAGAGTAACACTAGTGTCAGCAACATTCACCTAAGTAACACATTAGAAGGTGAATGGTAAACAAAGGCAAGCTAGCAGCAACAAAGCCAAATGACGAGTGCAGCTGCAGTGAAAATTCATGTTCAGATGGATGAAGAGGGAAACAAAGTAAAGAATATGATAAGAAGTGAAGTAATTTCCAGGAAGTTAGACATGTTTTCCATTGAGGAAAATATGAGGGGAATTTATTCCAGAAATGAGCCACGGACCGACAGATGGAAAGTTAAGATTTCCCTACAACAAAAGACCAAAACGAACATGCATGGAGACAATAAAGAAGGATATGGTAATTGTTAATGTCATGGAAAAGTGGCCATCAGTATAGCAGAATAGAAGAAAATGAGTCGTGCCAGAAGTTCGTGATAGGGATTTCTTGATGTTATTGTTGGGAATAGAGTAAAACACATGCTAAATTAGTTAGAAAAGGCAAAGCTTGATTCGAAATTATAATATCATAGAGATTTTTAGGAACAGAAAGACGAACAAAATAATTCGGGAGAAAATCTTCACCTGCTGGAAAGTGCTGAGGGAGGCAAGGATGGAGCCTCCGATCCAGACACTGTACTTCCTTTCAGGAGGAGCAACCACCTTAATCTTCATGCTGCTTGGGGCAAGAGCGGTGATCTCCTTGCTCATACGATCAGCAATACCAGGGAACATGGTGGATCCTCCACTGAGCACAATATTACCATAAAGATCCTTCCTGATATCGACGTCACACTTCATGATGGAGTTGTAAGTTGTCTCGTGGATACCAGCAGCTTCCATTCCGATCAGCGAGGGCTGGAAGAGGACCTCTGGGCACCTGAACCTCTCTGCTCCAATGGTAATAACCTGTCCATCGGGAAGCTCGTAGGTCTTTTCCACAGAGGAACTGCTCTTGGAGGTCTCTAGCTCCTGCTCATAGTCAAGGGCAACATAGGCAAGCTTCTCCTTCACGTCCCTCACAATTTCCCGCTCCGCAGTGGTAGTGAAGGAGTATCCTCTCTCGGTAAGGATCTTCATCAGAGAGTCGGTGAGATCACGGCCAGCAAGATCCAGACGAAGGATGGCATGAGGGAGAGCATATCCTTCATAAATTGGGACAGTATGGCTCACACCATCACCAGAGTCCAGCACAATACCTAGACATCCCAACAAAATTAGTCAATTGGATGATTATAAAAACGATAGGATTCAGCCGAACGCAATGATAAGAACACGAACCAGTTGTACGACCACTAGCATATAGTGAAAGCACGGCCTGGATAGCAACATACATGGCAGGCACGTTGAAGGTCTCAAACATGATCTGGGTCATCTTCTCTCTGTTCGCCTTCGGGTTGAGAGGGGCCTCGGTGAGAAGAACAGGGTGCTCTTCGGGAGCGACACGGAGCTCATTGTAGAAGGTGTGATGCCAGATCTTCTCCATGTCGTCCCAGTTGCTGACAATGCCGTGTTCAATGGGGTACTTCAAGGTGAGGATACCCCTCTTGGACTGGGCCTCATCACCCACATAAGCATCCTTCTGTCCCATACCAACCATCACGCCAGTGTGACGAGGCCGGCCAACAATACTGGGGAATACGGCCCTTGGTGCATCATCACCCGCAAATCCAGCCTGTAGGACAAGGGACAGAGTAACAAGGTCATATACAGGTGACAAATAGGTGGACATCAGGGGCAAGAATGAACCAAAGAGTTTTAGAATTCAGACCTTAACCATTCCGGTACCATTGTCGCAAACGAGGGGCTGGATATCCTCACCGTCAGCCATTTCTTAGATTTTCTGCCAATACCAAAGAGGTCAGATTCGTGATCCATTTCGAGTAAACATAACCAGCTGAGGGTTTTGTCCTTTTTTCCTTAATGAACTTTAGATCCATAATTTGAGCAACGGAGTAACCTAACTGAACTCCGATGAACCCACAAAATATAAAACCACTAAACAAGAATGTGCCGAGAAACATAACAAACTCATAGATAATAAGTAAATAAACAAAAATATAATCTAAAGTTTTTGTTTTTTTTTTGTTTTTTTTGTTTTTGTTTTTTTTGCGGGAAAAAATATAATCTAAGGTTAGTACCTATAGAACACTCAGAAATGTATAGGCAACTTATACACTAGTAAATGCCAAAATCAATGTCTGTGTCCGTACCGTGTCGCGTTGTTCCGGTATTCGTGTTTTTGCCATATTTGCTACAATCTACATACATGTATCGTATATGAGAGACACAAATCATCACAGTAACATGCATATAACAAAATGATGATCATAAGAGAGGCATAGATCCATAAGAACGATGCAAAACGAAACCCTCTCGAGATCTTATGTTCTAATAATACTACTTTTTTTTCGAACATCAACCCATTTCTGAACAAAATTACTTCTTTTTAATGAGCAACGGACCAAACTATAGATCTACTCGAATTGGTCTATTTCAATCGTCAGATGAATATAAATCTAGGAAATCATTCGGATCGATCCAATAAACATGTTTTCTACCAAAAGGTGATTCAAATAGAAACTATCAAACCCTAAAATTACTTGTAATTTATGTTGAAATTAGAGGAAATTGGTGGGGAAATAGGGATCTACTGACCTTGTAGAATAGAGGAGAATGAGGAAAAGTTAGGGCACGAATCCTCCTATTCTTCGTCTTCTTCTTCTTCCTCCGCTTCGATGGAGGAGAGAGAGAAAAATGGCAGAATGAGTAGGTGGAGAGAGGAAGAGAGGAGGAAGAGATCTATATAGCCTGCCGCCTGAAGGTCAAATCTGTAATTCTACTATTATTTTATTTCTGTTTTTGTAACCGAAACTGCACCCACTTTTTCTTTTTGTGCATCTGCCTCTTTTGGTGGGTCTGGCCTAGAGATGACGATAGCCCAAATCCGCTAAACCCGTTAAAGAAACAATCCTAATATAAATGCCTATATTAAAAAAAAAAATACAGAACTTAGTTGGGTTTTGTAGTCAGCAAGGAAAGATATAACTCCTCAGGCTAGGTGGATGATTTCGGAATCGAACCGAGGTGTGGGTGTCTAAATATCTTTAATTTAGATACAATAATTTTTATAAAAAAGTTATACAAAAATATATATTATAATACCAGAAGATTTCTATCTATGTTGAATCCAGGTCAATATGTATGCAAACTTACATGTCCTCTACATAGGAAAATAAATACTACTTTAAATTTACACTTTTATATATAGAAATTTTTTGTTTACAATTTTAAACCTGACTGGAAAAGGCATGTGGACAACTAAAATTCATAAATGTATAGTATACAATCGAACAATATATTGACTCTAGAAATATAAAAAATAAAATTTAAGCAACTTTCAGAAGAGAAAAATAGCAACAACACGCATGATATATAAGCTAGGAACAAGTCAAAACATTTGCAATTTTTTTTTTATACAAAATATTAAGAAAAATTCTACACCTGATTAGATAGAGTTTACCTTGATTATTTCTTGGATCTCGGTTTATAAATATGGAACATTCTTAGTGTGTTGAAAAAAATGGTAGAAGATCCTGACAGTCAAGCTTGGTCCTAGGGATGGTGTAAAGATAAATATTTTTATACATATGTTGAGTCTTATATCTGAGCTAAAAATATATGAGCTAAAAATGGTAGAAGATCCTGACAGTTAATCTTGATTCTGACAGCTAAACTTGATTACTATTTTGGTATAAAGATATATAATTTTCAGTAAAAAGGACATAAGAGAGAGAGAGAGAGAGAGAGAGAGAGAGAGAGAGAGAGGAAGAGGTGTACAATCTCCAGTAGAAGAAGAGAGGTACGGAAGGAGAGATAGTGGATGACAATTTTAGATTGATATAAAAAATTTAGTTAGTCGGTTAGTAAATAAATGTCTATCCATAAATAATAACATGTTTAGCTAAGAAAATGTTGCACCAATAATTTAGTGATATCTATAATATTTGAAATATATATTAGTATTGATAGGATGATATACAATTGGGTATCCAAACGGTACACAAGTGGAATCCGGACCCGACCCTTCTAGTTGGCTGGGTAAGAAGGTGGGTGTGAGTCATTTCGGTGATTGGAGTTAATGGGAGGAGTTTTTTTAGTTGTCATGGAATTGAGGAAGGAATCATTGGAATCACGAGGGAATGACCTGGCACGGACAGCCATTGTCGAAGGACGGCCGTCCAACCTCTGACCTGGAAAGGAATCTCGACCGTCCGATCGAACTTTCGGTCCTCCTGCAGAGCTTTTGCCACGTCAGAAAGGGCGGCAGGAAAGGGAGACGTGCTTCCATTCCACGCCAACCCAGCAAACCGCTGGCATGACCAGGCTCGGCTCGGCCACAGTCAGGAAAATTTGGAAATGGCAAATATGGTCCAAGTCCATCTACATTTTGCAAATTTGGTAACGTTATGATGGACTAGTAAAATTTTAGGACATGCTTGGCTTCTTTAGTTCTAAATTACAGAGTTCCGTATAAATTTATTTCATGTGAAAAAAAAAAAAAAAAACACACACACACGTGTGCCTGTGAGAGAGAATCCAAATTAAAAGTCTCGTCCGTAGAGCACTACCAAAGTTTCAACCCTCTGCACCATCTGATAGAGAACGGGGGATGCTCGATCCAACGGACGAAGGATGAGCTTCTGATCGGGACAATATATATATATATATATATATATATATATATATATATATATATATATATATATATATATATATATATATATATAACACGTGTGTGTGAGAGAATCCAAATCAAAAGTCTCGTCCGTAGAACACCGCCAAAGTCCCATCCCTCTACACCGTCGAACAGGGAACGGGGGATGCTCGATCCAACAGATGAAGGACGAACGAGCTTCTGACCCGGACTATATATATATATATATATATATATATATATATATATATATATATACATTCAATGTAAAAATTTGTATCGATACATTCCGAATCTGAATCATTAGATATTGATCCAACGGTTCAGATTAAAACCGAAGTGAAAGTAACAGGTAAAGTCAAACTCAATTGTTTGGAATGTATTAATACATCCCATGTATTGTAGTATATATATATATATATATATATATATATATATATATATATATATATATATATATATATATATATATATATATATATGATCTCTAGTCTAATGGTTAAGAGAGATGCATGCGGTCCGAGTGGTCAGGAGATAGATTTTCGGTGAGAAACATTCACCATAATTACCTTCTTTAAATATATATATATATATAGGGAGCGGATCAAAAGCCTCCCTTAGGAAACCTCCTAAAAAATCCCTCACCCTCATCCGTAATATTAATGTTAATGTTAATATTAATATTAATATTAATGTTAATATTAATATTAATTTTAATTTTAATTTTTATATTAATGCTAATGTTAATGTTAATATTAATATTAATGTTAATATTAATATTAATATTAATGTTAATTTTAATGTTAAGTTTAATGTTAATTTTAGTATTTAATGTTAACAGGAAATTGCTGAGAAATTCAATTTCGGGGTTGATTTTTATGAAAAATCCACCCGCATGATGGGTTTTATGAAATGCCCAGAATTATATATTTCCACGTTAAGTATTCTAAGATTCCCTTTAGATGCTCTGTATTTACAAAATTAATACCATAACTACCCCTCCGCACAAACTCAGATCTGGATTGCGATTCTCGTCTTCTTCTTCTTCTTCTTCTTCACGAGAAATCTGAATTCCATTGCTCGATCATCTTCAGCAGAGATCGCAAAGATCGTTCGTAGTTCACCATACTTTTTTTTTCAGTCGAACTCCGATCATCGCTCTTCTTCTTCTTCTTCTCCGACAATTAGGTCAATTATGGAGAGAAGATCTTCTTCTTCTTTTCCATAAGAGTTAGCATCGTTTTGAAAGAAGAACGAAAACTCTTGAATCTTTATTCCTGTCAAATTTTTTTCCACAAAAAAAAAAAATTAGGTTTCTGTCAACTGTTCTCCGTCGATATCACACGAAGAATAGTCATTTTCCTGCATTTTTAACAAGGAGAATGTCATTCTCCGTGTTGAATGGCATTCTCCGTGTTTCTAACACGGAGAATGGCCATTCTCCTGTGTTTTAACATTTGAATGACCATTCTCCGTGTCACTTAACACGGAGAATATCATTCTCCGTGTTATTTAGCACGGAGAATGGCCATTCTCCGTGTAATTTAGAAACGGAGAATGTCATTCTCCGTGTTAAGTGACACGGAGAATTGTCACGACCCGCACCCTGATTAGGGGCACGAGAACGTGGGTACGTCCAGCCTACGCCGCAGTGTCGGCGGTAGAACGCTGTATAGGTTATCTATAACAACTAACATCTAACAATAAGACATATAAACCTGTCATCTCCGCACGGAGGTATAACATAACATCTCAACTCTATATCCCAAACACAAGTCTAGGAAAGACAAGATAGAACATGATATAGAATCAGACGAAAGAAAGAACTGAATATATATAGAGTTATCACACCACACAAAGTAGATATCCAACACAATAAGTACAAGATCTGAAATATAACTAAGTCACAACTAACAATCGGAACAATCCGATACAAAATGAAAACTATAAACACTAGACTAGACTAGGCACCCTCTACCGAGCTAGATGCTCCTCAGGCTCCTGAAGGTCACCCTCATGTATCACATAGAAGGTAGGACAGTCACCATCATCATCTGTAATATTTTCAACAGGCCCAGTCAGGACAGGAACGAGCACAATACATCTCACGCAGTTCATATCAGGTTGGGAAATGTAAAGCATGCATAGAGTAAGATACATGAACTGTAAAGAATATATGTAAAACGAGAGAGATTTGATAACTGGAAATATCTATATATATGATAAGTAAGAACTGTAGGTAACCTGTGATTTAGAGCATGATATGGTTATATAAACAGGCTTAGGACATATACAAGATTTCACAAGAGTTTGTACAAGATGGGATTTTGATCACATAACCATTTCCTACTCACCCTCCCCAATCAATACACAACGATCCAGTCAAGTTACGTTACCTTGTACAAGAGGTTTTTATCATGTTTGCTCGCGTGATCATGAGAGTACAAGATTGCACAAGAGTATACATGAAAGCGGTGTACATGAAATACAAGATGTTCGTGAAAAGCACATGACAACTGTATCTGATGCACCCCGAGGGAGATAACATCGTATGACAAGATCCATATAGTACCAATCCGTGATAATGACGTGACAGCATCATGTAAGGTATTCTAGAGCAAGAATATAAATCCTAACAAGTATGAAAAGATCAGAGAATGTACTCGTCTGTCACCCTGTATGACTGATATGAATAGATGTCCGAACTGGTGTCACAGAGTCCTATTTAGAGTAAAACAGGTCATAACATATCCACAATGGTAAAAATAGAGTATACAATGCATACTACATGATTCTAGGTCAATCTGGTCAAAAGTCAACTCTTGGTCAACTTTCTAATCAAACTAGTCAAATACTAGTCAACATGATCAATCTGGGTCAAGTCTAGGTCAAACTACGTCTACTAGTTAGGGTTTTAGTCAAACTAGCTAAACTAGTTGTTTTAGGTCATTCCTAGTCATTTCTAGGTTAACTAGGTCACTTTTGACCTAAGGTTGACTTTGGTCAACCCTTAGTCAACAAGGGTCAACAAGTGGGTTTAGGGTAATTAGGGTTAGCCCCAAGCCATAGGCTAGTAATCCTAGGCCATAGGCCATAGTCATAGGTTTTCATATAAACCTATACTAGAAATCATATATATATGTATATATCTATATATATAGATAGACACTATCTACCTACTACCTATATATCAATATGGGATACACTATATATATAATACCAAAACCCACATATATATACATAACACTATATATGATCTAGTAAATATATATATATCATATATATATACATATATATATATATATATATTCACAAACTTACCCACATATATATATTGTAGAAGCATGGAATTTCACAAACAGAAAGCCCATGCGCCAGACACTACATGCGCCAGAACTCAGACGAAGAACTTCACAGCAAAGTCAATAAGTATAGACATTTGAAGAAGGACTTTTTATTTATATACAAAAGTCTATTACATGTCTAGAAAAGGTTGTACAAAGGAGAAATTCTACAAAGGAAAGATCCTAAGTCTACAGCCACCATGCGCCTCCAGTTAGGCACAGCAGTCATCATGCGCTGCCAGTTACCATGCGCTGTCAGTCAGGCGCAGCAGACATCATGCGCCTCCAACCAGGCGCATCTCACCATATCTTCAGCAGCTCAGTCATGTGCATCCCTTCAGCAGCCCAGCTATGTGCATCCCTTCAGCCAAATTCTTCCAGCCAGGCTCACCTGGCCGAGCAGAGCCCAGTTATGTGCCGCTCTTCCAACCAGGCTCGCCCGATAAATGCTTCGATACACAAAGCATTTAACCCTCTGGCTGGAACCAAGGAAGAGAAGAGCACCGCAAATGCTGTGGCCAGGGGAGGCTTCGAAAGAGCCTCCAAAGCCGAAAGAAGACCGTGATCGAAACCGCGGCTAAAGCCTAGCACCGCCATTCCGATCTACGGCTCTTCCGGAATAACGGGGACAAGGCCCGAGCATCCCTATCTTTGGATGCAACAGGCACCTTCCGCCTGCCTCGGAAGCCCTCGACTCCGTCTTTTGGATGTAACAGTCACCTTCAAGTGCATCGAAGACAACACAGCGTCTCATCTTCACCCTCGGGAGCACTTCGTCAACAGAATGCACCCGCATGTTCAAGTTCATGTTGGAAGTACGTGAGGGAATGAGAAGCAAATCTTCTCTCCATGCCACTATTTATAGGCCGGGCAAATCATGTAGTGTCCCGCTCCTAGCGGTTCACTATGTAAGGCTTGTGGCTTGGCTAACTCGGTCGGAACCGAGTATTGGAGAAACTTACCGTCGGCATCGAATCGATCACGGACAAGTGCATAAGAACCTTTCCAACTAATGGATTGGTTTCTCTTGAAATGCGTCCAAGAGTTTTCTCTGGATGTTTTGCTGCTGGTTTTGCTGCTTGGTTTTGATGGATGCTTTTCTGAATGATTTTCGATGATTTGATTCTTGCCCGTTTTCATCGATTTGCATAGCATTCATTCTTGAGAATTCTGAGAGAAGAGAACACAACGAGATGGATTATTAACCAAACTTTTGGTGCCAATGCAGACTGACGCGTGACGGAAGGCTAAGCGTGCAAGTGTTCCTCTCTCTCTCGGCGATTCTCTAATTTGGTGAGTGTGGATCTCTGTGGTGGTATTGTCCCTCTCGCTATTCCTTCATGCCAACTAAATAATTGTCTTGCAACATCCGTTGATCGATATCAGTTGCTAATGCCACAAGTCAATACCACTAAGAAGCTAGAGATTGAACATTGAACATTGAATTGAATGCTAGTCCATAGAACATTGAAAGAATTGATTACACTGTTAACAACATTGAGAATTATGCTTGTCCCTTGAACATTGAAATGTGGGAAATGAATTGATGCCTGAGATGTTGAATATGAGAATGCTGCGTATCTAATGTTGGCTTATTAATACCATGCAAATGTGTACTGTTGAGTCGGTTATGCATTCGTGTGGTCATGGACGTCTTTGTGCACAAGGTTTGAGTAGTTTCCTCGGGACGGTACTTGGGGCACCGGGGACCGGCTCGACCTAGGGGGAAACAGTTGGTCGTGCTATGGTGGCACGAGGTATTGCGGGACATTCGACTAGGCTTGCAACCTACTCTGGAATGGTACACCGTAATACCCGTTGGAAAGTCCTTTATGGTGCAGTCTCACCAACGACCCAGTCCGAATGCATGCTAACGATTGTCTTATGCAGGGGCGGTAAGTATATTATTATTATCCTGTATCTTGTGCAGGAAAGCTGGATTCGGCCAATGGTAAAGTAAACATGGTTTATTCCATGTTACATTATTGTGATTTACTCTGAATGTTGCCTGTCCCTAATAAGCTCATATCTTTAAAATGCTTGTCATTAATAAAATGTTGGTTTAGCTGAGTGGGCCAACGGGGCTCACCAGCGCATTGTTATAATGTGCTGACCCCTCCTCCACAGGTACTGGAGAAGGCTCAGGCGCACCTCGTAACTAAAGCTTTCTGAACTGCTGTTTCCTTTCAAGTTGTTTTTCCCTAAAGACGCACAAAGTATTGCGGAGTTTTAAAAAGATAGCTGCTTATATTCAAAGTACTAAGGGGGCATGATGTATGGAACGAGAAGTTATTTCATGGCAGCCTATCAGTTGTACTTCTTTTCATGAATCAATGTAGCCGAAATGGCATTTCAAATATTATCGAGAAAAGTTGTATTCTGACTACAATTATGAATAAAATGAGTATTTCTTCTTCCTATATTGTGTTTCCAATGTTTCCGCAACTGTGGCTTAAATTTTCAATGTTTCAAATGATATGAATGTGCATGTTCTAGCCTTGTACAAGTGCAACTCCAGACTTGTACGGCATCACGCCTTAGCGAGGACGATCGATTCGGCGTGAATCGAAGCAAAGCGAGCGATTCCCCGAATCGGGGCGTGACAAGTTGGTATCAGAGCACGGTTTAGAATCCTCGAATTCAAACATATTTTCAAAAAGGAAGTCTTGATGCAAATTTTCTCGATTGATGGTGTCGATAGCGCTGGCATGAAATAATGTTCCATACAATAAGCCCATAAATATTTTATGAGTGCTAATGGAATTATTTCTTTGTTGTAGAATGACTAAGGGTGATAGCTCAAAGACGACTTCATCGTCGGACCCGATTGAGAAACTGATTAAGCAGATGGAGGCTCAGAGGAAGCAGAGCGAAGCTCAACATCGCGCGCTTCAGGAGCAGCTCCAGTATCAGTTTCAGGAGCAGCTGGATACTCAACAAAAACAAGTAGACAGTCTAACTCAGATTGTCACCAAGCTGACGGCCGATTCTAATGTTTCTGCAAAGGCCGCAGTAACCGAGACCGTGGAAGTGCCGGCAGAGAAATCTGAGACGCCGACACGGAAGAGACCGAGCTTCAAGTTCTCTGAATTTAAAAGTTGCGACCCGCCTGATTTTAATGGAAAAGAGGAGCCAGATGAGGTGATGGGCTTCTTGAACACACTGGAGGGCTATTTCCGGATGTTAGAGATTCAGGGCAGTAAGAGAGTGGAGTGTGCTGCTGTACAACTTCGCCTCAAGGCCCAGGAATGGTGGATTTCGCAGAGACAGGCACTTTGCGGAAATAATCAGGATATAAAGATGTCTTGGGAGGCCTTCAAACAGGCTTTCATTACTCAATTCATTCCACCCGCTGTCCGACAACAAAAAGAGAATGAGTTCATTGCACTTCGACAAGGCAGTATGTCAGTGCATGACTACGAGACAGAGTTTTTGAAGAGAGTCGCATTCGCTGGGTACATGGTACCGAATGACGATGCCAAGCGAAGAAGATTTGTGCAAGGCCTGAATGAGGGCCTGGAGCGGGATGTTCTAAGTCGGAAGTGTACGTCTTACAGAGAGGCGTATGAAACTGCGCTCGAGATGGAGCGATTTCACCTGTCCGCTAGTCGCAAAACAATACAGAACAACCAGGGTAGCAACCATAAACGACCCTTGGCTGCAGAGAGGAATGACGTTCCTAAACGTCACAACACTGGCGAGAATAGAGGTGAATATCAAGGACCGCGATGCTTCAAGTGCAACCGGTATGGGCATCGGCAAGCAGAATGTCGAGCCGGATGCTTCAATTGTGGCGGCATGGGCCACAGGGCATCTGAATGCAGAAAGGGAAGGAATCAGAATCCCCCACGGGATCAGCACTATAATCATCGTGGACCGAATAACAATCAGTATCGGGGGAACAACAATCAAAATCGTGGCCAGGCGCCACCAGCCTTGCCAGCTCCAACTGGAAATACACCGAATCAACAAGGTGGCCAAGCAAGGGTTTATGCCTTGACTCAGGCAGAGGCCCAGACCGCAGAGAATGTTATAACAGGTATGTTGCTATACAAAGGCATACCTGCAAGAGTACTTTTTGATTCTGGTGCTACTCATTGCTTTATCTCTTCTGATTTTGCAACGGAAAATAAAATTTGTATGACTCAATTAAAGACAGCTTTGTGTGTTAGTACTCCTTCGGGAGTAGATATGCCTGCAACTTTGATTTGCAGGGACGGCTACATCAAGATTGGAGGCAAAACTTTATCTTTGGACGCAATTGTACTCGACATCAAAGAGTACGATATCATATTGGGAATGGACTGGCTCAGCGCCTGTCATGCAACGATCGACTGTACGGATAAGAGAGTTGTGTTTCGCCTACCTGGAGAAACAGAGTTTTCTTACTCGTGCGGCTCGGCATTCCAAGGACCTATGGTCATATCGGCAGTCACAGCAAGGCACATGCTGTACTCAGGGTGTGAAGGCTTTCTCGCTTCTGTACAAGACACTCGAATGAAGAGTGTAGGCTCGAATCAGACTGAAATTGTGGCAGAGTTCCCCGATGTGTTTCCGGACGAAATACCTGGAATGCCGCCGGATAGAGAAATTGAATTCACAATTGATACATTTCCGAATACTCGTCCGATATCTAAGGCGCCATACAGGATGGCACCGGCAGAATTAAAGGAACTAAAGGTGCAGCTACAAGAACTACTAGACCGGGGATACATTCGCCCAAGTGTATCTCCATGGGGAGCTCCAGTACTATTTGTGAAGAAGAAAGATGGGACGATGCGGCTGTGCATCGATTATAGAGAATTGAATAAAGCAACCATCCGTAACAAGTATCCCCTGCCAAGAATAGATGATCTATTCGATCAGCTACAAGGGGCGACCGTGTTTTCAAAAATCGATCTTCGTTCAGGATACCATCAGTTGAAGATCAGACCCGAAGATGTTCCTAAGTCAGCATTCCGTACGAGATACGGACACTATGAGTTTTTGGTCATGCCATTCGGCTTGACTAATGCTCCAGCAGCCTTTATGGATTTAATGAATAGAGTGTTTCGACCGTTCTTAGATAAGTTCGTTGTCGTATTCATCGATGACATCTTGATCTACTCAAAAGACAGGGAGACTCATGTCGAACACTTGAGGGAAGTACTTCAGACGCTGCGGGACAACCAGCTCTATGCAAAGCTGAGTAAGTGCGAGTTTTGGATGAACAGCGTGTCGTTCCTAGGACATGTTGTTTCGGCAGAAGGTGTTGCCGTCGACCCAAAGAAGATTGAGGCAGTTGTGGACTGGAAGCAGCCTGCATCAGCTAGTGAAATACGGAGTTTCCTTGGTTTAGCCGGGTACTACCGTAGATTTGTGAAAGACTTCTCGAGAATCGCCTCGCCTTTGACTCGCCTGACTCAGAAGGGAGTAGTATTTAAGTGGACGGACGACTGTGAGAGTAGTTTCCAAGAACTCAAGCAGCGGCTCGTTACGGCCCCAATTTTAGCACTTCCGGAAGGCTCCGAAGGATTTCAGATCTACAGTGACGCGTCGGGACTTGGTTTGGGATGTGTTCTCATGCAACGTGGGAAGACAATATCTTATGCATCGCGACAGCTCAAGCAGCATGAGAAGAATTACCCAACACATGATTTGGAACTGGCGGCGATTGTGTTCGCGTTGAAATTGTGGCGACACTATCTCTATGGTGTGTCCTGCGAGATCTTTACGGACCACAAAAGTCTGAAATACATATTCACACAAAAGGAATTGAATTTAAGGCAGCGGCGTTGGTTAGAATTGATCAAAGATTATGACTTGACAATCTCTTACACGCCGGGTAAAGGGAACGTGGTAGCTGATGCCTTGAGTCGGAAATTTGTTGGATCCCTAACAATAGCAAAAGAGGTACTACGGGAGCTTGAAGAGATGGGCATCGAGTTCAGAATCCGTCCGCATAATGTACAGTTGGCTCAATTGCAGCTTGAGCCGAGTCTCCAGGGAAGGATTAAGATTGCTCAGAAGGATGACCCGTTTCTGCAGAAGATACGCGAGTTGATTCTAGCAGGAAAGGCGTCAGACTTTACCGTTGAAGATGACACTATTCGTGTCAAGGGAAGATTGTGCGTCCCTAAGGATGAAGATATCAGGAAGGAAATACTGACCGAGGCTCATTTCGCGAAGTACTCCTTGCATCCGGGAAGCACGAAAATGTATAAAGATTTGCGCACCACATTTTGGTGGCATGGCATGAAGAAGGATGTGGCTCTTTTTGTGTCACAATGCATGGATTGTCAGCGTGTAAAGGCCGAGCATCAACGGCCAGGCGGAGAACTACAAAATTTGGCTATTCCACTGTGGAAGTGGGATAATATCTGTATGAATTTTATAGTCGGCTTGCCAAGAACTCAGAAGGGAAATGATGCGATTTGGGTTATCGTGGATAGATTAACCAAGTCGGCACATTTTATTCCAATAAAAGTTACATGGGGAGTAGAACGGTTGGCTCAGATTTACATAAATGAAATTGTTCGATTACATGGGGTGCCAGCTTCTATAGTATCGGATAGAGACGGAAGATTCTTGTCGCGATTTTGGATAAGTCTGCACTCGGCTATGGGCACAAAGTTAAACTTCGGTACGGCTTACCATCCGCAGACTGATGGTCAGACAGAGAGAGTAAACCAGATTCTTGAAGATATGTTGAGATTGTGCGTGCTCGATTCGAAGACAAATTGGGACGCACATCTCGCATTAGCAGAATTTGCCTATAACAACAGTTATCAGGCAAGTATTCAAATGGCCCCGTACGAAGCCTTATATGGACGGAAATGTCGGTCACCGATATGCTGGGATGAAGTCGGTGAACGGCAAGTGCTCGGACCAGAACTTGTGGAACAGGCCGTCGAGAGGGTTCGCTTAATTCGAGAAAGACTTAGAATTGCTCAAAGTCGACAAAAGAGTTATGCGGATATTCATCGACGACCTTTGGAATTCACAACAGGCGACCATGTCTTCTTGAAGGTCACACCCATGCGAGGTGTGATGCGGTTTGGGATGAAAGGAAAGCTAAGCCCGAGATTCGTCGGACCATTCGAGATTTTGGAGAAGGTAGCCTCAGTGGCTTATCGACTTGCACTACCTCCGGCCTTGGCTGATGTGCACGATGTCTTCCATGTATCTCAACTGCGGAAGTATGTGCATGATCCAAGCCATGTAGTGAATTTCGATCAGCTACAGCTGAGCGCTGATCTATCCTACACTGAAGAGCCTGTCCAGATTTTGGGCAGGAAAGAGAAAGTTTTACGGAATCGGACAGTATCCCTGGTCAACGTGTTGTGGCGGAACCATGCTGTAGAGGAGTCGACATGGGAATTAGAGGAAGAGATGCGGGTGAAATACCCATCGCTGTTTGATAATTTTGAGGTAGGACTTTTGCTTTAAGTTTCGAGGACGAAACTTTTTCTTAGTGGTATATTATGTAGTGTCCCGCTCCTAGCGGTTCACTATGTAAGGCTTGTGGCTTGGCTAACTCGGTCGGAACCGAGTATTGGGGAAACTTACCGTCGGCATCGAATCGATCACGGACAAGTGCATAAGAACCTTTCCAACTAATGGATTGGTTTCTCTTGAAATGCGTCCAAGAGTTTTCTCTGGATGTTTTGCTGCTGGTTTTGCTGCTTGGTTTTGATGGATGCTTTTCTGAATGATTTTCGATGATTTGATTCTTGCCCGTTTTTATCGATTTGCATAGCATTCATTCTTGAGAATTCTGAGAGAAGAGAACACAACGAGATGGATTATTAACCAAACTTTTGGTGCCAATGCAGACTGACGCGTGACGGAAGGCTAAGCGTGCAAGTGTTCCTCTCTCTCTCGGCGATTCTCTAATTTGGTGAGTGTGGATCTCTGTGGTGGTATTGTCCCTCTCGCTATTCCTTCATGCCAACTAAATAATTGTCTTGCAACATCCGTTGATCGATATCAGTTGCTAATGCCACAAGTCAATACCACTAAGAAGCTAGAGATTGAACATTGAACATTGAATTGAATGCTAGTCCATAGAACATTGAAAGAATTGATTACACTGTTAACAACATTGAGAATTATGCTTGTCCCTTGAACATTGAAATGTGGGAAATGAATTGATGCCTGAGATGTTGAATATGAGAATGCTGCGTATCTAATGTTGGCTTATTAATACCATGCAAATGTGTACTGTTGAGTCGGTTATGCATTCGTGTGGTCATGGACGTCTTTGTGCACAAGGTTTGAGTAGTTTCCTCGGGACGGTACTTGGGGCACCGGGGACCGGCTCGACCTAGGGGGAAACAGTTGGTCGTGCTATGGTGGCACGAGGTATTGCGGGACATTCGACTAGGCTTGCAACCTACTCTGGAATGGTACACCGTAATACCCGTTGGAAAGTCCTTTATGGTGCAGTCTCACCAACGACCCAGTCCGAATGCATGCTAACGATTGTCTTATGCAGGGGCGGTAAGTATATTATTATTATCCTGTATCTTGTGCAGGAAAGCTGGATTCGGCCAATGGTAAAGTAAACATGGTTTATTCCATGTTACATTATTGTGATTTACTCTGAATGTTGCCTGTCCCTAATAAGCTCATATCTTTAAAATGCTTGTCATTAATAAAATGTTGGTTTAGCTGAGTGGGCCAACGGGGCTCACCAGCGCATTGTTATAATGTGCTGACCCCTCCTCCACAGGTACTGGAGAAGGCTCAGGCGCACCTCGTAACTAAAGCTTTCTGAACTGCTGTTTCCTTTCAAGTTGTTTTTCCCTAAAGACGCACAAAGTATTGCGGAGTTTTAAAAAGATAGCTGCTTATATTCAAAGTACTAAGGGGGCATGATGTATGGAACGAGAAGTTATTTCATGGCAGCCTATCAGTTGTACTTCTTTTCATGAATCAATGTAGCCGAAATGGCATTTCAAATATTATTGAGAAAAGTTGTATTCTGACTACAATTATGAATAAAATGAGTATTTCTTCTTCCTATATTGTGTTTCCAATGTTTCCGCAACTGTGGCTTAAATTTTCAATGTTTCAAATGATATGAATGTGCATGTTCTAGCCTTGTACAAGTGCAACTCCAGACTTGTACGGCATCACGCCTTAGCGAGGACGATCGATTCGGCGTGAATCGAAGCAAAGCGAGCGATTCCCCGAATCGGGGCGTGACAAATCAAACCCACGCGCCAAGTGGATGGCCCTCCGAATTCCGTGCAATGAATTTACATTAAATGGATGAACCGGACGCTTCGAATTCAGCCAAACGGCTATTTATAGCACTCGAAGAGCGAGACAGCCGCATCATTAAAAGACATGTTCGATGCGCCAGCCAGACAGCGCATCACACGGACGCGCCCTTCGGCATCAGGCGCATCACACAGACGCGCCCTACAGTACTCGGCGCATTACAGAGGGTGCACCCCCACACATCTCCATACCGAGTGGAACGCCAACCGACGCGCCCACTCAGCTGTCCATCGAACGTCACCAACATTAAATGTTGAACTGACAGAGTTGGCAGCACGCCTCCCAAAGTCTGAACAGTCGATAACTTTTTCAGAAAACGAAGCGTCGACAACGTCAGCATCATCGTGACTTTATTTCGACGGCTACTGCCACGTGGCCACTCAGCCATCCGCATGCGCCTCTATGGCCATGCGTCCAAATCACCATGCGCCTCTACGGCCATGCGTCCAAACCAGCATGCGCCTCAAAAGCCATGCGCCTCAGACTCTTCACTGATCCCGAAAGACAGAAGGAGAGTCTCCAGTTGAAGCTTTGCATGCGCCTCAAAAGCCATGCGCCTCAGACTGCTCTCTGATCCCGAAAGACAGAAGGAAAGTCGCCTGCATGCGCCTCAAAAGCCATGCGCCCCAAATGGTTTGTAACTCCTAAAGGTTATGAGCCGCAGCCTCCTCCTGCGCCCAATCCAAGGCGCAGTCCACCAGATCACTCCTCTCCACCAAATCCGAGATCTTCGAACCATGAGTCGACGACACGTGTCTTTTGACTCAACTCATCCAAGATTTCAGCAACGAAAAGATCTTCTCTCTGCTACGTGCCGGCTCACAACAGCAGTATAAAGAGTTCTTCCCCTCGATCAGGGCGCAGCATCCGTGCGCCTCCATCAGCAACCTCCACGTGGCATCCCCACACCGGCGCATCCTGCATGCGCGCATGAGCAGCCAGCCTGCAAAACTATAAATAGAAGGGTCATCTCCTTCACGCAGACACAGAGACTCAGAACACACAAGACTCAAAAAGAATCCACAACAGAGAATCACCAGAGAGGCAGTCCTAGACACTCAACGTCTTCCTCCTCTCAGCAAGCTCCAGCACCCAGAGCAATCAACACCTTCAGAGAACCGATAACCGCCGTCAGCCGGTCAACGGAGTCAACGCATTACCACTCGCTCCATTGGCACTAAGGACCCAGCTTAAACAAAAGTGTACTCCTAGGACTACATCTAAGTCCTATATTGTATCACTGTTCTGTTTGTATTAAGATTTCAATCAAAACAATTTTAATGGCAAACAAGCTGGCGACTCTGCTGGGGACTTCTTTCTCCTCTACCGAGAAAGTCGTGTCACAGGCCGACGACGTGAAGGTGGGCTCCTCCCACAAGACGCTGGTAGTGCGCTTCAATCAACAGGCGTACGAGGAGTTCATTTCTGAAGGAAGTGCGAGTCCTTCGAAGCGGCTGTCGAAGCCGAAGAAGACCCGCGCAGTCTGGGTGCGCAAAGTCGATGCCTCGGGCACCACCGTTGAAGGGGATGCGCCCGTCCAGCCTTCCCTTCCTGCTGACGTCCTCAGCAGTCAAGGTGCGCCCGCTGATGCAGCGCATCTCTCGGGGAAGCGTGCGGCTGACCACGTTCCCCAGCCATCTTCCTCTCAGGCGAGGAAGATACGTCGACGGAGCAGGGGCGCAGCCAATGCCCCGCGCATCACTTCTGATGCGCCACAAAGAGCCTCTGTCTTTGACAGACTCACTCGCTGTAATGGCGAGGAGAATTTGGATGCTGAGTACTATGCGCCCCAGCGGGCTGGTACGAAGAAATCCAAGGCGGCACGGGCCATGCGCCACAAACGTGCTATGCCAGCAGCCGGCCAGAGGCACGCGCTTACGATCACGCGCGCTGCCGATGGCAAGCTGTACAAGGTTGACTCAAGTGCTTCTGCACCAACAACGAGTCGACCTTCAAAGTCCTCATCTCGCTTGGGCGCATTCACTGCGTGCACAACCAAGCCGAGAGAGGCAAACTCAGTGGTCTTGAACTCCCGCGCCTCCTCTGGTTGTGCGTTTGAGGTCCGTTCAAGTCACTTCAAATGCTGTGGTTCCCCCACTACTGATCGTGATGCCTGCTTGGTATTAGATCAGGGGGCGCAGCACTCACCCGACCACCCCGGCGCTTGGCCCTGCCATGCGCCTGAGAGGGGTGTGAGGGTAGCACTCTCCTCCAACGACCTGCACAACGTGATCACTCACAAGCGCCGGTCAGGAGAGTTGACCAACAAGCACGATGCGCCTCTCACGGGGCACACTTGTGCAGTGGTCACCATCAACTGCTGTTGCAAGACGGCAGTACCGCCAAAGCAGTCGGTCTTCCAACGGCTACAATCATCGACACCCCTCCGACATCGCCTTGGGACGAAGGTGTCAGCAGAAGAGGAGCTAAAGGTTGCTTCATGCAACGTGATCTCCAACTCCTCATCTGTCCGGAAGACGACTGCCAATTCCTCGTCTTCATCCAAAAGCCAGCCGAGGAAAACCAAGGCAGCTGTCTCGACCTCTGGAGTGTTCGAAGGCACTCGGTCGAGGAAGAAGTTCTTGGAGAAAGCTGGGGGTAGCCAGACCCTTGTCGAGCCTCCTTCCGAAGACGAAGATGTCCAAAGCACAGCTGCGACGGATCTTCATCAAGGCGAAGATGGCCTCCCTGGAGCCCCTCAAAATGACGATGTCCTCCAGGACACCGCCGGGGGTAGTGCTGGAAACGAAGAGGCCCTTCAAGACAGAGCTGAGGGCAATCAGGTCCTTGCAGATGCGCCTGTCGAAGACGAACTCCAGAATGTGGCTGGGGGTGGCCAAACACCAGAAGAAGTGACTCCCCCACATGAGAGCGAGGCTGAGAGCGAAGCCTCAACTAATCCATCCACTTCCGGCCGTGTCATGACAGTATACATGACCGGGGGTGATCTTGAGACTGATGCGCCGCCACAGGACATTGTCCAGCACATAGACTCGCTAGAGGGAGGACTCAAAACCCTCTCTGCCTCAATGCAAGCACTGACTCAAGCAGTATTTGAGATGCGGTCGGCCTTGATCAGGACACCTTCAAATGGTCCCGACCCAGGAGCCAATGGAGAGTCGAGTGTGCCCCTCCAACGGACACCCTCAGACACAGAAGCACCCCGGACGTCGGAGCCCTCAAACACTCCACTCCAGGTGGTACCTCCTTCCCCGACTCCTAGCTCCACGGAGGACGTGGTCGAAATGATCAAAGATCTGCGGGAGCGCTTCGAGTCCAAGAACAGGCAGGAGGAGCGCCAGAAGATGGGCATTCCCCAGCCTTATCCCCTTGAGTGGAACAAGGTGGTTTATCCCCCAAAGTATAAACCACAAACACTCACGCCGTATGACGGGAAGGACTCTCCACGACGGTACCTGACGTACTTCCAGTCGCAGACAGGGCATCTTCCGAAGGAGGATGCCCTCCTCACCAGCATCTTTGTTGGGGCCCTGAAAGGGGTAGCATATGACTGGTACTGCAGCCTCCCCGATAACTCCATATCGTCCTTTGACGACCTGACACGCCTCTTCCTCGACCGCTTCTACGACGGTGGGAAGGACATGACGATGGCGTCTCTCATTGAGATACGCCAGAAGAACAAGGAAACGGTTCGGGCATTCATCGAACGCTTCCGTCAGGCCTGCTTCAGGCTACCTCCAGGCATGCCAGAACATGCGCTCCTCTCCGCTTGCAGTATGAACATGCTGCCTGCAGTAAAGCTTTGGCTTAACTCTACTCCCCCTCCCGACTGGAGCTCCCTAATCATCGAAGCTGAAGCTGCAGAGAAGAAGGCGGCCAATGCACGTCTTTTGGGTGTTAGCTTCCCCGCCTTTGACGATAAGGGGAAAAAGTCCGCAATCAACAAATCCGGACGAGAAACAAAGGGGAAACAGGCATTGACTGTTAATGCCTCGAAGGGCGCATCTGCGCCTACTCAAAAGCCTCCACTGGCACCGAGACCCAAGAAGGTTTATTCATTCAATGATGACGACACCCTGCAACTCTTTGAGATACTGAAGCAGGGCGACAAGATCAAGCTTCCGGACCCGAAGCGGCCCGATGAAGTCGGGAAAGTGGACAACCCGAGGTACTGTCACTACCATCGGTTTGTCGGACACCCGACCAAGGACTGCCACGTCCTCAAAAATTACATCCAGCGCATGATCAATGCGGATGTAATCTCCGTCGACTATGAAGAGAAGACGGTGTCAGCTAATGTGGTGTCACTTCAGTTCGACACCTTGCCGTCGACTACCACACAAGATGGTGTCGTCCCCATCCCTAAGGCGACAATGGAGGTGGTGAACTTGCCACCCACCCGTGACAATGTGAGTGGACTTGTCCCACTCACCACATCTCGAGGAGAGGTCCTCTGGGTTCACTCTGACCTCGTCTCTGAGGTAACTCAACCGGAGGTACGCCCTACCTCCAAAGCAAAAGACAGGAAGATCAAGTCTTGCCGTACGGTCTCTTCTTCAACGGAAAAGGCGCTTCCTGTGCAGACGCGTGCACAACAGAACTCCCAGCCCGGTGAAGCTGCCGCCGAAGTGGTGCCTCCTGGCACCATCCCTGAGGAGGGTCCATCCAAGCCCTCAGCAGCCAATAAACAAAAGCAAGTGGAGGCCCGTTTCGACAGACCTCTGCGGAAAGAAAATGCTTCGGGGCTAGCCAAGCCCCACAATTTTGACATTCTGGCGCAACTAGCCAGTACTCCTGCACGCTTGTCTTTGTTCGAGCTCCTGCGTCTCTCCAAGGACTCCCGAGAAGCTCTCTGCGAAGCTCTGAAGGATGCCGAATCTTTTCTCAGTCAAGTCAAGCAGCCTGAAGACCTCCCAACTACTTGTACACACTGTCATTGTGCGGATGAAGTTATCCCAAACAAAACCTTCACCCAACAAGACATGCTGCTCAAGCATCACCGACATAACCGACCGTTGTATTACACAGGGTACATCGGTTCGGTAAAGGTGAGCAGGATTCAGATCGATCTGGGGTCTTCCCTAAGCATCATTCCAAAGGCGCTGCTATCAAAGCTGGGGATCCCAATGTATCGCCTGGCGCCCTCCAATACGACCATCAGTGGCTTCAACGCTAGCAAGAGCGAGCCACTGGGCAAGATTCGGCTGAAGTGTCACATCGGCAGCCTCAAAACTGAGGTGACTTGTTATGTGGTGGATGCCGAGGTCAACTACAACATCTTACTCGGACGACCATGGTTACATGAGTACATGGTGGTGCCCTCCACGCTCCACCAATGCATGAAATATGTATCCACCAACGGCGTCATCCGGACGGAGTTTGCAGATATCGATCCCTTCAAAGGGATTGAGGCCTACTTCACCGATTCCGACTTGTACAAGCCCATTGACGAGGAGGAAGCCAATGACGCTGATGATGAGGCAGAGACGGCAACAGAGCCGGACATGGAGCCTGAGACGACTCTCGACGCCCCCTTGAAAATCTATCTGAAGGGGAAACCGCCCCAGAAGGCGCCTCCAATGAGCATCAAGCTATCAGGAAAAGCGCTGGCTCGCGAATCTCCCCTGAAGATACGCCTCAAGGGAAAGCCACCTCAAACAGCGGCTCCCCTGGTGATAAAATTATAAGGGAAGGTGCCACTCATCGGAGGCGCAACCGAGGCACCTCTCAAGGTGCGTCTTAAAGGCAAGCCGTCGCAGTCATCCAAGATGCCGGAGAGGGCTCACATAACCCTCTTAGATCCTAAAGTCAGAGCGGTGGAGGACTCTCCTGATCCGGCCCCAGTGCTTACAGATGAGGAGCTTGGCGAATACATCTCCGCTGATGTAGACGCACCCTCCTTCGACAATGTAATCCCACGGGATAAAATCTCGTACTTTATCAATAATAGAGTGTCTTTCAATTATTCTTGTCTTCCACACTGGAATGCCATGTATACATTAGACAACGCTCTACGGTCGTTACAAACACAAGTAACGACCGTCTACCATAATCAAATAGTCCCGTCTCAAGGAGTCTTCATAGTCCCTCCACGGAGCCGAGACCAAGGCACCATCATCTCGGGCAAAATCGAGCGTCGTCGGGACCTCCCGTCAATCGAGCCCGAACCTGATACCGGCAGAGTACAAGTCTATCGGTACACAGATACGGCTAAGCACATCATCCAAAAGATGGGCTACGACCTGAAAAGCAACAAAGGCTTAAACTACGGCAAGGGTCGGCATCTCCCTGTCTGGCTTTCGATGCCCAATGGAAAGCCACAGGATTACTATAATCGGACTCGACGAGGGTTAGGCTATGTCACGCCGCCATCAACTCCAGAGAGTTCAGACGCAGAAGATATAGAACATTCCCACTCGTCTGAAGCATCGACGTGGGATTCCGATACCAGTATCGGATCAGTCTTCAGGAAAGTGCTGTCAGCTAACATGACATCGGCGCAACCTCAGAAAGATGAAGGCGAAGACCAACTGCCGGAACCCTTCGAAGAGGAACCCTGGGCTCAGTACCTAGGAGAACAATGGGAGTCTCGTTTTGAGTTACGAGAACCTCCCACTGAAGACGAAGTCGAGCAGATCGACCTCGGGGATGGGTCTTCTTCTAAACCCATCTTCATCAGCAAAAGCTTGGAAGGAGAAGACCGAGAATCTTTAGTCCAACTGGCTAAAGAGTATATTGACGTCTTCGCTTGGAGCTACGAAGACATGCCGGGTCTCGATCCACAGATCTTGATGCATAGGTTGAACATCTTACCAGATGTCAAACCTATCAAACAACAACAGCGACGCTTCCGCCCGGACATCATGAACGCCATCGATCAGGAGGTGGACAAGCTCTTGACCAGTGGCTTCATCCGTGAGGAACAACACCCGGACTGGGTAGCCAACGTCGTCCCTGTCACCAAGAAGAACGGGAAGATACGAGTCTGTATCGACTTCAGGGATCTCAACTCTGCTTGCCCGAAGGATGAATTCCCGCTCCCAATCACCGATGTAATGATCGACAACACATGTGGCTTTGAACGCATGTCCTTCATGGACGGGTATTCAGGCTACAATCAAATCAAGATGTTCCCCGATGACGTAAAACACACGTCATTCAGGACTCCGAAAGGTGTTTTCTGCTACACAGTAATGCCCTTCGGCTTGAAGAATGCCGGTGCAACATACCAACGAGCGATGAGTACCATCTTCCGTCAACATCTTCGCAAGACAGTTGAGTGCTATGTTGACGACATCGCAGTCAAGAGCCGCCTCAAAAGAGATCACCTACAGGACCTGAAGACGGTCTTCGATCTCATGCGGGCACATCAACTCAAAATGAACCCCGCTAAATCCTTTCTGGGGGTTTCTAGCGGCAAATTCTTGGGCTTTGTCATCACGGCAAAAGGCATTCATGTCGATCCCGAGAAGACTAAAGCCATCCTCAACATGGACCCTCCGAAGAACCTTCGAGAACTTCGGGGCTTACAGGGACGTCTGGCATACATCCGGAGGTTCATAGCAAACCTCTCCGGTAAATGTCAACCCTTTACTCAGCTCATGAAGAAGGGAGTCTCTTACGTCTGGACAGAGGAGTGCCAAAAGGCTTTCGACGATATCAAGGCTTACTTGACAAGCCCGCCAGTCCTAGTGGCACCTGTCGCCGGCAAACCCTTCCTCCTCTACGTCCGTGCCATGGATCATTCCCTCGGCGCTTTACTCGCTCAAAACAGCGATGCAGGCTACGAGCAAGCAATCTACTACCTCAGTCGAACACTCATCGGGGCCGAACACCGGTACAACCTCGTTGAAAAGGAGTGCTTGGCTTTGGTGTTTGCCATTCAGAAGACTCGTCATTACGTCTCGGGCCAGACAATTCACGTCATCTCCCGAGTCAATCCACTCAGAGTTCTCATGATGAAGCCAGGGTCATTAAACTCCCGGCTGGCTACATGGGCGATCCTACTAACGCCATACAACATGGTGTTTGTCCCGCAGAAGGCGGTCAAGGGTCAGGCCCTAGCTGACTTTTTAGCTGCACACCCCATCCCAGAGTCTTCAAAACTCTATGAAGATATCCCGGATGAAGTCCAAGAATCAAACGTCACTGAAGGAAGCCCCGTTTGGCGGATGTTCTTCGATGGCGCTTCAAGAACGGGCCCCAACGGCCAAATCATCGCAGGAGTGGGGGTAGTCTTGGTCTCCCCCGATCAGCTGGTCATCCAGCGCGCATACTCTCTTTCGAAGCCGTGCTCCAATAATGTTGCTGAGTACAACGTACTCGTCATGGGACTCCAGCTAGCACAACAGCTGGGGGTGGATCATCTGGAAGCCTATGGCGACTCGAAACTCGTTGTAAACCAAATTCGGGGGCAATACGAGGTTCGCCATGAAGATTTGATCCCTTACCATGAAGTTGCATTGAACATCATTTCAACCTTTACTGGGTTCTTCATCGAACATGTACCCCGTCTACAAAACTTGGAGGCTGACGCCCTGGCTGGCCTCGCAGCCTCATTGGCCGCGCCCCTTGGGACTCAACACTATGTCACGGTAACTGGCCGAGACTTGATTTGTCCCAGGAACAACCTATGTTTGCAAATGGCTCACGCCATGTCGACAAACACTGATGTTAATGTCCGAGACTGGAGATTCCCGTTCATCGACTTTGCCGTCTACGGAATCCTTCCGGAAGATCCGAAGGAAGCCGTCTCAGTCAGGAGACGCTCTCTTCGATTCTACTACGATACAGCCACTAAAATGCTGTACCGACGCTCCTTCGACAGGCTTCTCCTGCGATGCCTGTCTAACGAAGAAGCGGCCGAAGTTCTTCGAGAAGCTCACGACGGAACTTGCGGAGCTCACCAACCGGGTCCTAAGTTGCAAGATCGACTGCGACGTATGGGCTACTACTGGCCAACCATGGTTGCCGACGCAGTGGAATATGCTAAGAAGTGCCATGCATGCCAACTTCATGCAGACTTCATACATACACCGTCTGAGCCGCTACATCCTACAGTCGCCTCCTGGCCCTTCGAAGCCTGGGGCATGGACATTGTAGGGCCAATCACCCCTCCTTCATCAAGAGGACACCGCTTCATCCTGGCTATCACTGACTACTTCTCCAAATGGGCAGAAGCAGTTCCACTAGCAGAAGTAAAAAGCTCCAGGGTGGTCAGCTTTATCAAACACCATGTCATTTACCGTTTCGGGGTACCCCGGCGGATCATCCATGACAATGGTCCTCAGTTTATCAGCCACATTTTCAGCAGGTTCTGTGACAAGAATCGCATTCAGAACGTGGCCTCAACCGCCTACAATCCGGCAGCAAACGGATTGGCCGAGGCGTTCAACAAAACTATCGTCAGGCTACTCAAAAAGGTCGTGTCATCCAACAAACGCGACTGGGACGAAAAGCTTGGCGAATGCCTTTGGGCCTACCGCACAACGGTACGGACCCCAACAGGCAACACTCCATTCTCCCTGGTCTACGGGAGCGAAGCAGTACTGCCTCTCGAGATACAGATACCTTCGCTCCGCGTGGCAATCACAAACGATCTCACAGAAGAAGGCAATCAACGTCGTCGTCTGCGGGAACTGGAGGCACTTGACGAAAAGCGTCTCCTAGCTCAACAACGCATCGAACTTTACCAAGCCCGTATATCACAGGCTTTCAACAAGAAGGTCAAGCAAAGAACTTTCCAAGTTGGCGACCTGGTTTTAGCAGTCAGAAGGCCAATGGTGTTAACTCATAAGACACCAGGGAAGTTCGAGCCCAAATGGGAAGGACCCTTCATCATTGAGACGGTATACTCAAACGGCGCTTACCGGCTCGCCAAACCCAATGGGGACTTGTTCATGATGCCCATCAACGGCAAGTTCCTAAAGAAGTACTATTCTTGACATCTTCCAAGACATGTATTTCCCCAAACAATCTCTTTTCACAAAATCAAACGCTTTCGGAACCCAGCTGTTCCGTGGCATCCTTCCGTAGAAAGATAACCACGTCCACATTACCTCTGAGTTGTCTCTCTACATCCTACAAAGCGGAACCTTACATTTCGTAAGCTTACGCTATCCTTCATGTTTACCACGTCCACATTACCTCTGAGTAAACATCCCGTACAAACAACTCCTGTGTTGTCGTACATTGATCGCAGAACTTTCATGTCCACATTACCTCTGAGTTGTTCAGCGTATCCCCCAGGATCATTCCTACCATGTCTATAAATACCTCTGAGTAGGAAGATTCTATCATTTGAACCTAATGATTGCCATGTCCACATTACCTCTGAGCAAACATGTTGGTTCCTTCAAACTTATTATCTGTACCTAAAAACCAAGGTGCGCAAAAGATAATAGGTCCACATAAATCATCAAGTTCATGAGATCAAAAATGAACACATCACAAAAAAAAAGATAGTGTATTTCTTTATTTTTCAAAGAACGGAGTACAGAAATACGCTATTTCCCCGGCAAGAGTTGCAAAAACACATAAAAAAAAGAAAGAGAGAAGCTACAGTCCCCGATCCTCTCCAGGGTGGGATGAAAGCTCTCTGACTCGACGTCTCAGGTCGGCAGTACGAGTTTCCACAGTCGCCTGGACTCGCAGCTCGGCTTCTTGACGCATTAATCCGACAGCCTCAGCAGAAGTTTTACTCTCATACTTCTCATCAAGCTGTCGTCGCTGCTGAGCCAAAGCAAGGGTCCGCTGAGTAAGAGTCGCTTCCTCCTGCTTGAATGCCACGTGTTCAGCCAGGACACGATCAGCTTCTAGTTGAAGTTGGGCCCGCTGGTCTTCAAGACGGCGCATCTGAGCATCAACCTCTGCGATGTTAGCGTCCACCGCAGCCCGCTTCTCCGTCGTCTTCTCCATAGATTGAGACAACTGCTCCGCCGCAGCCTCAGTCCCAGCCACTTCACGCTCCCAACTGCTCACATCGGCTCGATAGGAAGCCTCGATTTCAGCCATCAACTTCCCTATCTCTGCATCTATCAAGACAGAGAGGTCATTTCGTTGGATGCGCTGCAGTTCCGCGAGCCGCTCGTCCAACTCAATCACCGAAACTTCCAGTATTTCGGCCATATGGTCATGGCCCTGGTGAACGCGGATCAGCTCAATACAAGGCATTGCCAAAGCTTTTGCTGCCGCAAAGCTCCCCTTGGCATCCATCACTGCAGATACACCTTTCTCCAGCATTTTGTACACTCCCTCGACGAGGAACTTCACATACTCGTCGGCTTCCGCCAGCACCTGCGGTGTCATAGCAGGAGTTGGGGGAGCTACTACAGTTTGCGGACCGGAGGAAGATCTGCCAACCTCGATCTGAGAGGTTTGAACCTCGGCAGCAATAGGCTCTTCATCAACAGGGCCCAGACTGCTAGCCCGAGGAGCCGAAGGAACAGAAGGAGCCGGCACATGCGTCGTGATAGTACCCCAAATGGAAGGAGCAACAGAGGGTTCCACACCCTTACCCTTCTCAAGCCCGAAGAAATCACCGACGTCAACGGCCACCTCTTCTACCCCCGACGTTCTATCTGCATCAGCTACCTCCCCCGACAAAACGGGGAGATCAACATTTATCTCCTGGCCAGCCCCAGGAGACAAGACCGGCAGAAGGGTCTCATTCTTCTCAAGTCCTTCTACAGGGACAGAATCTGTCACTACCGCCTGATCGGTAGCCATCTCTATGTCCATGGTTGAAGCCAAGGAAGGATTTGGCAATGATTCAACCGACCTCCCCTCATCATGACAAGGAGGGGAATCAACCCTCTCCTCTATCCTCACTGCTTCTGCCGCCCCCGCAATGGACACTTGCAACGCTGGAGGGACGTCACCAGAAGGCGACGAGCTCCAATCCACTTCATCATCAGGATGCCTCGAGTCTGTAGGACCCTCAGCGTCTAAGGCCTCCACGGCAGATGGTACGATCCCAGAAGTTGTTGCGACTTCAAAGTCAGGAGATACAAAAACCTCCGCGGGAACATCTTCGGGACCCTCCTCCACAGGAGACATCATCATTGGTGGAATGCGCTCCTCAGAAGAGCCTACCACCTCCTTCGGCTTACTGGTGCCCGGTTTCGAAGCACGAGACTTCTTCTTCAATCCCGACAAGAAGAAGAACATAAGTCGCCACGATGACATAAAAAACTGGAATTATGAAGCACTCCTTACCTCAGCGGGAGCTGAGCCCGTTGGCGTTACAAGTGGCGCTTCTGTAATCTTCGCGGTCGACGTCCTTCTCGACCTTTTCGGTACAGAAGAACCAGCTTCTGGGTCAGCCCGCCTTTTTCCGACAGACGGGTCTCTCACTGGTGCCACAGCAGCAGCCCGATACCCCGCCAATTCTGGTGGACGATATGTTCGAGCTGCCACCAACATATTCGTTGTTGCCTCCAACTGGGTTCCAATGATGAAACTAGTCTTCCTGTCATAACCAGGAGACATAGTATTCATAGTACAATACAGCTTGGTGGCCGGATATAAGATCGACGGCCGAGGATTGCGAACTGGTGTGGTAAACTTAACGCTAGTGCATCCAGCGTTATAATACTGCCAGCCCCGGGCTCCATCCAGCAAACTCCCGATGAAGCCTAGACTGCTACTGGGATTCCGCAGCATTAGCTGAGTGTAGCCAAATTGACGAGCAAATCGGCTTGGCAAGTACGGTTCCAGATAACATCTGTTCTGATTACGGTAGACCAGGTGCGAAGGCCGGATACTCTGCAACCAACGAAAACTCCATTTCGGCAAAGTAACCGCATCCTCGCCAGAATCAACCAAATCCTGGTCGGCCTCGAAATTCTTGAAGATCGGGCTAACCTTCACGATTTCCCACCCCTGAAGGAAGGACAAAACCCTCCTAGAAACGGGGACGCTAGTGTAAGACCACTTACTCTTGTAGAAGCGGCGAATGAAGGCATCTCCTTCAACATGGTCCTCCTCAGGGCCAGGACTCATCACATTCGGATGATGTAAGATCAGCCACCCCATAAGATAATGGAAAGGCAGCTCGGCCCGGGGAAAGTTGTCATTATTACCTTTTTCGTGGATCACATCATCAGCAAAAGACCTCAAACCGCGCAACAGGTTGCACACCATCGCGGGGAGGAGAGCTAAAGGTCATCCAAAGGCCAACTTCACTGCAGGCAAAATGAGATTCCGATGTACCCTCTCAACGGCACCGGATCCCCCTGCAAATATGCAATCCCGGAGCCATATCATCAAGTAGGCCGTCAACACTGCCTTAGACGACATCCGGTGCGCGCAGTGCCAGAAACAGCTGTACGTATCCTTGCCGCTCTCATTGGAATGTGGGGCCCTCTCGTCCAGCCGGGTTATTTCAGAACTCACTTCCGCGGGGTTCAAGCCTTGTAGAGTCGCAAACCGGATCCTCGAAGGATCCGCCAAATCCTGCCAGAAGACATAGTCCCTCCAAGCAGTCACGTGAGGCTGGGTCTTACCCTTGTCCCTCCGGTGCATCAGATAATGATGGCTCGTCACCTCCTTGAAAACGGCCATCATCTCCGGGTCCTTATCTTCCAAGACCTGAATCTCTTCATTTGATGGAAAATATTCCTCGTACGGTTCCGAGCCCCAAGGAAGCTTAGACACTTCGTACATCTCATGAAGGGCCAATCCCAACTCCCCCACTGGAGTAAAAAAGCTGCCAGTCTGGGCGTTGAAAAGCTCCAAGAGCGCAAGGAACATCGGCTTATTGAGGTCCACGCCTGCCTGCGTGGCCCGAATGGCGGCAGTCAGCCCTATCTCTTTAAGCTCAACTTTGAACCTGGAAAGCACCCAGGAGGTCAACTCGTCCCACTTTGGGATGTAGTGACACCAACCTTCGACTCTAAAACCAGCTGTCGGATACGTGACCTTCGACGTCAGCATCCGATTTGCAAAAGTCGGGGCACTGAAGGGAAACGTGTCATTTGGGACTTCACTATAGATGCTCCCGGGACGCAAAGCTCGGTAACTGAACGAAGAACCGGTTCGTGAGGCGGTCAAGGTGTCTCGCTGGTTCGAGGTGGTGTCAATCGAAAGGGAACCCCCCAAGGCACCTCCTTGAGAAGGAGTAAGTTCCTAACCCATCCTTCTCTTCGAAGCTAGACGATAAAAGGCTGTCAGTGGCAACTGGCGGTCAACCTGCCGCATGTATAACATCATGCCCTTAGCAGCAAAGAACCAGTCTTCTCTGATCTTCAATATCTTCGCTTCGGAAGAGACTAATCGGTCGCCAAACAGAAAGGCAGGCTTTAAGAAAGTCACACCTTCAGAATCAGCAGACTTCAGTTTACCGCTCTCCATCATACTCTGGAGGAAAAGCGGCAACTGGACCTGGATTTGTAGCATCCTCTCACGAGGTTGGTCCTGAAGGATAGCATCCTTTGCAGGGTTGATCACCGCCTCGTCAAAATCAACTCCCATCTGACAAAGAGAAGCGTCCAGGAGGACCTCATTCAGTAAAGGGATCGTCATCGACACTGGCACGACAAAAGTGGAAGTCAGGCAAAAAGACAAAATATGTCAAGCAGACTGGCGCATTGCCAGGGTATGAACCCATGCGCATCTGCTTCGGCGCATCATCAGGGCATAGGCCCATGCGCGTCAGCATGTCGCGGCGCATCATCAGGGCGTAAGCCCATGCGCGTTGGCATTGGAGCTTCGGCGCATTATCAGAGCGTGAGCCCATGCGCGTCAGCAAAGGCTTCAGCGCATCTTCAGGGAATAAAACCCATGCGCGTCAGCCATTAAAACCTCGGTGCATGATAAAGGTATAAACCTATGCACGTCGGCAGGATAGAACCTCGGCGTATCATTAAAGACCGAAGTCTATACGCGTCAGCAGTTAGGGCACAGGGCCCAAAGTAGAGACGAAACCCACCTGTCACCTCAGGACGAACGTCGGCAAGAGGCGAAAGAGTGATAGGTACATCCTCATCGGCGGACTCCTTCGCTTTCTCCTTTCCCTTGCCGGCAGCACCGCGAGGAGTCTTGGGAGCCATTCTCTCGAGGAAGGAGAAGTTAGGGTTTTTGAAGAAGAAACTCTAAAGAAGCAGAGACACAGAGAAGAAGAACCCTTTCTCTCTCCAACTCTTACCTATTTATAGGGCTTGGTCGCACGCATGAACAGATGACGTGTGATCTCAGCCGTCGCCTCGGGTTCTGTTCAAGGATAGCAGCAAATAAAACCAAAAGATCATCATTAATCTTTTCGGTTACCGAGGTACCATCATCATTAACTGAGAAGAGCATGCGCCCGAACAGGCATGCACCCAGAAATCATGCGCCCTGACCTCCATGCTTCTTATTCAAAGTATTCCAAAACTTATTCAAAAGTTTTGAAAACTTTGAAGGGGGTCTTGTAGAAGCATGGAATTTTACAAACAGAAAGCCCATGCGCCAGACACTACATGCGCCAGAACTCAGACGAAGAACTTCACAGCAAAGTCAATAAGTATAGACATTTGAAGAAGGACTTTTTATTTATATACAAAAGTCTATTACATGTCTAGAAAAGGTTGTACAACACTACACCAAAATGGTCATTTTGAAACGATAAAATTCTGTTCCAAATAATTTTAGGAACACTTATTTTCCGTGCTTATTTTTGGGCTGCCAAATTTCTTGGAACGGATATAAAGCGTTCCAAGAAACATTTATTGGAACACTTTAAATGTGTTCCAATTTTGGAACACCAATAAAGTGTGCCTAAAAAGGTGTTTCAGACTAATGTTTACAACACTTGTTGGAACGGCTAAAAAGTGTTCCAATTTTGACACACCAGGAAAGTGTTCCTAACAAAGTGTTTCAGATTAATTTTTGTGCCATTTACTAGAATGGCTAAAAAGTGTTCCAGTTTTGGAACGATAGAAATGCGTTCCTATTTGGTTGCTCATATCATTTGAAATTGCAAACAAGTAGCTTAAAATAATATATAAACAATAAATTACAACATAAGTCTGTTGTGAATTACAAAACCTGTAGCCCAAGGAAGTCTGTAACAAAATGGCAATTGACATCTTGTAATCATCTTGAGATTTATGAAAATAAAACTCACTAAAACATAAATTAAAGTAAACGAACTTCCATTGCAAGTACAGCATGCAGAACAATTCTAAGTTAAAGCTACATAGACTAATAAAGTCAGGATGTCTTACATAAATATTGTATGTTTAATACAACTTTACTAAACTAAATATCATGCTAAATAAAATATCCGAGAGCTATGAAAATAATTTCAGACGCGGAGACTAATCTCTTCTCTGGCACTTGACATTAGTATTAGTAACTGGTGGTCTGGAGCAAAGATTACCGAGGAAGCAAAAATGTGACGACCTGTAGATATTTCAAAGATTGTTTAAAACCAGGAAAAAATAATTGTACCACAAGAATTTATTCATTCAATGAGGAAAAGCCTAAATACTAAGGCGGAAAAACATACATCATGAGTGATATTGAAGTCACCGGCAAGAACAACAGGTATGCCTCCCCATTTCTCTGAAAGGACATGGGCCGTAGACAACAACATGCGAACCTGTAAAAAAACCTGATATATTACAATTGACATCAATGCAAGCAATTAAATATTTGGTACAGAAAAGGAGCTTGACATTTCCCTCTTTTCTAAAAAAATAGATCACTTCCATAAGGTTTTCGAACATTAAGACTTCAGAAATTTTGACATTAGCCTTAATATTCTCCGAATTAGCAAAACATACTGAAATTTCGTGATTATTTCATTAGCCATATGATCTTTTTATATTTCGTCAAAGATAAATGGATTCATTATTCATCAACATGTGAATTGCAATAATTAGCAAAAATCATGACAGTGACGAATAGTGCGGTTGGTATAAAATGCATTAATGAAAGCATTTAAACAAACATACCGATATCCCCGCGCTTTGGATTGAAAAGAACATGGATGTTGCAAACAACTACCCTTCTTGAATGACCTTGACATACCTGATTATCACACCCCAAGGTCAGATAAATGAAGAAAACATTTATTTCTTTGTTTAGTTTTTAAAATAGCCAAGAGCTTTTATAATAGTATCCAGTATAATCAAGATAGTCAACTATATAAGTAGTTCCCCTTTAGGTAATGAAATATAATTGAGGGTTGTGTCAGAATGGGCAGATGACTTCGCAACCTACATCATTACACAACAGCTGGTAAAGTAATTATGAATAAAGCATACAAGATCTAAATTTACTAGGTAAGTCATGCATATACCCTGTAGACAAATTGTGGTCTTGGGATCATATTGATCATAAGACTACATTGGGTCTCCTAGAAAACCCTTACTCTTCCTAAAACAAAGGGGGAATTGGTATTAGAGATCAATCTCACACCGAGTCGGACCTCCAAGCTAAACATGTTCAGAGTTATCTTAACAATCAAAGTTCGAATTGGAACAAAATTATCTCTATCAAGTGTGGTGAGCTAAACCCTTGCGCTCATAAAAAGAAACTTAACATCTCTTGCTCTTGGCGGCTTTCCTGCAACTCTATCCCTCATCTTATGGACTCCTTTACGAAACTCATTCGCAATGGCACGTGCACTGATATCTTCAAAGACAACTGGATTCTGTACCTTCCTATCACTATCATACCAACCTTATTAATGTGAATGAGATTCATGCTTACTCTACAATTTCAAAAACACTAAAAATTGGAATATGGGTAGGATGGGGGGAAAAATTAATCTGAGTATCATTGCAAACATTATTAAAATCAACATGCCAATGAATCCTAATGATGATTTATGGCTGGACTAATAATGTCCCGGGTAGTGCAGCCTCCGAGTCAGCCTACCATTTAATAGCTGCTACAACGTTGCGGTACTTGGTGACTGACAAAGCTTCTGGAAAATTCTGGCTGTACCGAGAGTGTTGTTTTTATGTTGGAAAGTTCTTCAACATTGTCTCCCAGCCAGAGCGAACATGTGCGCTATAGGATTAGCATACCCTAAGCCATGTGTGTTATGTAATTCTGTGTGGGTTTCATGTTACCATCTCTTCTTTGAATGTCCATTCTCCATGCAAGTTTGGGGTATGTATTGTACGGAGTTAAATGTGCAATTCGAGCACTTCAATATTGGCCAAATGGTAGGTGACTAGAGGAAGGAAAAACTTTAGAACTTGATGCTAGAAATTTCTCTCAAATTGCCACTACCATTTGGTTGATCTGGAATATAAGAAACTACAAAAAAATAGAGGCAATATCAGTCCAACACATGTTTTGCACAAAACTACGGCTCATATGCTAGATGAATTTAAACCCACGCAAGGGAACTGTAACGACACTCATTGGACTAAACCTAACTATCCTTTATTTAAGTTGAATACAGATGGGGCTTACACCACTTCTAATGGCAATGGAGTAGAAGGTTACATAATCTGGAACCATGATGAAAAATGTTGAAGACTTGGGGACATATATCATCAATTGTAGGTAACATATATCATCTTTTTAAACTTACTTTTATTTGAAGAAACCAAGTTACCTTTATACCATTGGAACTTGGCTAAGCATCAGATAGTAAGGTTTTTGTACAAAGGAAAGGAAATGCCAAGAAATTGATTTCCTTTCCATTCCTTTCCACAAACCAAACGAGGCAAGAGTACAACTGAAAGTACATGATGGAAAATAATGATTATAATAAAGTTTTTGGGGAAGTATCAACCGTAGAGTGTTTTACCATAAATGCACTATCAGCAACCCTCCAGAAGTAGTAAACAACAGCCTTAGCTCCAATTAAGCACATAAGTGTCCCGTCTGGTATCGGAGTTAGGTATCCCCTGCATATTAAAGAAACAGTAATGACCAATTGTCCAAACTGATATAATTTGATTTTGATAAGACTATGAAGAGTAAAAAAACTCAGCAGTACAAAATGGAGATATTCAGAAAAGAACAAGTAGAGATGGATGCTCTCCTACCAAGATAAATGGTTTACAGATAAATTTAAGGCTGGGCATGGTACAAAATATGAAAGTTGATTCTGGTACAAAATATGAAAGTGTGTTTGGTAAATGCCGCTTAATCTTATTTGCTAAAAAGTTATCGTTTTTCATGGGATGCTTCAGCTTATGTTGCTGTCGTCATCATCGTTATCACCTAAGGCTAAGCATCAGATAGTTGTCTCAGAATGACGATTTCATAAAATGTTCAATTTTTAACTGCAAGTACCATATTCAATTTTGCACATACATCTTATTGTAGATCATTTGTAGCATCAGTACTGTCGATGACCACATCACTGGACATGACCACACCACTGGACTGGACATGGAAACTCATGAGGTAGAGAAATTAAACATGACAATAAGAAAATCAATAAGAATATAATACTAAAGAAATTAACAGACAGTTGGAAGGGAAATAAATTATGCTTATAAACCGTTACAAAGTAAATCTTTATGATTAATTTATATTAAGAATTTCAAACGTGTAGGTGATTGTAAATAAACCTTCAAGGAAAGATAGAGTAAGTTTTCTTCTTTTACCGATTGGTTCTTGTTCAAAGAAGATCAAGCTCATCCATCAGTAGAACATACAAATGATTCTCGTCTAGTTTTATGCCACACGAAAATTGCTCAGGTTCTGCTCGTGTACTTGTTGCACACCTCTCTGATGAAGCGGTTAGTCGCCATCAACGTCTTGGACGACAGTGCAATCACCTCCCCATCGAGATCTGAGATATTTTTAATTAAGGTATCGATCGACAAATAAACGACGAAAAATAATTGTTAGGTTGAAAGAGAATGATTAGATTGCCAAGAAACTAAATATTCATAATATCAAATGCAAAAATTTAGACTCCTAATTCACAAACTCGACGGAAAAAGAAGATAACTTTAGCACATAATTTTCGGCCATTTATTCGAATCATTTCCTTCCATTCCACTGTTAAGAATTATGTGCTCGATAATTTAATAATAGTAATAATAGAAAATTGAGCTAGCATAGATGTTGCATGTGACAACATAGATATTTACTTGCGAGTTCCTAGGAGATTCCTTTTCTCCTTGGTCGGTGTCGAGGACTGAGGTGGAGTAGTAGAAGATGATGGAGACGTCATTGAGGAATTGGATTATTGCTGCTTTAGTTGTGGTCTTCCCCCCCACCCCATGCCAAAGAATGGAGCAGATGAAGCTACTGCCATGGATCGTTTCGGTATCCAATATTGAAATCCTTGCCAAACAAAATTAGTTAACAAAAACAAACTTCTTTTCAATTATTTTTCTTACTAGAACTAGCAGTCTCGCAACTGAGACAGTAGTCACAGTCTCACAATGCCTTTTTTTATTTGTTTCCTTCTTTATTATCTTCGGTATTAATTTGTAACAACTCTATTCTTTCCTGGGCTATGAATTCAAATTTCGTTCATTTTCATGAAATCTGCCCAACTTATGTAATCTTTGAAAATTACTTGTGCAAAATTTCAAAAATTTCAAATACATAATGTAAGAATTGTTAGGAAAATATGTACATCTTGTTCTTGGCTCCCCTCATCATTCAATCCCTATTCCGAAGACAAATTTGTAAGAATTGTTACTTAAATATAAAAAAATAGAAAAACTCTTGGGACAGTACTCACGATCTATCAATGCTTTGGAAGCATTGGACACATAATTCGTCTGAAAATTGGTTGGAGTATTTCGGTTGGAATATTTTGACCATTATACAAGCCTAAGGTTTCAAAATAATTAAAATTGGTTGGAATATTTTGACCATTGAATCCAATAATTCATTTGAAAAGTGGAACCTTTGCCACAACACCAGGCTCCACGTGCAAAGGAACTCCACAGGTCCTACAAATCCAGCAAAGAAACAACAACTCTACTTTAAAGGAGAGAGAGATAGCTCACATTTTGATGGACGTCGTGGAGGCCTTTTGGCGTATTGATGTTTATTTGCAGCGTCGTCGACTTGTTGAGGACCTCGACTTTCAAATTCAACATTCGGAGCGACGTTCTCGACGGAGAGAAGCTGAATCTAAGTTAGACTTTTTGGGGGTGGAGGAAGAAGCAAAGTGGAAAGAAAAAGGATATTACAAAATATTGGCTACCAGAGAGTCACATGTGTGTATATTGAATTTAGAACTTATTCAGAACTACATAAAAGTATGCCTAAATAAATAAATTTTATGAAAATTAAAATAAAATGTATTAGGAACGCTTTTATGATTTGGAATGCTTTAGTGCCGTTCCAGAACGTAAAAACGCAAAATAAGCATTCCAAATTGAAAAACACATAGTGTTCCTAATTTACCATTTTGGTGTAGTGCAAAGGAGAAATTCTACAAAGGAAAGATCCTAAGTCTACAGCCAGCGGCCACTATGCGCCTCTAGTTAGGCGCAGCAGTCATCATGCGCTGCCAGTCACCATGCGCTGTCAGTCAGGCGCAGCAGACATCATGCGCCTCCAACCAGGCGCATCTTACCATATCTTCAGCAGCTCAGTCATGTGCATCCCTTCAGCAGCCCAGCTATGTGCATCCCTTCAGCCAAATTCTTCCAGCCAGGCTCACCTGGCCGAGCAGAGCCCAGTTATGTGCCGCTCTTCCAACCAGGCTCGCCCGATAAATGCTTCGATACACAAAGCATTTAACCCTCTGGCTGGAACCAAGGAAGAGAAGAGCACCACAAATGCTGTGGCCAGGGGAGGCTTCGAAAGAGCCTCCAAAGCCGAAGGAAGACCGTGATCGAAACCGCGGCTAAAGCCTAGCACCGCCATTCCGATCTACGGTTCTTTCGGAATAACGGGGACAAGGCCCGAGCATCCCTATCTTTGGATGCAACAGGCACCTTCCGCCCGCCTCGGAAGCCCTCGACTCCGTCTTTTGGATGTAACAGTCACCTTCAAGTGCATCGAAGACAACACAGCGTCTCATCTTCACCCTCGGGAGCACTTCGTCAACAGAATGCACCCGCATGTTCAAGTTCATGTTGGAAGTACGTGAGGGAATGAGAAACAAATCTTCTCTCCATGCCACTATTTATAGGCCGGGCAAATCAAACCCACGCGCCAAGTGGATGGCCCTCCGAATTCCGTGCAATGAATTTACATTAAATGGATGAACCGGACGCTTCGAATTCAGCCAAACGGCTATTTATAGCACTCGAAGAGCGAGACAGCCGCATCATTAAAAGACATGTCCGATGCGCCAGCCAGACAGCGCATCACACGGACGCGCCCTTCGGCATCAGGCGCATCACACAGACGCGCCCTACAGTACTCGGCGCATTACAGAGGGTGCGCCCCCACACATCTCCATACCGAGTGGAACGCCAACCGACGCGCCCACTCAGCTGTCCATCGAACGTCACCAACATTAAATATTGAACTGACAGAGTTGGCAGCACGCCTCCCAAAGTCTGAACAGTCGACAGCTTTTTCAAAAAATGAAGCGTCGACAACGTCAGCATCATCATGACTTTATTTCGACGGCTACTGCCACGTGGCCACTCAGCCATCCGCATGCGCCTCTACGGCCATGCGTCCAAACCAGCATGCGCCTCAAAAGCCATGCGCCTCAGACTCTTCACTGATCCCGAAAGACAGAAGGAGAGTCTCCAGTTGAAGCTTTGCATGTGCCTCAAAAGCCATGCGCCTCAGACTGCTCTCTGATCCCGAAAGACAGAAGGAAAGTCGCCTGCATGCGCCTCAAAAGCCATGCGCCCCAAATGGTTTGTAACTCCTAAAGGTTATGAGCCGCAGCCTCCTCCTGCGCCCAATCCAAGGCGCAGCCCACCAGATCACTCCTCTCCACCAAATTCGAGATCTTCGAACCATGAGTCGACGACACGTGTCTTTTGACTCAACTCATCCAAGATTTCAGCAACGGAAAGATCTTCTCTCTGCTACGTGCCGGCTCACAACAGCAGTATGAAGAGTTCTCCCCCTCGATCAGGGCACAGCATCCGTGTGCCTCCATCAGCAACCTCCACGTGGCATCCCCACACCGGCGCATCCTGCATGCGCGCATGAGCAGCCAGCCTGCAAAACTATAAATAGAAGGGTCATCTCCTTCACGCAGACACAGAGACTCAGAACACACAAGACTCAAAAAGAATCCACAACAGAGAATCACCAGAGAGGCAGTCCTAGACACTCAACGTCTTCCTCCTCTCAGCAAGCTCCAGCACCCAGAGCAATCAACACCTTCAGAGAACCGATAACCGCCGTCAGCCGGTCAACGGAGTCAACGCATTACCACTCGCTCCATTGGCACTAAGGACCCAGCTTAAACAAAAGTGTACTCCTAGGACTACATCTAAGTCCTATATTGTATCACTGTTCTGTTTGTATTAAGATTTCAATCAAAACAATTTTAATGGCAAACAAGCTAAGATGATCTAGTAAATATATATATATCATATATATATCATATATATATATATATATGATATATATATGATCTAGTAAATATATGATCTAGTAAATATATACATAACACTATATATGATCTAGTAAATATATATATATCATATATATATATACATAACACTATATATGATCTAGTAAATATATATATATCATATATATATATACATAACACTATATATGATCTAGTAAATATATATATATATACATAACACTATATATGATCTAGTAAATATATATATATCATATATATATACACATATATATATATATATTCACAAACTTACCCACATATATATATAACCTTATATATATACACACAAACAACCATCACATAGGCCTATAGCCTATGTGATTCTCACATACCCTAGATATCTACATATTGACACAATATATATAATCCTAAGACAATTATATATATATATATATATATATATATATATATATATATATATATATATATATATATATATATATATATATATCATATATATATAGACTAAACCTTTATATATAAACATATATATAAAGAGAGGAAAGTGAGAGAGAGACATAGAGTGAGAGAGAGAGACAGAACACAAATGGGGGGGGGGGGCTGTTCTCAGATTCCTGAGAACAGGAATCACAGCCCCCAACACATAACAAAATACACACACACACCCTACACAAATACATACATGTATATACACATGTATATACATGTACACTATCCAAAAACTCACCCACACACTCACATACATATATACTACATATATACACACTAATATACACTAATATAATGTATAAAACAGATCAAAATAGGTTTTGAAATTCGATTTTACAAACTGGGAAAAATCCCAAAATCTGGAAACAGTGGACTGTTCACTCGAAACTATGCAAACCCAAATTCTCACACCAACACGAGCTAAGGCTCGATCCTATTGGTTGGTAACTAAGGCCCCATAGGTATACGTGTCGTGTGTGTCGATGGGAGTCCACCACGACACGACACGGCGTGTCCAAACACGTGAAAACCCAATCGGGTAAGCACTGATACACGAACACAGTGCACAGCGTCGTGCACGTGGTTACACGCGTCGTACTCGCGACACAGGACACGACGCACCACGTGCTCGTGTCCATGTATACGCCACATGTAGGGCTTCATGCCCGTGTCACTACGAGACACTCTAGTGTCGTGTCCATGCGACACGACACGCTCAAAGTCGTGCCCGCGCGCGTGTGCGCTGACAGTGCACGACCAGTGCACGTGTCCGTGTGTCCTCTATACGACACACACGTGTCTCAAACTCGAGGGGGGGCATGTCAGAGGTTGCCCCCTCCTTTGTGTCAATTTGCACGTGTCCACGTGTCCTACAGTGCCCGTACTAGGTGTCGGGTAGCAAGGGAGGCTGTATGCCTCAGTGCGGTGTCCTGGCAGTGGGTTCGTGTCGATTTTCGACACGGACACGATTCTAATTTGTGCTCAGTCAAGTGTGGGTGTAAACAACAAGTCTAGGGCTACAAGATTATGAAATTTGTTTTACAAAATAATGAAATTCATTTCTCAGTGGCATTTCATCAAACATGGTTTCCTAGTTTAGGATACGTGTCCGATACGGACACCAAAACACTTCTAATTCCCACCAAACTTTACCCACAGTAGTGTTAGTCCTACATGAATGCATTTATGAAGGAAAAATAGGAATTTAACTAAGTTTGTGAGAAAATACCTATTTGTGCAATCCAATGAAAATCAAGGAAAATGGGGGTGTGTGTTCTTCCACTTGATGATGTCCAATGCTTCTAAATCCTTGATTGCTAGTTCCCCTTAGCACCTTAGATGTTGTAGGATCCCAATGCAAGAGACTAGAGTGAAATTAGATCAAGAATGATCAAGTTGTGAAGGTTTGAAGAAAAATGGATTTTCTAGGAATTAATTTCATGTAAATTATTCATGAATTAATTCAATAGGGTTTTATAGAATGTGGGCTGCCAAGGGGGGTCCTTGGCTGCCATGGGGGTAGGGGAGGTGTCCTTGGCTTTCTTCTAGGCTAAGGCTTGGACTTTTGTAAAGGGGTTGGATATTTGGAGTGATTTAAGCAAAATATCAAGAATAGTAATATCTAGATATTTAACTTACTTTACCCCATGACCAATCTTCATCCTAATGCTTCTAGATTAGTGGCTAACCTCTATTTTAGGGTAGGATAGGTTAGGGACTAATCATGGGACTCAACCATGATTAAAATAATATTAAAATCACATAATCACAAATAAAGTCTAGTAAATTACCAAAATACTCTTTTGGCTAAAAAATCACTAATTTGGTGTTCTAAGCCTATGGCTAAGCTCTCATGGTCATGGCAACTTCTAGGTTAGAGAAAACTAGGGTTTACACTAAGTTATACTAACCAAAATCACAAAGTCATAAGTCATGACTTAGCATGACTTTAGAAATGGTTTAACTACACTAATAATCACCAAAAATCATATCCTGACTAAAATACTATTAATTAATAATAAAAATAATAAAATTTCAAAAATACTCCAATTTCAGAAAACTGGGTGCTACAAGTCTACCCTCCTTAGAAAATTTCGTCCTCGAAATTAGAATGGTCATACTCCTTCTAGGTCAAACACCCCAACAATCACAGTCTCAAACACACAGTCCGATAATCATACGCGTCTGTCCAAAATCATGATATTCGGAATCTTCGTCATGCTAGTGAGCAAGGCTACGATATTCACAGAGTCCTCGACTAAGGTACATACCTCTAGAATCATGGTATTTAAAATTTTCGTATTGCCGCATGCCTGGCCGCGAAAACCTTAAATTCCCACATCCGAGAAATACGTCCAAAATCCGACTATATGTCCTCACTATGCCAGCTAACATGACTATAGAAAACTCTAGATCCCATGATCGAGACGACCTAGCCCATACGACTTATCTCAGAAGAAAATAATTCATAATGAAATATTCGAACAGAATTTATCAACTATAAGGAACAGATAGAATCGAAATTCCATGACAGTTATAAGGAGGCAAATACGAAAATAGAATCGAAAAGGTTGGAACCTGCAATCAGCTCTCCCTCTGTCTGTGCATCATCGACTGCCATGGCGAAAGCTCGCCCCGGCTGGCCTCCCTTGGCCTGCTGCTGATGCTGGGCAAACCTCTGCTGCCGAGTCTGCAACGGTGGTCCTGTCTGCTGCCCTGTCGGAGCTCTAGCTCCTGCTACTGTCTGAGTCAATCGTGCCAAGTTCTTGGGACACTCCTTCAACTGATGCTCTGCTGAACCACAAAGCAAACACAGGCCCTGCCTCTTCCTGCACTCGTCCCATCCGTGACCTTGCTTCTTGCAGAAGTTACACATGGGGTGATGTTGCTGCCTGGGTGCCTGCTGGTGAAGTATATGTCCCTGGCCCTGAAACGGCTGCTGAACTGGCCTCTGCTGCTGTATGTGAGGGCGCTTGGCTGGCCCTGCACTAGAACTAGCCCCTAAGGTATCACTGCCCCTCTTCGGCTTGAGGTCGAAGTCCTCCTCTGCAATCTGTGCGTCCATCAATATCTGATCGAACGTCGCGTCACGGCGTCCCGAGGTGCGGGTGCGCACGGCATGAATAAGTCCCCTGCGGAACTTACGAGCCTTCTGCCCCTCATCCTGGATAATATCGGGAGCGAACCTGCTAAGGCGAAAGAACTCAGCTGCATACTCGTCCACCGACGAGTTCCCCTGCACTAGACCCACGAACTGGCCCTCCAATGCTGTAAGAGCCACGTCCGGGAAAAACTTCTCCTTGAAGAGCCTTCGGAAGTTCTCCCAAGTCAGCCCTCTCACCGACGCATGAGGATCCGTGCGGTACCATGTCAGCGCAATGTCGAAGAATCGGCTGGCTGCGGCCGAAACCCAAAGCGCTCTAGGAAGCTCTGCCAGCTCCATGCTCCGCTGTACATCCTCTAGCCAGTTGTCTGCATAGAGGATGCCCTCCGTGCCTGTGAAGTCCCTGGAGCTCATCTTTCTGAAGTCCAATACTGTCCCCGGCCTGGACTGCTGCTGGTACGGCTGCTGGCCAGTAGGGACCTGTACCGTACCCGGTGCCACTCTCTCTACTGTTGCTAGGGCAAGCTGATGCGAGTTCTCCATACTCTGCCTCAGCATCTCAATCTGACGGTGTGACGCCTCCGTCTGGCGCTGCGATGCCTCTGCCTGGGCCCGCTGTGTCTCCATCATCTGCTGAAGGAGAAGGAACATATGGTGCGTATCCGTCGGTACCGGTGGTGGTGGCAGCAGTATCTCCGGAACAACGGTCGTAACCCTCTGGGGTGGAGGTGGTAGACCTCCCTGTGCAACTGCCTGGGTCTCCGGAATAGTAGAATCACTGGGGGCAGTCTCGTGAACCTCCTCCTCTGCCTGATCAGATCTCTCAGGCAAACTACTCGATCCAGTGGCCTGCGGGTGCGTCTTCGTCATCCTGGAGACGAATTGAAACAAAGAGGTCAATATGGCACATGAGTAGATTTATCAAGGAAGGACAGTTAAATTAATACAAGGGAAGTAATCATAAAAATCAAAAGATTGGAAATTTCCTAGGTGTGATTGAGAAACTCCTATCATGTCCTAGGTCCTACGTCCTAATTGCAGGCTCGTAATTAGTACTCTAAGTCGAGCACCATTACGAGATCGCACTAACTGCGACACAGACCTGCATGGGCCACCACAAAAATGTGTCACGACCCGCACCCTGATTAGGGGCACGAGAACGTGGGTACGTCCAGCCTACGCCGTAGTGTCGGCGGTAGAACGCTGTATAGGTTATCTATAACAACTAACATCTAACAATAAGACATATAAACCTGTCATCTCCGCACGGAGGTATAACATAACATCTCAACTCTATATCCCAAACACAAGTCTAGGAAAGACAAGATAGAACATGATATGAAATCAGACGAAAGAAAGAACTGAATATATATAGAGTTATCACACCACACAAAGTAGATATCCAACACAATAAGTACAAGATCTGAAATATAACTAAGTCACAACTAACAATCGGAACAATCCGATACAAAATGAAAACTATAAACACTAGACTAGACTAGGCACCCTCTACTGAGCTAGATGCTCCTCAGGCTCCTGAAGGTCACCCTCATGTGTCCCATAGAAGGTAGGACATTCACCATCATCATCTGTAATATTTTCAACAGGCCCAGTCAGGACAGGAACGAGCACAATACATCTCACGCAGTTCATATCAGGTTGAAAAATGTAAAGCATGCATAGAGTAAGATACATGAACTATAAAGAATATATGTAAAACGAGAGAGATTTGATAACTGGAAATATCTATATATATGATAAGTAAGAACTGTAGGTAACCTGTGATTTAGAGCATGATATGGTTATATAAACGGGCTTAGGACATATACAAGATTTCACAAGATTTCACAAGAGTTTATACAAGATGGAATTTTGATCACATAACCATTTCCTACTCACCCTCCCCAATCAATACACAACGATCCAGTCAAGTTACGTTACCTTGTACAAGAGGTTTTTATCATGTTTGCTCGCGTGATCATGAGAGTACAAGATTGCACAAGAGTATACATGAAAGCGGTGTACATAAAATACAAGATGTTCGTGAAAAGCACATGACAACTGTATCTGATGCACCCCGAGGGAGATAACATCGCATGACAAGATCCATATAGTACCAATCCGTGATAATGACGTGACAGCATCATGTAAGGTATTCTAGAGCAAGAATATAAATTCTAACAAGTATGAAAAGATCAGAGAATGTACTCGCTTGTCACCCTGTATGACTGATATGAATAGATGTCCGAACTGGTGTCACAGAGTCCTATTTAGAGTAAAACAGGTCACAACATATCCACAATGGTAAAAATAGAGTATACAATGCATACTACATGATTCTAGGTCAATCTGGTCAAAAGTCAACTCTTGGTCAACTTTCTAATCAAACTAGTCAAATACTAGTCAACATGATCAATCTGGGTCAAGTCTAGGTCAAACTACGTCTACTAGTTAGGGTTTTAGTCAAACTAGCTAAACTAGTTGTTTTAGGTCATTCCTAGTCATTTCTAGGTTAACTAGGTCACTTTTGACCTAAGGTTGACTTTGGTCAACCCTTAGTCAACAAGGGTCAACAAGTGGGTTTAGGGTCATTAGGGTTAGCCCCAAGCCATAGGCTAGTAATCCTAGGCCATAGGCCATAGTCATAGGTTTTCATATAAACCTATACTAGAAATCATATATATATGTATATATCTATATATATAGATAGACACTATCTACCTACTACCTATATATCAATATGGGATACACTATATATATAATACCAAAACCCACATATATATACATAACACTATATATGATCTAGTAAATATATATATATATCATATATATATACATATATATATATATATTCACAAACTTACCCACATATATATATATAAACTTATATATATACACACAAACAACCATCACATAGGCCTATAGCCTATGTGATTCTCACATACCCTAGATATCTACATATTGACACAATATATATAATCCTAAGACAATTATATATATATATATATATATATATATATATATATATATATATATATATATATATATATATATATATATATATATATATATATATATATATATCATATATATATATAGACTAAACCTTTATATATAAACATATATATAAAGAGAGGAAAGTGAGAGAGAGACATAGAGTGAGAGAGAGAGACAGAACACAAATGGGGGGGGGGGGGGGGGGCTGTTCTCAGATTCCTGAGAACAGGAATCACAGCCCCCAACACATAACAAAATACACACACACACCCTACACAAATACATACATGTATATACACATGTATATACATGTACACTACCCAAAAACTCACCCACACACTCACATACATATATACTACATATATACACACTAATATACACTAATATAATGTATAAAACAGATCAAAATAGGTTTTGAAATTCGATTTTACAAACTGGGAAAAATCCAAAAATCTGGAAACAGTGGACTGTTCACTCGAAACTATGCAAACCCAAATTCTCACACCAACACGAGCTAAGGCTCGATCCTATTGGTTGGTAACTAAGGCCCCATAGGTATACGTGTCGTGTGTGTCGATGGGAGTCCACCACGACACGACACGGCGTGTCTAAACACGTGAAAACCCAATCGGGTAAGCACTGATACACGAACACAGTGCACAGCGTCGTGCACGTGGTTACACGCGTCGTACTCGCGACACAGGACACGACGCACCACGTGCTCGTGTCCATGTGTACGCCACATGTAGGGCTTCATGCCCGTGTCACTACGAGACACTCTAGTGTCGTGTCCATGTGACACGACACGCTCAAAGTCGTGCCCGCGCGCGTGTGCGCTGACAGTGCACGACCAGCACGTGTCCGTGTGTCCTCTATACGACACACACGTGTCTCAAACTCGAGGGGGGGCATGTCAGAGGTTGCCCCCTCCTCTATGTCAATTTGCACGTGTCCACGTGTCCTACAGTGCTCGTACTAGGTGTCGGGTAGCAGGGAAGGTTGTATGCCTCAGTGCGGTGTCCTGGCAGTGGGTTCGTGTCGATTTTCGACACGGACACGGTTCTAATTTGTGCTCAGTCAAGTGTGGGTGTAAACAACAAGTCTAGGGCTACAAGATTATGAAATTTGTTTTACAAAATAATGAAATTCATTTCTCAGTGGCATTTCATCAAATATGGTTTCCTAATTTAGGATACGTGTCCGATACGGACACCGAAACACTTCTAATTCCCACCAAACTTTACCCACAGTAGTGTTAGTCCTACATGAATGCATTTATGAAGGAAAAACAGGAATTTAACTAAGTTTGTGAGAAAATACCTATTTGTGCAATCCAATAAAAATCAAGAAAAATAGGGGTGTGTGTTCTTCCACTTGATGATGTCCAATGCTTCTAAATCCTTGATTGCTAGTTCCCCTTAGCACCTTAGATGTTGTAGGATCCCAATGAAAGAGACTAGAGTGAAATTGGATCAAGAATGATCAAGTTGTGAAGGTTTGAAGAAAAATGGATTTTCTAGGAATTAATTTCATGTAAATTATTCATGAATTAATTCAATGGGGTTTTATAGAATGTGGGCTGCCAAGGGGGGGTCCTTGGCTGCCATGGGGGTAGGGGAGGTGTCCTTGGCTTTCTTCTAGGCTAAGGCTTGGACTTGTGTAAAGGGGTTGGATATTTGGAGTGATTTAAGCAAAATATCAAGAATAGTAATATCTAGATATTTAACTTACTTTACCCCATGACCAATCTTCATCCTAATGCTTCTAGATTAGTGGCTAACCTCTAGTTTAGGGTAGGATAGGTTAGGGACTAATCATGGGACTCAACCATGATTAAAATAATATTAAAATCACATAATCACAAATAAAGTCTAGTAAATTACCAAAATACCCTTTTGGCTAAAAAATCACTAATTTGGTGTTCTAAGCCTATGGCTAAGCTCTCATGGTCATGGCAACTTCTAGGTTAGAGAAAACTAGGGTTTACACTAAGTTATACTAACCAAAATCACAAAGTCATAAGTCATGACTTAGCATGACTTTAGAAATGGTTTAACTACACTAATAATCACCAAAAATCATATCCTGACTAAAATACTATTAATTAATAATAAAAATAATAAAATTTCAAAAATACCCCAATTTCAGAAAACTGGGTGCTACAAGAATGGTCATTCTCCTACGTTTTAACACTGGGAATGACCATTCTCCGTGTAAATTAACACGGAGAATGCCATTTGTCACGACCCGGTCCCAATTTCTTGGGTCGAATCGGATCATGCCCAGCCTGCACCGTTGTTGAGACGGCGGCAGTAAGCTGTTCAGTAGCCGGTAACCATACAACAACACTATATTTGTCACAACTCAACATCAAAAAATTTAAAATTTTATTAAACTTTTACAATGAAATGAAAGATACAACTTAAACCATTTTTCTACATACATCAAGAAGAAAAGAAAACTCTAGGCAAACAGCTCATCAGTCTCGAAGTCCTCGACTTCTAGTTGGGACCTTGGAAAAAAATTGCGGAACCAAGCCTCATCAGTGATACCTAAAAATGTTGGGTCTCCAGTCAGGAGGGAGCAAAGTACAATTCATGCTAATTTGACAATTGAAATAATAATAGAATCATGCACTTTTAAACAGTTTTGAAAACCACAATAAAGCAGTTACAGTTTTAAAACAGTTACAGTTCTGTGATGTGAATAGGTAATAAAATATGACCGGCTTGGGTTTGTTACAGGAAGGTACAGCTTATCCCCATGTGTATGAGGGGTAAGCCAATAGTTACAGTAGTTACAGTAGTTACAGTAGTTTGGATGTGGTCATACTCATTACACTACTCCCCCAGTCCCCAATAGTTACAGTAGTTACAGTCAGTGCTCTCAGAGAGAGTTCCGTGTTACATCGTGGTTTAAACTTGCATTAAAACGATTACTAAATAATTGTAAACTAACACAAAATGTACTTGCCTTGGTTTGACTGGATTTGAAAGGTTGAAGACTTCAGGATGGAAATTCAGAATCGTCCTCGAATTCCTACATTCGAGAATTAGACTCAGATATCAGGTTTACCAACCTAGCTACGCTAGTTGAAATCTCTATTTGCGTCCTAGTCCAATTTTATTTCTTTAATTAACTAAACACAGAAAAACATGATTATTAAGTGCGTTGATTTAATACGAGGAAAAATATTATTTTAACTTTGAATTTGGGAAAACAACGTCGCTGCCAGGTTATTTATGAAAACTTGGTAATTTTTTATAAAATATAATATAAAACTAATTTTCTTATTTTAGTGAGAAATACGTGATTTTTATTTAATAATAAACTGGTAAATTTTAAGTGAGAAAATATTAATTAATTTTTATACGAAAATACTTTTTAATTATTTTAATCGTTGAACATTAAAAACTCGCAAAATCAGAAAGATAAGAAACCTAAACTATTACAGTCACAGACCAGCCAGCTGGGCTTATGCCCATTACAATTTATTTACATAAATTGAAATAAAATAAACTGCCGTTAGTCCTAAACTGAAATAGAAATTAAATAGAATTTAAACAGAAAATAAATAATAAAAATAAAGATAAATAGTAGGTCTCTGATAATGGTCCGATCCTCATTTTTGGCTAATTGCCTCAACGTCCGGACGGGGCCGGTATCGTCTACACTTAGCCAGGTCCATTGACCGGTACGGTCGTCACCCAAAAATAAATATCAAATAAATTCCGAAAATCATTTTAAATTCATTTTGAAAATAATTCAGGATTTACGGAAAAATCGGGCAGCATCTCCTCTGTTTTTGGTCAACCCAAAAACTGGAAAAATGGCGCCGATAATTCCTGCAAGTCCCAAACCAGGGAAAAACCCGCATTATATATATATATAACATCCACAGCCAATCCACAGAATAATCGGGACGACCCGAAATAATTTTGGAAGTCCGATTCTAAATCCACAAGTCACAGAACGTTTCCGAAAATTTCCAGAAACTAAAACACACCAAAAACCATTCCCGAAATATTCGGGAATGCAAAATAATCCATGGGACCTTTCCGAAAGTCCCGGAAATTACGACGTCGCTAATACCGAATTCCCAAAGGAAACCGGGGACTGTTTCATCATCGACAGGATAAATAAAATAGCGGGACAGGGTTATACCTCGGATTGCTCGGCTAGAGCTCTCAGATGATAAATAGAAAGAAAGAATAGTCCAGAACAGCGACAAATCCCCGAAATCAGCGCTGGAACCAGCGTCGACGACGACGAACGCCGAAGAATTCAGAATATAGGGCACGACAGGGGGAAACAGCAGGGAAATCTCGCCAAAGGGAACTGACCAGGGCGCTGCGACTGTCACGCCCCGATTCCGTAGAATCGATAGTCGTCCCCCGGGCGTGATGCCGTGCGAGCCTAACTTGCGCTCGCACAAGGCATAGTCATAAGGTTATCCGAAACACAACAACAAGAGGATGTGCAGAGTAAATTGAACACACATTATAGAGAAGGAAACATAAGCTTTATTGATAATGAACATCATTTTACAGACTCGATACAAAGGCGCCGCGCGGGCTTTTGTTACAAACTGACTCCATTACAAAATGAACGTCGACGAGATAGCCATTCCATACGTTTCATCCCTTGATTACAACCAGCATTACAAAACCACCTGGGATGACGGGGAGCCGCTCCATCTGTCTTCTTGGCCTTCGACAGCAGGGTCTTCAAAAGTTTGATCCAAGCTTCGATGCACGGACGAAGCTTCAAAACACACGAGCGTTGCCTACCTTCACGTAGCACGCTCCTCCCGATCTATCGCACCTGTAGAGAGAGCGAGGATCAGTACAATCAACATGTACTGGCGAGTGGCTAATTAATTTCCAGGCTCTCATTTGGTTCAAGAATTTAGATAAAATCATACAACTTGCTTTTAGTGGTCTTTCTAGCAATCCTAGATATTTTCATAAGAAGCATTCAGTTATATCAAGATTTCCTCCGGCAGAGCGCACCGTGCGACATAAAAACTTACCATCACTTTCCTTGTTAGTTGATAACATTTTATGTCAAGTGTTTGATATGGAGGTCACTGGCATTAATTAGCCATCTTGGACATAGCCTGGCAACACGGGACCCTTGCAACGCAAGTAGCGAGCCCCGATGCAAGTCCCCGTCTTACCGATTGCCTATTACCCAGCTCGGCTATAACCTGTTTCTTCCTAGGCCGAGTCGGTCCCGTGGCCCCGGGTTGCCGCTCGAAGAAACCATCGCCCTTGTCGACAAGTTGTCCATGACTATGATAGGTTAACATGGTGTATTAAAGATACCGTTGGGGCTTGTTATGTAATCAAATCATTTACTTGTTCGTTTTGCAGGCCTAAAATAATTCTATCTCTTTTCAACACAACACCTTCTTTTTCACTTCCAACATACAGGACTTGTATTCTGTAAGCAATTCATTCAATTTTAGTAACATTACCCGAGTTCTCATTTGAAATAGAGGGTCGAGACGAAGGGGGTCAGCCACTCACCTTGAGTTTTTGCTTGAGGCGAGGGACTTGTTGGCTGTGCTAGACGTCGCCTACGCGATCACCTGAAATCGCACAAGCAACCGATTAGAACACTGTATTATGCAAGAGTTCGATAGGAAATACGAGCTCAAAATGTAAACCATGAAAACCATCGAAAACATTCACGAAAACACATTCAGAAAACCAAAGCCAAAACTAACGCAAGCGGCGTGAAAAGCAGAGCAACGGGAGGTCTCTCCCGACTCAGCCGCAGAGTCAATCCTCGAGGCGCTACCCGCTGAATGTGGGACTTGGTTCCGAAGAAGCCATTCCATAACGTGGAATGGATCTTAATTCAACCGTTCTCGTTCGATCGATTCGATCGATCCCGACCTATCGGTCCCGACCGAGTCGATAGCGACAGTGTTCCTTTCTCGCGCACCCCGTGGACGGACAACGGGGCACGATGTAGGGACGGGGCACTACACCATAACCAACTAAAAATAAGTTTCGTCCTCGAAACTTAAGAACATTACCTACCTCTATGAAAATAATGAAGGAAACTTTTCTTTCATCTCTGACTCGAGTTCCCATGTCGACTCTTCCGCCGCATGGTTCCTCCAGAGTACGCGAACAAGAGGGATCACTCGACTTCGCAGAAGCTTATCCTTGCGTTCTAAGATTTGAACTGGTTCTTCAATGTAGGATAAGTCAGACTTTAGCTCCAGCTGGCCAAAATCTACCACGTGGCTAGGGTCGTGCACGTACTTCCGCAGCTGGGAGACGTAGAAGACATTGTGCACACCTTCAAGCACCGGCGGTAGGGCAATTCTATAGGCTACTGGGGCGACCCGCTCGAGTACTTCGAACGGCCCAACAAATCTCGGACTCAGCTTCCCCTTCGCGCCGAACCGAGTAACTCCTCGTATAGGCGACACCTTCAGGAACACATGATCGCCCACCTGGAACTCAAGCGATCTTCGATGGGTATCGGCGTAGCTCTTTTGCCGACTCTGTGCAATCTTCAGTCTTTCCCGAATGAGCTTGACCTTCTCCATAGTCTGTTCCACCAGCTCCGGGCCGAGTATCTGCCGTTCCCCGACTTCATCCCAGCAAATGGGCGATCTGCACTTTCGGCCGTACAAAGCTTCATACGGCGCCATTTGGAGGCTGGACTGATAGCTATTGTTGTATGTAAATTCTGCCAACGGTAGGTGGACGTCCCAGCTTGATTTGAAGTCAATTGTGCAGAGCCGTAGCATGTCTTCGAGAATCTGATTAACGTGCTCCGTTTGGCCGTCGGTCTGAGGATGGTAAGCTGAGCTGAATTGCAACTTGGTACCCAGCGCCGACTGAAGGCTACTCCAGAATCGCGACATGAACCGTGAATCCCGATCAGAGACGATGGATACTGGAACTCCGTGCAGCCGTACTATCTCGTCAAGATAAATCTGTGCCAGGCGATCAACGCTCCAAGTAACTTTGATGGCAATGAAGTACGCTGACTTGGTTAGTCGATCGACGATGACCCAGATAGCGTCGCTCCCCCGTGGTGTCTTCGGCAGGCCAACAATAAAGTCCATCGTGACATGATCCCATTTCCACTCTGGAATGGCAAGGTTCTGCATCTCCCCGCCCGGTCGTTGATGCTCAGCTTTTACCTGCTGACAGGCCATGCATTGCGACACGAAGAGCGCCACATCTCTCTTCATCCCGTGCCACCAGAAGGTCGTGCGGAGGTCCTTATACATCTTGGTACTGCCTGGATGCAATATATATTTCATATAATGGACCTCCGACATTATCTCCTTTCGTAGTTCTGAATCATCCGGAATACATAGTCGGCCATTCATTCTCAGCACGCCGGTCTTGTCTTCCGCAAAGTCGGTCGCACTACCTGTTGAAATTCGCTCGCATATTTTCTTCAGGTACGGATCATCCTTCTGAGCGGTCTTGATCTTTTCCAGCAGACTCGGCTCTAACTGCAGCTGTGCCAACCGTATATCCCTGAATCGAACCCGAAGATCGATGCCCATTTCTTCTAAATCTTGTAATAGTCTGCGGTTGATGGATAGCGAGGCAAGATATTTTTGACTCAGAGCGTCCGCCACCACATTTCCCTTGTCCGGAGTGTAGTCGATCGTCAAGTCATAGTCTTTGATCAGTTCGAGCCAGCGCCGCTGTCGCAAGTTCAACTCCTTCTGAGTGAAGAGATACTTGAGGCTCTTGTGGTCGGTATATATCGCGCACGCCACACCATATAGATAGTGACGCCACAATTTCAACGCGAACACAATCGTTGCTAACTCCAAGTCGTGCGTAGGATAGTTTTTCTCGTGCGGCTTTAACTGTCTGGAGGCGAAGGATATCACCTTGTTTCGCTGCATGAGCACACATCCCAAGCCCTGGCCTGAAGCATCGCTGAATATCTGAAAACCCTCTGGCCCATCCGGAAGTACGAGTATAGGTGCCGAAATTAGTCGCTGTTTTAGCTCCTGGAATGAAGCTTCACAGTCATCCGACCACTCATACACGACTCCCTTCTGAGTGAGGCAAGTTAGTGGCGATGCAATCTTCGCGAAGTCTTTCACGAAGCGTCGATAGTATCTCGCCAAACCAAGAAAGCTTTGAATCTCACTAGCAGACGCAGGCCGCTTCCAATCAGCAACAGCTTCCACTTTCTTCGGGTCGACTGCAATGCCTTCGGACGAAATGATGTGACCAAGAAAGGATACGCTGCTTAGCCAAAATTCACACTTACTCTGCTTCGCATACAACTCATATTCTCGAAGTGTCTGGAGCACGGCCCGTAGATGTTCTGCATGCTGCGCCCTGTCTTTCGAGTAGACGAGAATATCATCAATAAAGACTACCACAAATTTATCAAGGAAGGGTCGAAATACCCGATTCATCAGATCCATAAAGGCGACAGGGGCGTTCGTCAGGCCGAATGGCATCACCAGGAACTCGTAGTGGCCATAACAGATGCGAAAGGCTGACTTTTGCACGTCGTCTGACTTGATCTTGAGTTGATGATAGCCCGAGCGGAGATCAATCTTCAAAAATACCGAGGCGCCTTGCAGTTGATCGAATAGGTCATCTATGCGGGGCAATGGGTACTTGTTCCGGATGGTGGCCTTATTCAGCTCTCGGTAATCGACGCACAGACGCATAGACCCATCCTTCTTCTTCACGAACAATACGGGCGCTCCCCACGGTGAAACACTAGGCCGAATAAACCCTTTATCGAGTAACTCTTGTAGCTGGACCTTGAGTTCCTTCAGTTCAGCAGGAGCCATTCTGTACGGGGCCTTAGAAATCGGTCGAGTATCGGGAAATATATCGATGCTGAACTCGATCTCTTGGTCGGGGGGCATGCCGGGTAGCTCGTCCGGAAACACATCGGGGAATTCTGCCACAACGTCGGTCTGACCTACGTTTGCACCATCCTGTCGCATGTCTCGGACGGACGCCAAGTAGCCTTCGCACCCAGAATGCAGCATCCTCCGAGCAGAGATTGCCGAGATCAACATGCAGGTCGACGACGCCTCACCACACGAAAAGCAGAATTCAGGCACTCCTGGTATGCGGAAAGTGACCGTCTTCCTGGCACAGTCTATGGTTGCGTTGCACGGCCCGAGCCAATCCATTCCCAGAATGATATCGAAGTCATTCATGTCTAGGACCATCACGTCCAGACCGATCTTTTGACCGCCGATACAGATAATCCCGTCGGTGCAGGCTGAATTAGTGAGTATAGGTGTGCCCGAAGGTGTGCTCACGCTAAGGTCGAGGTCTAATGATACTAACGGAAATTTGTGCTCGACGACAAAGTCCGCCGCTATAAAACTATACGAAGCACCTGAATCAAATAGTACGCGAGCAGGCGCATTATTAAAACTAAGTATACCTTTCACGACCGTGTCTGATGCCAGCGCTTCATCTCGAGTCATGGCGTAGACGCGGCCCTGGGCATTGGGGCGACGGTCTTGGCCATTTTGCGGTACAGGTTGCTGGGCTCGAGGCGCTGGAACTTGATTCCCTGGGCGGTGTTGCTGAGGCGCCGCTGGATGGTGCTGTTGGGGCACCGTTGGGTTCGGTCTTCTGGTTGGACACTCAGCACGCATGTGGCCCCTCTTGCCACAGTGCCAAAGGGAACTGACCAGGGCGCTGCGACTGTCACGCCCCGATTCCGTAGAATCGATAGTCGTCCCCCGGGCGTGATGCCGTGCGAGCCTAACTTGCGATATTTCCTTGCCTTAGCTGCATGAATTCATTTTCCTTCTCTTGTCGAACGGCTTCGGGGAGGTACTCGATCTCGAACGCCTCGTGGAAGGTGGCCCAAGAAATTGCTGCTGTCTCGTCGTGGCGTCTGATCGCTCGATTTTGCATGGCCCACCAGTCGTGCGCGTTCGACCGGAGTAGAAGTTGAGCGCATGCGACTTTCTTGGACTCTTCGACGTTTAGCAGCTCGAACTTGTCTTCCAGTTCCTCTAACCAGTCGATCGCCAAGGAGGGATCTTCCGTGCCGTAGAAGGAAGTAATTTTGGAAGTCCGATTCCAAATCCATAAGTCACAGAACGTTCCTGAAAATTTCCAGAAACTAAAACACACCAAGAACCATTCCCGAAATATTTCGGGAATGCAAAATAATCCATAGGACCTTTCCGAAAGTCCCGAAAATTACGACGTCGCTAATACCGAATTCCCAAAGGAAACCGGGGACCGTTTCATCATCGACAGGATAAATAAAATAGCGGGACAGGGTTATACCTCGGATTGCTCGGCTAGAGCTCTCAGATGATAAATAGAAAGAGAATAGTCCAGAACAGCGACAAATCCCCGAAATCAGCGCTGGAACCAGCGTCGACGACGACAAACGCCGAAGAATTCAGAATATAGGGCACGACAGGAGGAAACAGCAGGGAAATCTCGCCAAAGGGAACTGACCAGGGCGCTGCGACTGTCACGCCCCGATTCCGTAGAATCGATAGTCGTCCCCTGGGCGTGATGCCGTACGAGCCTAACTTGCGGTCGCACAAGGCATAGTCATAAGGTTATCCGAAACATAACAACAAGAGGATGCGCAGAGTAAATTGAACACACATTATAGAGAAGGAAACATAAGCTTTATTGATAATGAACATCATTTTACAGACTCGATACAAAGGCGCCGTGCGGGCTTTTGTTACAAACTGACTCCATTACAAAATGAACGTCGACGAGATAGCCATTCCATACGTTTCATCCCTTGATTACAACCAGCATTACAAAACCACCTGGGATGACGGGGTGCCGCTCCATCTGTCTTCTTGGCCTTCGACAGCAGGGTCTTCAAAAGTTTGATCCAAGCTTCGATGCACGGACGAAGCTTCAAAACACACGAGCATTGCCTACCTTCACGTAGCACGCTCCTCCTGATCTATCGCACCTGTAGAGAGAGCGAGGATCAGTACAATCAACATGTACTGGCGAGTGGCTAATTAATTTCCAGGCTCTTATTTGGTTCAAGAATTTAGATAAAATTATACAACTTGCTTTTAGTGGTCTTTCTAGCAATCCTAGATATTTTTATAAGAAGCATTCAGTTACATCAAGATTTCCTCCGGCAGAGCGCACCGTGCGACATAAAAACTTACCATCACTTTCCTTGTTAGTTGATAACATTTTATGTCAAGTGTTTGATATAGAGGTCACTGGCATTAACTAGCCATCTTGGACATAGCCTGGCAATACGGGACCCTTGTAACGCAAGTAGCGAGCCCCGATGCAAGTCCCCGTCTTACCGATTGCCTATTACCCAGCTCGGCTATAACCTGTTTCTTCCTAGGCCGAGTCGGTCCCGTGGCCCCGGGTTGCCGCTCGAAGAAACCATCGCCCTTGTCGACAAGTTGTCCATGACCATGATAGGTTAACATGGTGTATTAAAGATACCGTTGGGGCTTATTATGTAATCAAATCATTTACTTGTTCGTTTTGCAGGCCTAAAATAATTCTATCTCTTTTCAACACAACACCTTCTTTTTCACTTCCAACATACAGGACTTGTATTCTGTAAGCAATTCATTCAATTTTAGTAACATTACCCGAGTTCTCATTTGAAATAGAGGGTCGAGACGAAGGGGGTCAGCCACTCACCTTGAGTTTTTGCTTGAGGCGAGGGACTTGTTGGCTGCGCTAGACGTCGCCTACGCGATCACCTGAAATCGCACAAGCAACCGATTAGAACACTGTATTATGCAAGAGTTCGATAGGAAATGCGAGCTCGAAATATAAACCATGAAAACCATCGAAAACATTCACGAAAACGCATTCAGAAAACCAAAGCCAAAACCAACGCAAGCGGCGTGAAAAACAGAGCAATGGGAGGTCTCTCCCGACTCAGCCGCAGAGTCAATCCTCGAGGCGCTACCCGCTGAATGTGGGACTTGGTTCCGAAGAAGCCATTCCATAACGTGTAATGGATCTTAATTCAACCGTTCCCGTTCGATCGATTCGATCGATCCCGACCTATCGGTCCCGACCGAGTCGATAGCGACAGTGTTCCTTTCTCGCGCACCCCGTGGACGGACAACGGGGCACGATGTAGGGACGGGGCACTACAGCGACGAAGAACGGGCACGGCCAGGGGCAGCATTGACCGGCAGTAACGCCAAGGGAAGCTCGGCGTCGGGGAAACGGCCGGGGAGAGCCGACGACAGGGGCTGTCGGCGGGGCACCGACGAGACAGCGGGTCGGCGGTCGGGGAACGCCGCGCGAAGGGCTGCGGGCGGCCGACAGGGTCGCCGGAGGGGCGCGCCGGTCGGGGCTAGGACGGCTCGGCCGCGAGGGACAGGTCGCCGGCGGAAGTCGGCACGGGCGGCCGAGGGTCTCTGGCGGGGTGGCGTGGTCGGCCAAGGGGCTCCGATGGTCGGCCGGAGACTAGGGCTCGGGTAGGGGTAGGTGGAGGGAAGTTGTTCCACTGAGAGAAAATGAGGAGGGAAGTAGTTGTGAGAAGTAGTGAAGGGAAGATGAGTGCTCTGTGGGGAGTGAGAATGGAGTTTTTTCCTTCTTTTGATTAGGAAGAAGTGGGGAGAGGTTGAGTAATAAAAGGGGCTCGTGAGTGAACGTTGGGGGTCTGTGGAGACGTGTGTGGAAGAGAGGGATTTGAGAGGAGAGTAAAGAGAAACGGTTACCAATTCGTGTATGTGAGGTGCTGGTCCTACGGGACCAGCCAACGTGTGTATTATATATATATTTTTTAAAAAACTATTAGAGCCAAAATAAATCAGATTTGGTAATAGAAAAAAGGATTGGGCTCAGGCCTGGGTCTGGGTTCGGACTCGGGTCTGGGTCTGAAATCAAAGATCCTTGTTATTATTATTTTTCGAAATTCTTTTCACTCAAAAATATTTAATAATAATATTAATAATAATAATTTTTAGAAAATGCTAATAATAATAATACTAAACTTTATTTAATAATTAATCACAGGATATGGGTTTCACAATCTTCCCTCCTTAGAAAATTTCGTCCTCGAAATTAAAGGCAGGGTAGGAGAATCAAACAGCTACGGGTACTACGCCCGTAACTCAGGTCCAACAATAAGAATTTTCAAGGCAGTCGTGGATGAGACGGTTTAGGGACAAGTTTTATTTATGATATTTGTCACGCCCCGCTCCCGTAGGAGCGATCGTCCTCGCTAAGGCGTGATGCCGCACGAGCCTAGATTGCGCTCGTACAAGGCAGTTCCATAACGGCCGATTACATCGGCGGCGACGGGGTCGTCGCACAGAAGTCCCAAGCAGAAATATTGAAACATACAGCGGAATTTAAGAACAAGTAACACATGAACACAAGTTATTCAAAAGAAGCTCTTTATTGATATTGAATACAAGATTACATTTGTGGGCGCAAGGCCAAATTACAATATCTCTCGTGCTCACTTTTCTCTCATTTACAAGTCACTCTGCTCTCTCTCATCTCTCGATACAATACTTGAATCCAGCGGAAGCTTCGGAAGGCGATGTCCATACATTATGTCCTGTATAAGTCTTCAATCCACGCGAGCGCACGCTTCGAATCGCCAAGGAACTTTGTGCCTCGACGCATCCAAGCGAGCTCCGCGCCACGAGCTTCTACCTGTGCCTGCACATAAAACACTGTGTGGGTGTTAGTACCACTGTACTGGTGGAGTGAGCTTCTCGCCAACCCATACTATACCAACACGTTCATTTACTTTGTGCAACATAAACCCTTTTACGATTGTCTTTCTATTCTTGCCTTAGGATCAGTTTTAGGACCGTCGCCTTAGCGCAACTTGTGTATCGGGACCATCCCGTGCTTACAATGTCAACGTTAACTCATACTTTGTCTCTAGACCACTCCTCGTGCCAACAACGTTAACCTATCAAGTCGTATTTGCCTTACGGCCATAATCAGAGACGTAACTATACGAAAGACTCCATTTCCTTGCCTCTAGACCTTTTTCGTGCTTGTATTGTCGACGCACCGACTTATACTTGTCTTTTGTGCCAAACTCTGGGACTTAACGACTCGGTCGTACCATACTCGATTCGTGCTTCAATATTACCGAGGCAGTGCCTCCTCGCTTAGTCTCGCCTACACTTGTGTTGTGACAACGTGGCCGTGCCTAACAACTTAACACTCGACGCAGTGTTGTGACAACGCGGCCGTGCCTAACAACTTAACACTCGACGCCATATCTCGTGCCGAAGCACGTCGCCTTCGCTGTAGCCAAATCTTAGGCTCAGACATTGTGTCTCTTTAACTCATACATATTCAACTCAATCCAAAGGCACCCACGCGGATTGCCGCCCGTGCCGACACATCTATATGAAAGGTCACTGGCCTATCCAGCCATTTTGGACGTAGCCTGGCAAACGGGACCCTTGTAACGCAAGTAGCGAGCCCCGATGCAAGTTCCCGTACTACCAATTGCCTATTACCCAGCTCGGCTACCCTCAGTTTTTCCTAGGCCGAGTCGGTCCCGTGGCCCCGGGTTGCCGCTCGAAGAACTGCCCCTTGTCGACAAGTCGTCCATGACCACGCGCCTACGCTAACTTCTAGACTTAACGTAATGCAAGGTCTTATTATTATCACAGTTCCTTTGTTTTATTCTTTCCACTTTTCGCACTTCCTTTGCAGAGCCCCTAACCAGGGTTGCCTCGGCGACTGAACCACAGTCCCGACATATTTCCTCTCGGCGACTAACCATCGCTTAGACTTAACGTTCTTTGAACTCAGGGAACGGCTACTGCATAGCCTTCCAACTTAACTTGAACATAACGTGTTTCCTTAAGTATCGACCGACCGTGGCTAACTTTCCACTGAACCAACCGTGGCTCGTGCCTCTAAACCGACTCGTGTTCTACGCAACGCTGTCGTCCAAGTCATACTTCATATGACGGGCCTTGGGGTCGTGGGACTATTTATCTTGACAACCGCAGAATGAGCGGGACAGCACATAGAATAACTTAGGTCGACCGGCATAACTTTGCCTAACTTACTCAAGCCTACAACTTAACCCAAGGGACAAGCAAAGGCTACGCCAAGCCTTGCGGGACAGGATCGTGCATGCTTTAGCAAGCATTTGTGCGGGCGACGCCTATGACTTAGGCTAACTCTCAACTTTTGTACCGCAGACCAACTTTCCTTCTCCCAAGCCACGGGACGAAGGACCGAGTGTCATTTTCAAAGCACGCCGTGCACCAACTCTAAGCCGACCGTGGGACGTTTTCCATGTTCTAACTCGATTCAAACTGTCGGGATTATTCCCTTAGCTATGTGGATGCGTAGCTTTTATTATCAAGCCTAACTTGTGCAAGTTGAAAACACGATTTATTATGTGAAGGCAAAGATGAAAAGAGTTCACCGAAACTACCCCACCTGAGCGATGTCTCCGAGCAAGCCGTTGCAAGGCTAAGGCCGAACGCCGTCGGCATTTCGATTCCTTCGATTGACTTTGCGGGACGGGGCACTACATCATACACCACTCAGAACAAGTCTCATCCTCGAGACTTTCCTGAAGGCAAGCTATCCTACCATTTCTATGGCTAAGACTTAATCGTACACATTTCGCCTACGCATTCCTTCGATTCCGAGCCACGCTCGTACTATTTTCAATCCTTCCTTTAACACGATCTCAAGATCTCGACACACTCCCATCTTTCAAGCCTTGCTTGAACTCGTCGTATCACTTGGCTGGATCATGCACGCATTCCAAGCGTCCCTAAAATACATGCATTCAGCCAAGCCGCATAATAGAAAATTTGTCATTCTCACTCGAGTCGCATCGTGCACATACCCAAGCGTCCCTGAAATATATGCATGTCAGCCGAGTCTCGTGAGCAGGGTTTCCTATATTCGTAATCTACGCCATCTATCCATTCCAATCCTCAAGATCAATCCTTCTGATTGCTAACACTTGAAACAGGGCGTCTCGCCTAACCGCTAGGCTATTTCTTTTCGAGGCTAAGTCAATGTCAGGGTTGGAATCATAGTTCCCCAACAATAATGCCAACACTGACCCCAATCCTAGGGTCAAACCAAAGTCGGTAGTTTGGGATTTTCTACCCAAGCTCGCGTCACTCAGATTTCTAAACATCAAGCACGATCACCTATTCGCCTCAGCGCATTCGTTACGCGTATTCGAATCCATTCAAATCACCAATTCTAACCAATTCATATATTCGATCACAAGGTCATCTAGCTCGATAATACGTTGTGCCCCAATCTCACACGAGTCCGATTATCTACGGTGGTTCATGAATCACCATGCAACGCACCCGCAGAATAACCATTCTCATCGGGGCGTAACTCTTGTTTGAGTTTAGACTCATTCATTCTCGATACGCGGATTGGACCTACTTAATCCTCAAGTTCAATCGACAAGCACACCAATTCAATCTCGAGTCCATCTTCGCGTCAAACCACAAGTCGAAGCACAAATTGTCGCACCGTGCAAGTTCGACCACTCCCGCTGTATGAATCACCATACCAGCGCTCACGCAGAGTGATCGCCCTAATCGGCGTGACGCATGTACGAGGCTGGAGTAGCGCTCGCATAAGACAAGAATGTCAACGTTGTGGTTATCGACAAAGCAAATCCAAACATTCCAGTTTTCATCCAAGCCAAGTTCGATCGTCATTCATTCAACTTAGAAAATCCTCGAGCCAAGTCTATCTTTTCCTCGACACATTTTAACATCTCGATTATAACATCCATCAAAACAATGATATTTGCACGATCGTCATTTACCGAGTCAGAGTACCCCCGAGTTATCGCATATCGATCTTTGATACGCCTCAATACCATTGACGATATGCATAACCTGACGATCTTCCTTGCAACCAATTTTGAGTCGTACGACTAATGCTATTGTCCGAGTTGGATATTCCACAATTTTTCTCGATATTCAAGATCAAGTTCAGTCGCTTTTCCTCAAGCTCGTTTCAAGATCGTTATTCAAAACTCAAGTCACATTTCAGTTACATCAATCCGATATCGCACGCACGATCCTCTAAGTTTCCTCGATCAAGACCATTTTGTTTGCAAAAAAAAAATATAGAACTTTATTGATACAAACTGTAATAAAGATTACAAGAATTCTGGGAAAATTACAACTATAGGAATCCAATCTTGATGACGATTGCTTTATCCCTTGGACGATGTGAACTGTGAAGACGAATCCTTTGAAGTTGAAAACAACTCTGGAAATTGAAGGCAAAAGCCTCTGAAGTTGAAGACAAAAGTCTCGGAAGAATGCAGCAGCACTTTGGCAAGAACTCCTGATCTCTCTGATTTCTGATCTCTGATCTTGATCTCCTTGAAATGAAGACTTGAAACTCTATTTATAGAGTTCTGAAAATAACTAACTTTCAGTTATTTTGGACTGTGCAGGATGATTTGTGCAGCATTGGTTTGCGCAGCATTGATTTGCGCAGACAGTTACTGGATCGTGGGCCAACTATCATGGACACATGACATCATTTGATAGAAATGTGCATGATCGTGCATAAATAGTTGCCACGTAATGAGCAATCGATGGCATGAATGCTACGTGTATCTTATCAATATTATTGATGGAGTGCGCAGAGTTGAATTACGCATACATAGTTTGCGCAGACTCAAACTGCGCAGGATTGGTTTGCGCTGCCAGCTGTCAGCCGCCCTCGAGCACTGTGCGGCGCAGGAAACGAACAGATTCCTTGTTATTCGTGCTGTCAGTTGTCAGAAAAGATTTGATTTGATTTGGTAATGATGACTTCTGCCACGTCAGTCTGCGCAGTTGGAAGTGTGCACAAAGCAGTATGCGCAATCGGATTGCTGCACAATCTATTGTCTGCGCAATTCATCCAAATGATGGGTTTCTTGATTTCTTGACTTTGTTGATTGATGCAACTTGATTTTTTAGGACCTACAAGACCCCCTTCAAAGTTTTCGAAAGTTGATTTGATTCAAAGTTTCGAAATACTTTGAATTTTGAATTTTGAATCAAGTTACGCATGATGATGAGCTGTCTGCGCAAAGTGAAGTGCCCCCAAATTTTAGGCGCAATCCAAGGCAGCCGTTTCGTATTTCAAAGGCTATAAATAGCCGTCCTTTCATTTTCAATTCTTTACTTTACGATCTTGAAATTTCTCCTCTGAGCCCTTACTGTCTTCCAATTCCAACGACTTTGCCATGGCGCCCCGACGATCTAATGCTGCCGCCGCCGCCGCCGCAAAGGGAAAAGCTCCGGCCGAATCATCTGGCAGAGTTGCACGGCGAGCATCCCGACATGAGTCCGCGCACCCGCTCTGATAGATAGTTAAACCGATCAAAAACCCCTTTTTAGGGTGTTTTGACTTCCTTCGATCTTCGAAACTCATCTCTTTTTAGAGATGAGTTCAAATTGCGCCACCCTTTTTAGGGTTTTTGGTTGCATAAACAGTCAGTCTTCATTTTTATGAAGACTGTAATCCTGCGCAATCTATCGAATTGTGCTAACAGAAAGTCAGCGCAATCGATTGATTTGCGCTGGATGTCAGCGCAATCGATTGGTTTGCGCACCCTATTATGATGCGCAAACTAATATTGCGCAATCCATGTTAGCGCAATCTGAGGATTGTGTACTCTTCTGTTTTGTTTGTCTGAAAAATAGAGTTTTTGACTTGTACTGATCTTCATCTGTTTTTGATGCAGTTGAAACCAATGAAGATCCAAACTATGAACATTTTGTGGGAACTTTGTCTGAATCTGAATATAAAGAAGATTTGTCTCACGTCCATTATCCTTAGTACGATCTGCCGGCTTCTCGTCAGGCAATATTGATTTCCCAGGACAACGAAACTTTAATGTGTCTAATGAATGGACAACCTCTGGAATCAGCAGATGCTGTTATCCACAAGAAACCCTTATTCTTGTTTGGTGACGCCTTTGAAAAAGTCTCCCAGCCTAGGCCAAGGATGGAGGAAATGGTAGTCCACCGGGAAGATAGATCATTCTTCATTCCTGACATTTCTCGCTGTCTCCCTTTATCACGGTATGCTCATGCGAGCTACCCAAGGAAAATGGATTGGAACATCACCCTTCTCCAGGATGCTCGTGCAGGGAAGATCTTTGTAAAGAAGGTTAACGGGAAAGATATGTTTTACAGCTCCTCTGACAGATACAGTGTTATGTTGAGAGGTTTGAGACCCGGCTGCATTCCACCGGAAAACTCCTTTATGCTGATGCCCGTCAGAACCCCTATATTCGCAAATAAATTTGCGAAGGAAGAAGGAAGATACCCTGAACAGGATATCAGAATGACTGGATTAGTGAATCCAGATTACAAACGATGGAATTGCATTGCAAATTGGGTTCTGACAGCCTTCCAAGACAAACTTCAACAGATTAACCTGTTTCAAGCAGTGCATGCCACTGTATACGGCTTTGCTCCTAACCCTCATATGTTTTTGGCCTTGGCTGAGCGATACAATTACAGGATAGGAACCTTCATGACCCCGAGTGGAGAGATGGGGTTTGCACTTCACGAGATGAAGTACATCTCATACTTGCCCATGGCGGATGCTCCATATGAGGAGTTTGTTCCCACAAATGACGAGTTGGAGAAACTCAGAAAAGAAAATACAGAAATGGTAGCAGTGTTTGAGGAACTGCTGTGCCATTACAAGATTTGCTCTTTGTACTATAAGAGTGCTACGGCCAACACTTGCTATTCTTCGAAGTGGTTGCCATACTTGTTCTTAAATCATATTGAAGAGAAGAAAACCAAGGAAAATGACAAATGTTACCCTCATTTTTTCAAACCCTTAAGTAACACGGAAGTCATGAAGATGATGGAAGAAAGTAAACATTATGATAAGGAAATGAAGGATGATTATCAATATCCACCTTTAAAGAAAGGTGACATTTTGGAGAGTTTTTTGAGAATGGGTTACAGACCCATGTCCAAAGAAGCCCAGTTAGCAGGGTTTCTGACACACTGGCTCAGACGATTCGTGGTCCCGGGATCTAGTGCAGTGGACCGTTTTCATCGCGGTGTACTTTTTGCTGCCGTCAAGCTAGTCTTCGGTTATAAGGTTGACTTGTTATCGGCAATGACCTGCAGATTGAATGCGAGTCTTCGCTTGTATGTTGACTCGATGCTGAAGGCAAAGGGAGAGAAAGAATTCCCCCGTCTCGAACTGCCGTACACTTATCTCTTTGGATGGTTACTCCTCCACTATCCAACTTTAATGGACCCTGGTATGGGACCAGTAGATGGCAGCTTCTTGCGCAGATATTCTCAGGGTAAATGGAAGTACACCTCTCTGAGTGAGTGCAGATTTGTTTTAAATTTGAACAGAGGATGGAACTTCTGTTGCGCCCCTCTCCCTGCCGGTCATGACCAGATGCCACCCAACATGGTAGATTCAAAGCTGCAGCCCTTAAACCGTGTGGCCTTTGAATGGTTGAAGACAATTCGGCCATCTCATTTAGTATACCGCTTTGAAGAAGAATGCTTTTTGTAACCATACCTCCCTAGCCGTTTTGCTAGACAATTTGGGTATGATCAGTTCCACGTAGGGAACGCAATCACCTGCCTTCAGGGCAAGGGTTTCATGATTGACGGGGCCCGAGCTTGGGCCTACTACAATGCCCGTGACACAAAGGCTACCTTCTCGATGCCACCAAAGAGCACTCCTCAAGGGCCTCGGATGCTCTTTACATACTCGGTATTTTACACATCTGCAAATACTTTTGCCGAGAACTTTAATCTCGCCGATAGTTTTGCTTCTGTGATAAGATTGAGAAAAGGGAGGATAGCTTTATCAATCCCTGCCAATGATGAGGCAAACGAGCCGGCGGATGAACCCCTAGAAACTTCAAGAGAAATGATGTTCCAACAAGAGGTAAACGCAGCAATGCAGATCTCTTTGAGAGTGGGAAAGTCTTCTGCCAAGAAAAGAAGAAGAGAGGAGCCTCCTGCTCCTGCAGCAAAGAAGAAATTGGTCTTGGAGCATTCTTCTGATAAAGTGACTACAAGATCTCAATCTCGGCAGCTAGCCGAGACAAATCAGGAAGTTGCTACTACACCAACTTCTGTACAGAAACAAATAGCACCAATAAATGTGGAGAGTCCCGACAGACCTCTACACAGAAAAAAGAAGAAGTTGGTCACCAGAAGAAATTTAGAAGCCTCTTCTTTCAAACAACTCCTGACTTCAGTAGATGCTGCAGCAGGATTTATAATGCCATCTCCCACACCTATTTCTGAATCAGGGAGTAAAACCCTTGAAGAGACTGAACAAAGGGGAGATCTTGACCCCAGAACTGAAGTTGAAACACTCAGAGAAAACATCATTGAAGAGGAGCTAAATATTACACGACCTCTTTCACCTGTCGCGGAGACGACTCAGCTTCCTCCTACTCCAAAGGCTCTTCGTGAAGAAGAAGAGCGTGAAATGATCGAAGCTTTAGAAGATTGTTATAGCCTGCAGGAGGATCTAACCGCAACTGATAGTGGGAATGCAGCCCAAGAAGAAGAAGAAGATAAGGATGAAGAAAGCTCTTCGTCTGGAAATGTTGATAAGTATATACAGAATCCTGAAGGGGACAACGAAGAACACATATCTCTTGATACCGCCGACGATGCTTCGGATCCTAAAAAGGATATTGAAGTAGAGGCGTCCGTAGAAAAGGTTGTTAACCCTGATGAAGACGTCGAGATAGAAATATCTCCTGAAGAAGTGGCTGGTGAAGATGTTCAGCAAGAGAATCCCGCCACCGAACCCCAAGGTATAAAATGAGATTTAACAATCTTCTTTCTTTAAAATAGATTGATATCTAATATCTTCATTTGTAGTTCTTGCAGATCTTGATACTCTACCAACACCTCCGATGGACCTGGCTATGGTGCCTATTCTAACGGTAGTTGTTAGTAGTAGCCATCACTTATCTTGCGGCTCTGAAGCGGGCAGCAGCCAAGCTGTCGCAATTGAAGCTACTTCCGTTCAACGGGAGTCTATTCCAGCAGGAAATGCAGTTGTTGTTAGATCCAATCAAGGTAAGACTGCTTTTAATTTGATCTTTTTGTTTATTGGCAAATTAGTAAAATAATAATTTTACTTTTTGCAGAAGAACAAACAGGAGGAGCAGCTAGTTCCACTCTGGCTCCTTTGTTTAAAGAGCCCATCATTCAGCAGCAAAGGATTGAGCAACCGACTACCCCATCCTCAACAGGGGTAGCTTCAACTCCTGGAACTATAGCCATCAATCAGCAAGTTGTACAATCATTTACCAAGTGCTTTTTTGAATCGTTGGGATCTCTTGCCCATAAGATGATAGAGAAGGAAGGAGCTGACTTTATTATGGTTAGGAAGCCAACTTCTTTTTTAATAAGAGCCATAAGGGATCAAGGAGATGAGGCTCAAGCTATTCTTCTTGAACATATATTGGATGAGTTAGAAGTATCCATAAAGAAATATAAAGAACTCAAGAAGAAGAATATAGACTCTCTGGTGCAAGCCGAATATGAGCGACTAGCCCAAGAAGCTGATATTGAAAGGATAAACCTTCAGAACCTTTTAGAAGCTCATTCTGCAAAGTCAGCTGAATTCAACTCAAAGATAGAATCAGTTACTTTGGCAGCTGAGAACAAAGGACAGAGGCTTACTGGATTGAAAGCGAAAATTATTCGCCTTCAGAAGGAATTTGAAGAAGAAACTGCCAATCAACGACTTATGATTGAACAACTCAATGCCCTAATTCAGGAGAAAAATGAGTATGAAGAGACTCATAGTGCTGAAATTACCCGCAGGACAATAGATATGCCTGTTTTTGATGAAGAAAAAGGGATGGAAGAAGCAAGAATGAGAGTAACAACTAGTCACGAAGAAGAGTTGCAGACCTTGAAGCAACAGATCAACAATTTGATTGTTCCTCCCTCTTGATTGAAACTCTTTTGTATCTTTGTTTTTGTTGCTGTGGAAGCATTTTTGTACTGTCTTATATTCTGATTAAATAAAAGACATTTTGTTGTGATTCCATTATTTATTGCTTATTTTATTCAGAAAATAATAGAGATAGAAAATATATTCAGAGGTGCAAGACATGATATATTTCTTGATGATTTTATAGAAAATAATTATATTCATTATATCTACTCAGAGGTAATATAGACGTGGCAGAATATATTGAGTATAATTATTTCGATTTAACAACTTAATCAAAAACGACAAGTTGCTAATGTAAATAATGAACGATGACGAATCGTCAATGTTTGTGAGATGAATGAACGGGAAGACCGTCAAATAATAGATGACAATGAACAGATGAACCGTCAAGTGGTGATTTAATGAATGGATGAACCGTTAAATGGAAATGAATGGATAACCCATCAGATGATGATGAATGAACGGGTGAACCGTCGGGTAGTAATGAACGGATGAACCGTCGGATGAATATGATAAATGAACGGATGAACCGTCGGAAGTTAATGAACGGATGAACCGTCTAGTGGATGTCATTATTTGAGGAACTTCTGTCTATAAATATAGCAGAAATCTGACAGGAATAAACACTTCTGCTCTTCAATATAAAAATGTCGTCCGGAGAAGCATCTAAGAAGGCCGAAATCGCCTCGAAGGTTGAGAAGGGCACTGAAGAACGCCCTGCCGATCCAATCCAGCCGAAGGAGGCAAAAGCGGGCGAAGGTCCGTCGGTACCTCAGCCACCACGAGACATCTTGGACTTCCTGCTCGAACCTGGAAGGACTAAAGAAGAAGAAGCCATGAGGATGGCCGCCTGCAAGTTTCTTGTGGGATCCAGCAAGGAGGTTCTCGACTCTTTTGCTGACCGTATTTTGAGAAGGACGGCAGTGGCCCTCGTCCAAATGTAGAGAAAGATGATAGTGACCTTTAATATTATGTACTATCATATGATGAAATAAAATTTGCATTTTATTTATGAACTTGATCCTGTCTGATAATTTTTACAAGCATTTACATTTATACATAATACTTCTTAAGAAATTTGCCATTGATAGGCATCATAGCAACTCGACCATCGAGTTCTGAAAGTTGATAAGCTCCGTTTGAGAAGACTTTGCTCACAACATAGGGACCTTCCCATTTCGCATCGAATTTCCCTTTGCTCATATGAGTCATAGTCATAGGACGTCTGACCGTTAGAACAAGTTCTCCTTGCTGAAAGGCTCTGACCTTCACTTTACGATTAAATGTCTTTGAGATGCGGGCTTGGTATAACTCAATATGTTGTTGAGCCATTAACCGCTTTTCATCCAATGCTTCCAACTCTTGGAGTCGAAGAAGGTCATTATTTTCTGTGGTAAGCTCATTGGCAATAGCAATCCTTAAAGAAGGAATTTGTAACTCCAAAGGAAGGACAGCTTTACAGCCATACACCAAAGAGAAAGGTGTAAAGCCTGTGGGATTGCGGACTGTAGTTCGATAGGCCCAAAGACATTCGCCAAGTTTCTCGCTCCAATTCCGTTTGTTAGTGATACAAACTTCTTAAGGAGCTTATATGGTTTTGTTAAGGCTTCAGCTAAACCATTAGCGGCAGATTGTACGCCGTCGAAGCAACGTTTTAATCCGATGATCATCGCAGAATCTAGTGAATTTCTGACTAATGAATTGAGGTCCATTGTCATGATGATTCTGCGAGGTACACCGAATCTATGATGACATGTGTTTAACGAAATTGATGACACTGCTAGTCTTGACTTCAGCCAGAGGTATAGCTTCGGCCCACTTGGAGAAGTAATCGTTATCGCCAATATGAACCGATGTCCTCTAGAAGAAGGAGGATTAATAGACCTATGATGTCCATACCCCAAGCTTCAAAAGGCCATGAAGCAGCAGTCGGTGTAAGATTCCGAGGGTTGATGAATAAAGTCTGCATGGATTTGACAAGCACGACATTTCCTTGCATATTCAATGGCATCTGATACCATAGAGGCCATAATAACCCATACGTCTAATGCG